>JAHREE010000363.1:10285730-10313025 GCA_033628505.1 Tringa tobata
TGTAACTAATGGTCTACCTGCTGGGTGAAACTCTTCGGTACTGGTAGGAGCTAATAATGGGGAACCACTGATTCTGGCCTCGTAGGCTGCAGCTAGACCACCAGCTGAAGCTGTTCTAACTGTGGATTGCCAACAAAAGACTCCCCTGTGCCTTCCTTTCCTCTCTTTCCTGTTCCATGCCTTCCCAAGGAGCTGCTGAGCCGATTGCACGGGGTGGGCGGACGGGCAGTGGTGCCTCCCACAGGATCAGTTTTCATTTGTGAGCTGTTCCAACTCATCACACTGCTTCACCTTGGCAACTTGTGCGGGGAAAGTGGCAGAAAGCTGCAGATGAGGAAATAAAACAGGGAACTGAACCCACCTGCAGCAGCTTCTTGGTAGATCACCTTAAGCCACGCTAAAGCTGAAGTCCCAGGGCTGTTATGTTTGGGTTTTTCCTACCCTGATTGCCGGCAGAGCACTGCAGCTCCAGGCAGGTCATCACCCTAGGAGCTGCTAAAGCTGGGACTCACGAGGCATTCAGAGCCGGCGTAGGCAGTCCACCAGGCATTGCCTTCTCCAGCTTGGTGGATCTCTGTGGAGCCAGGAGCCTTCCCGGGCAGACTGGCCCAAGCCCAGGGTGTGGAGACATACGGTTGGTCTGTGGCTCTGGGGCAGGATGCCAGGGATGCAGGCAGCACTCCAGCTGAACCTAGCTTGAATTCTGCAACTGGCTTGTTTCAAGTAAAGCACTTTGGCCTCATCATGTGGGCATTTTTCCACCTGAATCTGGTTACACAGCTTCTCGTCACAAGTCTTCAGTTTGGTGTAGGGACAAAGAAGAAACAAGGAAGAAGCTATTTCCTGAGTTACATGAGGCAACTTTAAATTTAGTTTATGACTCTCCTCGAGGAGCAGGTTTCCAATGGATGTTTTTCCAACTAAATTTTATTTAAATATAACTGCCTTTAAACCTGCCTGAAGTGCTAATTGTGGGTTCTGCCCTTTGACATCCTGTTTGAACTTGCAAACAGGAAAAAAGGAAGTGTCCAACAGGAACTTCCTGGAGTTACCACTGGTGAACTGAAAAAACTGTAAACCAGCTTTAGTTTTGTTTGAAATTTCCCTATTGCTTGTAAAAATTATGCTGGACGTAAAACATTAAAGAATGAAATTCTGTTTATCTACTGAGGAACAGTGGATAAATGCAGTTCATCTCCAAAGGGGGAGGGGAAAAAAAGCAAGAGGAGAAACATAGTGCCCTGAAAAGGGCTACTGTAAGAATTTTTTTACCCTTTCCCCTCAGGGTAGTAGCCAAACAATGACAATTTTATTAACTTGTAGCTGTTACAAGTAGGGTCTGTCTTATACTCTTGCAGCAGTTTACACTGCTCTTAACTGTTTGTGGCTGCAGCAGATAATGTAATATCTGCCTGCATAAGAACTGGAACAGCTCCAGCTATTCAGAGACCAAAACTGGAATAGCTGATAACAAAGGGGATCTATGTGAAAACCAGCATTATTCCAGCACATTTAGCATACTGGGCTCTGCCTTCTGCCTCCTCCTCCTCTTCTCCTTCCGTTTACAATTTCCTTTCCTCGTGTATCTCTTTCTGAAGTCGCTTAGCCTCTGTCCTCACCTAACCTTTTGACTTCCCCCTGTTTTTTCACCTCTCCTTATTTCCTTTGATTTCTCCTTGTGGCTTTTGGACACCAAGGGCGGTTCTGGTAAATATAAGGTAGGTTGGTTGGTTGGTTGGTTTGTCTGGGGTGTTTGTGTGTGCACCTATGCTGGGGAAAGTGTATTGTGACTTATATCAGCTTATATTAAGGCTGTAGTGAACTCCAGTTTCATACCAGTCTGTTCTCCCTGCCCTCAATGCCTCTTTTTCCCCTCTTCCTTTAAGCAAGCTACTCCTTTTTCCTCTATCAACTGTCCTTTGCTCTTGCTGTTCGCTCTCGTAGCTAATATACTTGCTCTGGTGCTTCTGCTTCCTTGCTGGCTTCCTCTGCAATTGCAGCTACCTTCTCCCCCTTTACATCACAGAAACAGCTCATCTTGATGATGACTTTTCCCACGCTGCAGCCTTCCTGTTTCTTTTCTGGGATTCTTTGCATGGGCATGTCCAATTGTTTCCTCCTGTTCACCAGCTTTTGTCCTCCAAGTCTGTCCTCTGTAGGAGGGATCACAACTACCATGTCCTTAACCTTGCCTTTCTTCACCCTGCACGCTGATACCACTGCAGATGTCTGTAAGCTCTCAGTTCCATTTTCAACTCTCTCCAAGGCACTGGGTATGTGGTCTATGATTTGAGCTGGCCACGAATGGCAATGCCCTCCTTTGCCTGAAGCAACTTTTCATAGAAACCCACAGTCACGTCCTCCAGACAGGGTGAAGTGTACGCCCAGGAATATGCTTTCTGGGTAAGAGCAAGGTGCAGCTCAGCGATATGAGTGATATCATGGATGAGAAGCTCAACACAAGCCAGCAGCGCGCGCTGGCAGCCCAGAAAACCAACCACATCCTGGGCTGCATCAAGAGAAGTGTGGCCAGCAGGTCGCGGGAGGTGATTCTACCCCTCTACTCTGCTCTCATGAGACCCCACCTGGAGTACTGTGTCCTGCTTTGGAGTCCTCAACACAGAAAGGACATGGACCTGTTGGAACAGGTCCAGTGGAGGGCCACGAAGATGATCAGAGGGCTGGAGCACCTCTCCTATGAAGACATGCTGAGAGAGCTGGGGTTATTCAGCCTGGAGAAGAGGAGGCTCCAGGGAGACCTTATAGCAACCTTCCGATATCTGAAGGGAGCCTACAGGAGAGCTGGCAAGGGACTCTTTGCCAGGAAGTGTAGAGACAGGACAAGGGGTAACGGTTTTCAATTGGAAGAGGGGAGATTTAGATTAGATACCAGAAAGAAATTCTTTACTGAGGGTGGTGAGGCACTGGAACAGGTAGCCCAGAGAAGTTGTGGATGCCCCATCCCTGGAAGTGTTCAAGGCCAGGATGGATGGGGCTTTAAGCAACCTGGTCTACTGGAGGTGTCCCTGCCCATGGCAGGGGGTTGGAACTAGATGATCTTTAAGGTCCCTTCCAACCTCAACCATTCTGTGATTCTAAGATTCTATGATATAACTGCCCTAGCTGGTCATGTGGTGGGAAGGGAGATCAGAAGGAAAGCTTAAACACCGTTGGCTGGTTCCTGGGTGTCCTGGTAAGCGTAATGCAAAACAGTCACTCAAAATAGCAATTGTCACTTGAAAAATATGACTCATTTTGACACTCTTGGCTGCTCTAACTGTATAAACCATTTGTAGGTCTCTAATGACTCAGTGTGAATTCTTGTCCACACAGCTTGTGAAAGGCGAGGTCAGTGCTCGAATTAGCCCCAAACCGAGTCCACCACGACACTTCATCTAGGGAGGTGGTCCTGAATGAAAGGGGACCCAGAGCGCTGGCAGCTGTATTCCAACATGGGGTGAAAAGCACCAAGAAGTGACTTCCAGTACTAACCTGACCTGCCACTGAAAACAGACGCCTTTTTGTCTGGCTTTTGTTTTCAAATGGCCAATAAGAACAGATCAGCACTGGCACCATTGTCTGTAATAAATGTGTTTTCACCCAGTGGAAGAGTGTAGTGTGTTGTAAACAATTATGGCACTGAGTAAAGCATAATTGATCACAGAAGTTCCACAAAGGATACATTTGACAAAGCATGGTTTAAAGATCAGGATCTGTATAATGAAGCTAGCACACTTAAGACAGTGAAAAGGAGGTACCAGCATTCTTTGGAATGAAATACATAATGGAGTGACATAAAAAGATTTGATAGCCCTTTGCTGTTTCATTTTCTGCCTCACAGCAAAGCTCAATCTTCTGCTTGTAAGAAGGTCCCTCACTCTGGTAAAGTGGTATTTTGTATTTTGAGTAACTAAAAAATAAATGCTGTGATTCTTCTCAGATGCAGACTTAGTTTACTGTTCCACAGTGAGAGAGCTTTCTGTATGCTATAGGTCCTCTTCATTGCTATATTCTTGAAGCTTTATGTTGGAGTCACTCTGCTAGAATCACGAATGGCAAATTGGGGTTACTTCACAATATGTGGACACAGGATAAAAATATGGGTCCTATGAGGAATATTACAGCTTTCTAGAGGCTACATCCTGTGGCCATATCTTCTCCATTTCTTGTCTTCCACCCCTGGACAGAACTTACTTTTTCCACAAATGAAACGTTCCCTCCTTCTAGTCAAACCTTATGCTGATACAGGTCAAGTTAAGCTGCTTTGAAACTCTGGGTAGCAATACAGCTCTTCACGATGCAGACAAGAAGGAAGTTTCCTTGCAGAAGCAGATGGTTAAAATACAAAGGGTTTTGAAAGCTGCAACACAGACATGTCTCATCCAGAGAGATAAGTGGGTCCATCCAGAGTTCTGAAGCTTTAGGCATAAAGGTCACAGTGTATGAAAAGAGTAGGTGGCGAAGACCTGAAAGAAAGAAGTGAGGTAGGAAAGCTAATCCTGACTCAGAAGAACATTTAGCCTGACCCTGAGAACAAGCCAAGAGATCAAGTCTACCAGAAGACTTGAATTTGGGAGCAGCTCATGTGTTTTATTTTCTGTTTTTTGTTTGATTCATTCTGGGCAAAGCAGTTACCACCTGGCTTTATCAATGTTTTCTCCTCCCCCTGATTAGAGATGAGTTTTGATTAACTGCTTTTAGCAGTGGGGTGACAAGCACCATGGTGTTCACTTTCCTCTTGTATGTAGCTGTAATAGCAAATTCAGTCTGTCTGGCTTTCTAGTCTCCTACACAGTTTACTTAAATACCCTGTAGAGAAGCTAAGGTTTACATGACAGGATAGGTGGGGACACTTCCTGCTTCTGATCTCCTCTTCACACCCACACTGAGTATTTAGAGAGAAGTGTCACCACAGAGAAGTAAACTATACACCTGAGAAGGGTGAGGATTAACTAGAAGCAATGAAGGGCATGTAACTGAGGCATGTTTTCTGTATTTAAGCAAAGACAATATGGAAGATCTTTTAAAGGAAGCTTTTTCACTCTATTCGTTTGAATTTGTTACCCATATATCAGTCTTGTTCACAACTGAGAGAAAATGTAATTGACTTTCAATTGTTTATCTTCTGTGCAGTTACCTGCAATCCTGTTTTTCAACAAACATCTCACAAACCCAAACATAGTATTAAGTACATTCTTATTCAAACAGAATGTCAGAGTACTGGAGTACTTAGAGCAAAAAAACCTCTCCAAACCGGCCACACCTTGAGTATACCTTTCTGCCTCAGGAACAAAGTCTTCTCAGAACAGTATTTTTTATTCTTTATTGCCAGTATGATACAGCTGAAGATGATGAAAATCTTCAAGTATGTTTTACTTGAGCTTCTAATATAGGCACTCTGCAGAAGGCTGTAATGAAATGGCTGCTAGAGAGATTAGTACAAAATTAATGAATGACACTCTTAAGATGACAGAGTTTTCACTGTTTTTACTGTTGTTTGACAGCATTTGTGAAACTCGGCAGAAGGGGCCTGCCATCGTACTGGGAACCTGTGCGCTTCCTGTAACAAAGGAAACAATAATCAACAGATGCTGTCAAACCCCTTGAAACCTTCTGCACCATTTTGTGGCACTAGTTTCCAGTGGCAAAATTTCACAGACAGTGGTCCGACTACTGGTTTGCATTCTTTCACAAATGGATTCTTTGGAAGGAGCTAAAATGCTCATAGACCAGCAATGCTGAGAGAAGGATAGAAAGAACTCTCTAAAACCTTACAAGAGCCCCCCTCTCAAGACACAGTGAGAAACTTCAGCCCTAAAAGTAGCGGGGGGATGGGAAAGTTTTGGTCCAGGGGATGCTTACAATCCACAGTTTAATTCTTCCTGTTACTACTGAATAACACTAAGATGTCATTGCCATCCTTTGAAAGCCACAGCAACAGGAAAATATTTTGAACGAACAATTGCAATTAGTGAGTCATCACGAGGAATATTATTGGAAATAATTATTCTGTACTTCTGACCTTAAAATGTTAATCTTTGTTGATTTTTACAATAGGTAGGTAGGACATGTGACTAGCACATCTAAGCCACCTCCACTGAGATACAACCACTCTTAATTACTGAAGACCAGGAATGAAAAGAACAGAGTAAAACTAGCCAGTAAGTGAAAGATTAATATTATTCAAATTGTTACTTACTCTCAATAAAAAAAGCTTTCAGCCCTGCTGATAAAAGCATTGCCTGGGAATAATTGCTTGCAAAATGCTAGGGATGTTACTAGGAGGCTGAAAGACAGACATTTCCAGCAGCACCAAGCCCTGGAGCAATAGCTAAGGATTAGCTAATATCTGAGAAAAGCCCTGGTAATGGTTTTTGCTGAAGGGAGAAATACATGGAAAGGAGGACACGGCAGACAAAATAACTTTTGCAATCCCAGAGACCCCTCCTTTGGAAACTCCCCACCTACGAATGGTATTCACACAGAAAAAGGTGGTGCTCATATCCTCTGTTTACTGTAGCTCACAGGCACTGATGTCACGGGCCGGGCTTCCCCCCCGGAAGTTTTATTCCAAGCCTTTGTCAAGAAAACACCTAAACGTTTCTTAAGGCATTAATTACACCGAAGAGAAAGCGGAAAGCAGTGAGGCTGTGGGAACTGGGACAGGGTATTTCACAGGCCGAAGCCTACCGCTGGTTTCGGCCTAGCGATGGGCAGGAGCGTGCGTACCCCACGTGCGGCTGCCTGGCGGAGGCACGCTGCAGCCCCGACAGCCAGGGAGCGGGCCCAGCGCCAGCGTGAAAAGAAACAGCCTCACACTCATTTCTCCTTCTTTTTTTTTTTTTTTAATTAACATTTGTCGAACTTGGAGAGAAGCCCAGGCTGCAAAATTTGGACGCAAAATTCAAAGAGCTCAGAAGCTGGAAACGTTCACATACAGGCTCTTTATTTATGCCTAGTCTTTTTTTATAGGTCATGCAGAGATGACTTAATCGCTCTTACTGTACCTTACAATTAAAAATACAGTGATTTTTTTTTCTTTTTTTTGTATGTCATAGTGCACAGCAGAGCTATAGTCCAAAAACAGTGTTTAAAAGTAGGCAGGCATTTGTTTTCCTTTTCAAGAAAAAATTTTCCCTGAAGTTCCTCTCTTTCGGGTGGAGGAAGAAGGGCCTTTAATGCCATCAGCAGAAAAGAATGAGAATATTTTGGCCAGATCTGGGAGTTGTTTGTGACAGTGGTTTCTCGAATTCATATGAACTTCCTGCACGGTCCTCACTGATACAAGTTCAAATGATTAACAATGATTAACTTGTGTCATTACTGAAATACTGAATTCTTGGCATATGATTGAAAGCCACTATTAAGCTCTTGCAATTTCACTATTCACTACTTTCAATTCCAGCCCTTTGCACATCCTACCAGCACAGCACATAATATTCAGCAAATCGTGCTGTCTGCTGACATTAGAAGAGAACAGGGATTGGAATATTATATTTGTTAAAGTAAGACAGTCGTGCATGTAACATCACTCTCAAACATCCTAAATGGCCTGAAAACAGGACCTATAATAGCGTACTGAGCACTAAGGATACTTCTAGTCCTAGCAGGGCACTTGCATCCATTAGATCCTAACCTAGAGATAAGATAGCCCAGGGAAATAAGACATTGAGTCACATTACCAGGTTCAGAGGGATTTCAGAGCTGCAGGAACCCTAAGAAGTAGTATATTGTCAGCGTTCCTCTTCTGGAACCTTGCAGAGTACACGCAGGAGAGTGACCTGGCTACTGATGAGCCTTCCTCAGCCACACATTTCCAAGAGCCAAGTCTCAGCTTTCCCTGAGGCCACTATGAGACTGAACTATTGTAGTCCTCACTGCAAGGACAAAACCCATGGCTTCTCTGATCAGACTCAGCAAATGAGACTCCTTCTTTGTCCCTCTGCGCTACTTCTGGATCTGTCTACAGTGACTTTCCATTTGGCTTCTAGATGATGCGTAACAGTGGCACTGTGCCTCCATGCTGATGTATTTCGGAGGACTGAAAATGTTAAGAGACCTCGGGAGACGAGTGCTGTGTATAGAAGTTAACCCTTAGGAATAGTCCTTCCGCCCCAAATGTTCTTCTTCAGAAGAGAGACTGTTCTATAGCACAGCACAGGTTCATGAGCATCCTACTAACTTAGGGACACCTTTGTTGTGTTGGTCTTCAGTTCTGATATTACATTAGATAACAAGCAACGTATGGTATCATGCAAATTGCGTGATTTAATTTTAATGTGGCTTCTGCTTCCTGCATTGATCCAGCAGTGCAATAATTACACAGATAATCACCTTTTTTGAACAGCCTTTCAGGCTGCTTCTGACAGACCTCATTGCTCTCCTCATGCTTTTAAGGCAGGTGGTGTGGTCACTTCCTGGATCAGTAAGACCACTTTCAGAGTGGGGTCAAGTAATTTTACTGTCTAAATGGGCAAATGGCTTTCTTTGCCAGATGACAATTAAGGGCCGCGTATCACTCTTGAGACAACAGAAGTGTCCTGCTTAAATTAACACAGTTTCAGACAGTACCGTGAAAAATAATGTAGATTAATTACATAAAATTAGCACACTATTTTAGAATTACTTTAGCATAAAGGAGGATAGCTTGTCTTCTGGAGATTTTTCTACCATATTAGAGAGCTTTTGGCCATGCTTGTCTCAACAGATTCACTTCTAATCAAATAAGAAGCTCTATTCATAAGAGAAGATTTTTGATTAATTGTGTTTGCTTTATTAGCATGAGGGAGGAGGAAAGTATTTACATAAACAGCATTTATACAGCACAACATTTCCAATCCAAAAGTGTCAGGGAGCTGCGTTGCAGGCAATGCAGAAGGGGATTGCTTTATCTTAAGTTGAAGTAAACCCACAGTTAAAGTAAATATGCAGTAGCAACACCACCTAACAAAGGGAACATGAATAACTTTTCTAATTTAAGATGAATGTGGGAGGATATAGGTAGGCAGCAAAAGAAGCTGGAAACCGATTTCCAGTGTGATTCATAGAGATCTTCAGCAGTTGCTTGCACAGGTAAATTATAACAGTTGACATTTACATACAGCTTTTCAGTTATTAAAATCTGATGGGTTTAGGTCTTTTTGGCAAATGAAATGCTGAAGCATAACAAAATTAAGAAACTGGCTCATGGTACTGACTGTGTCAAGTGTCTTGACTTTCAGACACAGAACTGATCCCCTGATTCTGCAAAATACTGCTCACCTTTGAGAGAAATTAATTGTAAGATGAATGGAGTTGCCGCCAGAAGTTAGGGGAGGATTTCACTGGAATTGTACCAATATTGTCCATGGCTTACGAATAATGGTAACCAAAAGGACGTACTAGTATTTTATTAAGGTTATTGCTTTGTTCCACGCTCCTTCATTACCAATACCAGCTAGAATCACTCCCTACCTACGCATCTACCAAGACCAAGGGAGCTTCCTGTTCCATTACATTTCCAACTCCTTCCTCCTACATTTTCCTTCTCGTCCCGTATTACACGAATAGATTTGGCGACATTTTTCCTTAACAGAAATCAAAATCAGGTGTTCTAACACAAGAACAGAAAACAAGAATAATCCAAATGATGTCCACAGAGCTCTACTACATACTATACATGAAAGCAGCATTTGACTCAATGCTAATATAAAGTGACTCTGAAAAAAATTGGAAAGCCAACAGTAATTGTTGTACAAATAGTACTTTCCACATCCTTTGGTCTTATGTATCATTGCTTCTGTTAGAGGCAATGTAAAAATAATTGCAAAAAATATCTATACCATCTAGAGGACCACTCCTCCTCCCCTGCCCCTCCTTTCCCTCTACCCCCCAAAAAAACAAGTGAGGAATAGGGTGGTTGTCCATTCACAAATTTGTGTAGGGATGCGCTAGGAGCATGACAATATTATTGAAACATTAGCTTATTGCTTAATTCATAAACTTCAGTTCAGAGCAATAATTTACTTTTACTTGCAGCTGGTATCAATTTTGACCCAGCCTTTTAGAAAGGGTAATGCTGTATCATTTAAATATCAGCAATTAAATACTTTGTACTAAATGTATGTAAATGGCAATGACAGACATATTACATTCCTTTCAAGTCCTTCGCAAGCAATTTTCTTTCAGCACTGTAGCATATCAAGATTACAGGCTGTCAGCATCATTCTATAGACTTTCACACTAAATAACATTCTCCAATGAAGTAGAGACATGTCCATTAATAACAATTTATTAGTACATTTGGAAGGGATCTGCAGCAAATCTTTACAGCAGAAAACTAAACGTGGCTTTACATTGAATCCAAAGTGCGCATGGTACTTCTTAAAAATGCATGACAAGCATTTTGTTAAAAACAAACAAGAAAAAAGAACTTTCCTTTTTCCAAGAATAAAGGAAACCTCTAAACTAACAAAAAAGCAAATGGTAGAAAACTGTACTTTGAGCAAACCAAGTCAGCTCCAAATAATTTTAATAGGCACCTACTGTGGCTTCTGAAATCATCGTTGCATGCATATCTCTGGTCATATTGGATTTCTCTTTCAGCTTTGACTGGAGTAACGTGTGTTCCATTACACCAATTTGTATGTCCATTTGAATGGTTTCTTGCTTCAGTTTTGTTAAGGCCTGTTTAATCTTCACTAGAGGAGCTGTTAAAAAAAAGAAAGATAAACAGTGCAACTCTATGTCAGCTACTTAACACAAAAGCATTATTTTCTATAAATCACTCCTTAAAATTGAACTGTTGAATGAACAAAAAGGCGTTCTACTCTAAAAGCACGATTGTACTGATACATCATTTTTAATATGCAAGACACTTTAAAGATAGAAACAGGCGATGACAATTTTGCTGCCTTCTTGACATCTAAGATCTTCATAAAGATGTGCATCAACATTAGGATAGTTTTGTCAGTGATGCGTTTCGCTCAGCTGAAAGCCTAATCCCAATACCCGACTTTGGGTTTGGTAGAAAACTGAAGACACCTTCAGCAGGAGGTCATCTTACCTGTGAAAAGCTAATAAAATGTTTTGTGTTCCATACTTTGTTTCTAATCCCTCACCTCCCACTAATATCACCCTAGGGATGCTGCTGCTGCTGCATCATACTGATCCTTGTAATTCTGGGCTCTAGATTTTATCTTGACCCTTGGCTGTGCTGTCATACAGAAAAGGTGCTGCAAAGAAGAGGAATAGCTCCTTCACAGTGGAGCAAGGGTGCACAAAATTTCCTTGAACAAGTAACACTTAAAACTACTTGAGTAAATTAGCTTTAATGGTTACAGTTAAATATGGATACAGCTTGCATATTTAGCCCTACTGTAACATGCATCCATTTATTTCTGCATTCACACTCCCTATACATTTGCAATAGAACGCATTTATCAGCAAAAATCTCAAACAACCAGATCCTGAGTCTGAGACAAATTCAAATAGCTATGTACTTTTAAACATTAAAAAAAAAAAAAGTCCAAACATCAAAACACCAAAATGAATTTTCTCACTGACTCCAGCCAGCGTTAGTCAGGGAACCTACCGGCTACTGCCAGCAACTATTTCAGAGTAAGAAGACTTCAGAGTAAGAAGGTTTGTGGGCTTGAGACAAACCCACAAACACCGCCACCTTTTTTTTTTTTTAAATTTTACAAATCATTTACCAAAGGGGGAAATTCCTGCAATCTCTACGTCCCGCAGATTTACGTAACCTTTACAAAGATGTTTAGACACCTGATTTTCTTAGACACCTTTTAAAATTTTAATATTGATATTTTAGACTAGTCATTCATTTTGGTCTTGTTTTATTTTTCTTCAATAAAGCACAAATTATGTGCCCATCACTGAGGAAATGGGGGTGTGGTTTGAGGCAAAAACATACTTACCACCATCAGTCATACTGCTTCCTTTCTCTTCCGTTTCTTGCTTTACTCTCTCTAATACTTCTGTAATCTTAAAATAGAGATTTTTTTCTTTATGAAACCAGGTGAATGTCAAGTTAAAAAAAGAAAACAAAACAAAAATATCTGCTGAATACCTGCAGTACTTAAAAAAAATGCACTAATCTTTAGTTGCAGGAACAACTGAAGGAACAATTTTTTTCAAACATCACGAAAATTTTAATTTAACTTCAACTAAATTATCTTGTGAAAATTACAGCAAAAAGAGTAACAGGTTGGCCAAGCATCATGGTGTTATGGAGAATCTGCACATCCCAGACCAATAAAAACAACAGTGTAAGTGTTGCAGTATGATGGTGGATGGAAGGTAGAACCAATGTCCTTGCAAACCAAGATTCACCAGCTGATCACGCCAGCTGCCCTTCTGGGAGTGTCAGGATTTCAGCAGACGAAACCTGAGAAATAGCACTGCAGCAGAAGATGGTGCAGCAGTCAAGTCTGCTGGCACTGGCTCTGGCAGGGGTATGGGTATGTAAAATACATGTATGAAGAATAAAAGCGCATTTCAGCACCGACTATCGACCAGTTTGCCTTTGTAGACAATAAAGAAAAAGCCAAGACATGATTCTAAGGTGCAGTCTAGGTAATAATTTAGTATTTTTGTCAATAATATAAATATGGCCCTTCATTAAGGCTTCAATAAGCCTTTTCAGTAACAAAAAAGAAACACTGCTGCATTATTATTGCATGCCTACAGTGGTACTGGTGTTGCCAAGTGGGCTGAGATTTGGTTGCATGCCTGAAAGCAGCTCAGTAGTAATACCCAATGTGTCATTTATCTCAGATATGCACCATGGCATCTACATCGTTTGAAGGCTGCCAACTACATGTTAATAATTACTAACCAGCCAATACTTTCCAAAGCACAAACACATTATAAAACTGAAGTCATCGTAAAGCACTCTTTTTTAAACTTACTTCCTTGAGAGCAAAACAGAAAGAAGCTCTAATTCTGCAAAATCCATACACTCAGAAATCTTTCTTAGAGAACTCTCATTAAACTGCTGTGTTTATTAGCTACTGCAGTTGGACTAGATGATCATTCTGGTCCCTTCCAACTGAACTATTCTATTCTATTCTAAAAAGTTTCAAACCTGTTGTACAATTTCCAGGACATTCTTATGGTGTGATCTATTTTATGTGACTATTTCAGACACTTTATCATCTAATAAATAAAGTGGATTTTTCAAACTCTAACAACAGAGGAGTTAAAAAAAATTCTGAATTGGACCAAAGGTTGGAAAATTTGGAAATCAGGCAGTAATTCTAAATGAAATGCCATGAAACACCCAACATAATGAGGCAGTTAGGAGTCAGGGGATTTTTTTTCTTTAAATTTGTCAGAGCACAGATTTTAAAAAAAAACAACAAAAAAGCACAAACCCACCAAAAAACAGTTTTAGGTATTAACATAATTTGACTAGTATGGAAAGTTACTATTCAGTCAAATATTGTTTTTAAGTGCTTGAAAGATGAAAATTTCAAATTTTAATTTTAACTAAAATTAAGAGTTAAGCTTTTCTTCTTCCAAAGAATTTATGCACATAATTTGATTAGTCCTTAATAATTCTAGGACACAGGTTAAAAAATACAGAAGATTTACCCTCTTTTAGAAACTGAGGAAATTAGCTTACAATAGTTTGCCCAAATTCACAAGTTAAAAATAAATGTCAGCCTGGGTTTAAAATTTAGGGACTGGACTAGATCACCTCCACTAAACAAAGAGATTAATCTTTAACAGGAGAACAAATCAGAAAGAACTGGCTTCGTAGAACCACAAACACTAAATGCCAACTCTCTGAATATTGTTTTAAAATAAGCAAAAGAAATTATGTGAAGATGTGTTTTACCTCAGAAAGCACTCTAATCCTTTCAGTTACTCCTCCACTCCCCTCCTGGTACTTCTCTTTAGCCTGGAAAGAAACATGGGTTTTGCTGTAATGTCAAAGCTAAAAAGATGTATGCAGATAGCTCAGAGAGAACGTCAAAACTTGCTCTCACGTGTCCCAATTTCAGAAACACTCCCACAAAGTCCCAATTACCTTTACAGCACTACTCATATGAGGACAGGCTTGAAACATCAGCCCCTGTAATGACTATCATTCAAAAATTTAAAGCTGTTTTAAAAATTGTAATAGCTCTAATACATACACAAGAAAAAGTATGTTTTCTAATTATTTACATGAGGAAAAAAAACATAAAGAAAATTTACCAGAATGCAGACAGAATTGAATCCTGAAACCTAGACTATTTCTTCATCAATAGTAAATTACTATCTTGCAGTTTCTTAAAGATTAGTAGTAAACAGAAAGCACAGAGGTCAAATCCTGTTAGTCTTATTTTAATGTCATGCCCACAAATAGGAGGGCTAGCCAAATGGCAGCTTCTACAGGGCTCCTAACTAGGGGATCAAAAAGCTTCTCAAACAGCACTCTATTGGCATAAAAACTAAACAAAGTAAATAATTAGAGGGCTTTGTGCACAAGTTAGTCATATATTAATCAACATAAGAGATGAGTGCTGGACTGAGACTGTAGCTTTTCCACTCATCACAGATGTGTGAACTTCACGGGGAAAGCAGAACTAGCAATTTACTAGCTTCTCAAAATTGGCAACAGATTCACATAATAGTCGGGCAAAAAACATTTACTTTCCCCTGTAGAATAGTTAAATAAAAATAGCTAGTTTAGCTTAAAAACTATGTAATTTGACAGCCAATCAACATTTCCTCCGCCTCATCCAACAGCAGAATTCACAGATAACTCCTCCGAGACTTCTTTGCTTTCATGCTCACTTAATTGCAAGTTAATATTAGAGATGGCAACAACAAAAGATCAGTGCATTACCTCACTCAGCAAGGCTTGTGCTGAACGGTACTCTTGAACCAAGTGCTCCAACTGATTGTTGATATACTTTTCCCTGCTATTGATCTTTTCCAATGTCCTGCTGATTTCATTATGGAGTTTGTCAAGGTAACCCTAGAAAAAACATATGCTGTGGGTTGTCAGTATACAGGGAGTATGTAAAGAGTATTAAAATAGTGCTGTAATTAAGAAAGGATACGGAAGCCCACAAGTAAGAGAGAAAAACAGTACAGAAATGCTGTGTTTGGCCAACAAAAAATTATTCCTAATGTGTTCTGGTTTGCCCACCTCCAAAACACATATTTCAAGTTTTACTGCTTCCATCACTCTCCCCTCCTAAATTAATTACAAATCTCAATGTCCGTAAGTTACTCTAGCAGCAGTATCTGATGGCATTTTGGTTTTTAGATTGTATTATTGTATTATTCTATTTTTCCCTCTGTAGTCAGGATTTATTTATGGTAATATATACGTTCATGAAGCCTATTATCCCTGATAATTCTCACATAGGCACCTCTTTCCCACAAGATATTTCACTAGTCCCACTGTCTCTAATCACTATTATCGTATATTTCCCTTTTTAGTTTTACAGCATTAGCATAAATAAAATTAAGGGGAAAAAACCCTACTTGATTCTTAACATATATCAAATAAAAGAGAAAATAAAAATGCTGACAGATCAGTGAAATATTCTGTATATACAAGACATACCCTAGTTTCTTTCAAAGAAGATTCAATTCCATCCTTATGTTGATGCATTTGATCTACATGAATCCTCCAATCCTAAAACAGATGCCACAAAGTAAAACATAGGTAAGTACAACTTTTATCTTTCTCTGGTTACTTGGCTGGTATGCAAGACAGGGTCAGTTCTCTTTTATACTATTATCATGTATCATTCTGCCACTGTCATGTTCATATCCAGAGGCACTTGCTTAATGTGACACAATTTGTAACTCCTAAATGTCACATGTGACACCCAGATCCATAAACAAACACTGACATCCTCACTAAAAAGCTATGCTTTTTAGAGTCTGCTTGATCTTCACGGAACTATTTCTGCTAGAAACCACTCTGGGCACAAATACTGAAAATATTGATTATAGCTGCATTAGCTCAGCTTATGCTTGAACAAAATGAGTGCTTCAAATGCCCAACACCCACCAGTTCCAGATTATCAGATCTTCCCTTTCTACTTAGTCCTTACCATTATCAGGAAAGGAACGGAAATAAATGAAAGAGGCAGAAATGCCTAAACTTGTTTTTGATAGTGGGACAAAATTAGAAGGGGGAAAAATTATTGGCAGCTTCTAGGTCATAGGAAACACACATGGACTCAGGGATGGGACAAGGTGCTGTTTTAACTTGATAGGTAGGCATCTTGTACTTAAAAATCAATTCCAGGTCCCCAGCTTTATCACAGATTTTTCCTTATCAGTGCAAACTTCTTGCATCTCCCAGACCCAAAGCACAGCTGCAGACAGTTCAAAATGAAGCAGAATAGCAGCACTGCATAATTATTGCTATTTCAGTACTGTGTTTTTGAACATGCTAAAAAATATTTTTAAGTAGTGGAGGCAGTAACAAGAAACAGACCTGGCCAGTTACACTAATGGATAAGAGCATGTGGAGTGTGAGAATGTTCACACATCAGAATTATCTAATGGAGGACCTTGTCAAAATAGGATGATAAGGAAAAGGGGGAGGGAAACCCCAAAATCTACCGAGACACAGACCTGTCAGACAAAGACTAACGGAGACAAGGACAAGAAACAAAGCTGTGCTTCTGAACCTGCAAACAAGAAGCAGCAGCTGCATCCATCAGTCTGGGATGGGGACCCACAGGTCCACAGGCACATGGGGCTGGGCTGCAGCACCCAAGCAAGAGGAATTCCCAATCCCAGAGCTCCTGGAGGTTACAGTCACTTATAATGTCTCATAACAGGTACAAACCAAATTCTGGCTTAAAACAGCTGCACGCTTAAACATGTGCCATCCTTAAATCACAGGCAGTGCCACTGATTTCAACTGAGGCTATCCCCCTGCATAGGACACACACAGAACTACCAATGGGCTGGTGCTTCTGTCCCACTATCTTGGAAGGGCACAGCTGAGTATCTGCAACAGCTGCTCAGCCCATGAGGTTCACCCGCTGTCTACAATTTTGCTGCTGCCCACTATTCCATTCCAGAACAAAACAAAGGCTAGTAGAGAAAACATGCTTATGTTGTATGTTGAGCTTTCTGTTTGCAGCAGACTCGAGGTTGGTCTGGTGACAAGTGTTCCCAACTTGTCAAACTTTGGAGTTTAAATAAAAAAACTTCCCACTCCTGCCCAGGATTTTAGAAACAGCTTCTAGTTTCTAATGCCACTGACCCTCTTCTGGTACTATGTATACATGTACTGCGTAGGAAACAGAATATGACACTTTTTTTGTAGAATGAAAAAACACCAAATGCTTCTCTCCAGTTATTTAAGAAAGCACGATAGCACAGAAGCTAGAAGAAGAATCATCCTCTTTTCATGTTCATTTTGACATATTCCTTAAAGTCAGGAGAGCATTAAACTGGAAGGTAGTAAACCCCAGTTCTTACAGTGGCTTTAATTTTCCACATATATCTTTATTAAGTTTTAATTTCTTAGTGTGAGAATCAAGCATCATGTTCTTTGTAACAGATGGGCTTGCCAAGGATCTGAGAAAGGTGGCTCAAACCAGGCAATTCCTCACGTAGAAGAATGCAGTATAGCATAAGACAGGCAAGCAATTTAACAAATAGTTGAGAGCTTATGCTATTTTTGGCAGGATAATTATCTTTCATTGAATTCTGTATCACTGCTACAGATTGCTCCAACACCCCAACTAGCTGGGTCAAAACAAATGAGCAATTTCAATACTTCACTGATATGTGTGTGCTATACAAGATCCTAGAGAGGATGTTTATGGCAACGCCAGGAATAGGTCCTAGGTTTGGACTTTGATTTGCCAAAGATAGACGTCTGCGTCTAAGCTGCTCATTCTAGACTCACTGAAATAGATTATGGTGAAAAATACTAATGTCTAAGAAATGATGAATTTCATCTCGAGGTAGTTATCTGGATAGGTAAATAAAATCAGTGAAAAAAGTACTCACTTCATTTAGGTAAACATAAGGAGAGCCTATGATGACTAGATCAGAGGTACAGACATACTTTATTGCCATTTAAAGTTCAGCAAGATGAATTCCATGCAAACAACCTTTCATGTGGTCAACAAATAGAACAGTTGAAAGATAAGAAGTTCCAGGAAGATGTTTTACTAGCTGCTAAACGAGGGTATAATTTTTCAGAACTATGAATACATTGGAAACATTTAATGATTTAAGATGTTCTTAAGACGTCTAAATAAATATACAGAAATACATATACGGAAATAGGGTGCCTTTAAGTAGCAGAAAAAAATTATTATTATATAATATTGGAAAAAAAATTACTGAAAATTATTGCTCCTAGGGTCAAAGTAAGTGACAAAGATTCATACAAGATAGTATTGGAGAGCCCATTATTCACAAATCTTGGCATGAAAAAAAAGAAAAAAAAAAGTTGTAAATTGAAAGTAAACAACACTGAAATGACACTTTAATCACCATGTGTACACATGCAAAGCCATTCTTACATACCTTATTGTCAGTCCTGACCATAACCTTCAGCTGTGGAAGCACACGTTCCACTTCCAGATTCCACTCTGCTGCATCTATCGTGGACTGTAAAATTTCTTCTTGCTTTGCAGAGTCATTCACGTCCTGTGTAAAAATCACAAAGTTTGTATATGAAATATCATCATTATGCACAGTGAGAACTGTTAGAAATCATGTTACAATGGTTTACAAAGTTCATAGTGAGGAAAAAATTTATATCCAGAATGATGTAGACTACAGATATAGCAGATTTCTTTAATGACTTGAATTCTCTGAATTCATAAAAACTGGGAATTAAACAAAATATATCTACTTATCATACTTAGAATTGAAAAGAACAAAATGTGTATAATAAGAAATTATAATACATTCCAGAAATAGCAAGGGGGACAAAATTAAAACACATTCAAGACACTAATACCATGCTTCCCTAAAAGTCTCTGCAAAACTTTCTTGCAAACGTTTCCAGCAACCTTGCAGTGATAACAGTTTAAAAACTGGATGCACATTTTTCTTTTAAAATAAGCTGATTCATTTCTAGGTCAAAACTGGGAGGGGTCATTGACACGCCAGAGGGCTGTGCTGCCATACAGCGAGACCTGGACAGGCTGGAGAGTTGGGCAGAGAGCAACCTGACATACTTCAATAAAGGCAAGTGTAGGGTGCTGCACCTGGGGGAAAATAACCCCATGCACCAGTACAGGTTGGGGCTGACCTGCTGGAGAGCAGCTCTGAGGAGGAAGATCTAGGAGTCCTGGTGGACAACTGGATGACCATGAGCTGACAATCTGCCCTTGTGGCCAAGAAGGCCAATGGCTTCCTGGAGTGCATCAGGAAGAGTGTGACCAGCAGGTCGAGAGAGGTTATCCTCCCCCTATACGCTGCCCTAGTGAGGCCCCATCTGGAGTACTGTCTCCAGTTCTGGGCTCCCCATTTCAAGAAGGACAGGCAACTGCTGGAGAGGGTACAGCAGAGGTCTACAAAGACGATTAGAGGCTTGGAGCACCTCCCTTACAAGGAAAGGCTGAGGGACTTGGGTCTTTTTAGTCTAGAGAAGAGAAGGCTGAGGGAGGATCTGATCAATGCTTATAAATACTTAAAGGGTGGGTGTCAAGAGGACGGAGCCGGTCTTTTTTCAGTGGTGCCCAGGGATAGGACAAGAGGAAATGGGCACAAACTTGAATATAAGAAGTTCCACCTAAACTTGAGGAGGAACTTCTTGACTTTGAGGGTGGCAGAGCACTGGAATAAGCTGCCCAGGGGGGTGGTGGAGTCTCCTTCTCTGGAGACATTCAAAACCCACCTGGACAAGTTCCTGCGCAACCTGCTCTAGGTGGACCTGCTTTGGCAGGGGGGTTGAACTAGATGATCTTCAGAGGTCCCTTCCAACCCCATGTGATTGTGTGATTTCAGTTGGAACATTTTTTCAAGTTTTAGAGTATAAAAGTACTTTCACACTTAAATCCAACAGAAATAAATGGCTGCTACAGATGTAAAAATCTCTCAAGAGAGGACTGATGGGTAACAACTTACCGATCTGTAGGTCTGTGCCTTTAGAATGTTCAGGTCAATAAAATTTTCTTCATTGTCCGACTCTTCTTCCTTAAGGAAAGTTGCAAAGTAGGACTTCAGTAAGTATTGCACAATCTTTCTCCATAATTGTATTTTGCAGGAGCACAGAACAAAGACTATTAAATTTGAAATTTTTGACATGGAAAGTTTATGATAATGGAGCTTGCATTTACTTAAAAAAAATCTTATGAGGAGACACAATATCTGGGACAAGCTGAAAGATGAAATCTACCCCACATTTTCCTCGGGGTGCCACAGTATTAAAAAACTAAACCAACCAACCAAAAAAAACCCCAAAGCCTAAGCTCTCTCGCATCAAATGGGCCATTATTAATAGCTGTACGGTAACTGTAATTTCTTACGTGTTTCCTAAAGCTTTGCATTAAAAATAAAACCAGAACAAAAAACAAACCACAACCAGACCTGTACACAGTTTTCAAGTTGTTCTTTGCACTACAGATTTGGAGCTGCAGAATGATGCCACATTTTAAAAGCGTACAGAAAAATAGAATTCAAATTGAAGCAATTGATTTGTTTTCTTGCCCATGACACTACACACCGGGCTGGCAGTTTTAGAGAATTATCTATTATAGTCTCAAAATTGCACTTCTCAGTTATCATGCTCAGCTTAGAGCCCATCACTGCATAGGTCAAAGACGCTTTTGCCATATGTTACCCTCCATTTATCTATGCTAAATTTCACTTGCCATTTTATCACCCATACACTTAATCCGTATACACATTGTCATTCTGTCACTTTTCTGTTAGCCATCATCTTTTCCACCAAAGTAAAATTTCATCATTCATCTACTTTCTAGACAAATCATGAATGCTGCAATAACATGGGTCTTAGTGTAGAACCCTTCAAGACTCAGTGAAAACCTCAGAGCTTAGTCCTGTACCTTACCTAGTTTTTAACTAATAGGGTCCACTTTATTTTATTCTGGCATGTTTGGCCCCTAGTCCCCTGAATACTTGCAAGAAATTGATGGTAACTATAGCGGGCCTGTCTTTTGCTAAATGGACACTATATATTTGTACAGCACTTAAAAGAACATACTACAACACTACCATGACAACAACATGCCTAGTTATCAGAACTGAGGAACGAAATTGTGCAGAATTCCTTGCACAGCCAGCCTTGCTGACTTCACCTAATTCCTCAAGATTTACAGAACTTGGCTTGTTTCTGTCTGCCTCATCAATTTTATTCAGAAGAATCAAAATGAGAAGAATAATCAACGAACCTCATCATTAGCATTTAACTACTGGAAATACTGCTGAATTCAATTATGGATACAGCTAATGCATACAACACATATCAATACATTGGCAGCAACAACGGACGGGGAAAAAAAAAAACAACAAAACATCAGCATATAGTTAATCCCTGTAGAACCATTAGGGGCTCTAAACAGTGGTTATCCACTTGGTATAATCCTAGCTCAATGGGTTTATTAACACACGAACTCAGAAGAGCTAATAAAACATGTTAGTTGTGAAAATCATGGCCTCAGATACTACCTGAGAGCAAATCCAGAGGTTCTTTGAAGGGTTTCAACTGTGCTTTAGTTAAATGTTTCCTCCCCACTTCCCAATTTACCAGCTTAGACCTTAACAAGACACAGAAAAGAGCAGACAGCTGACTGTTTCCATATTTAAAGCTTTTAGCCAACAGCTTACATTTCTGAGGCTGGTCAAACATGCAATACAGAATGTCTCTTATTGTTCTCAAAATTATTCAAGACTTTCTGTGGAAACTTCAAAGCTGGTAAAAAATGCAACCAGGCATCCACATCACAATATCTGCATATTGTATGAAACTTGAGAATAAAAGTTTGGAATTTTTCTTGCCTAATAAAAATGAGAAAAATAATGCAATACTTAGGAAAGCTGTAAGAAGAGGTAGAAGAGAAACAAATTCTTCAATAATTCCACTCTTATGGACTTTTATAGTATATAAATTGGGATGATCAGAACCATATGACAACATTACTGGCACTCTATTTCAAACTTTTATGACCTTTAATTTTTCCCAAGCACTTGAAAAATGAGAAAACTAAAATGGGACAGTTGTGGCACTTTCTATCCAGTACTGCTGGGCTTTAACACTCCAGAAAATTGTTTTGTCCTCAAGTAATTTACTGAGCCAGCAGCTGAATGCTTCCAGGCCCACAGCTTTTGATATTTTGGTTTTGATCTGCATTTATTTTGCACAGAATCATCAGTATTGGAGAAATCAGATGTGAAACTAACTTCTTTTGTAATTTTCACTTTGTCTTTATCTAACTTCTGTATCCAGAAAAATCTTAAGTCAGCAGTAAAAAGACTCACTTGAGGAGACTGACAGAGGCCTGTGAAAATGACAATGTCTTATGATAACATTACACTATTAGATAAGTGAGACTCCAACTCTCATAAAAATAATCTTCTGAGAAAGTCAATCAGCAAGAAACAACTTCTGTTCAACATCCATCCATCAGCAAGTCCTAAAAGCATATTTGAACTTACAAGTGTATTTCATGGGCTGTTTCATAGACATGACACCTTCACCATAATTATTACAGTTAAAAAACAGGATAAATAAATCAGTTTATCCTCAAACATTGCCATCTTATTGGTAAAATGTATTTTAAAGCAGAAAGACTTCTGCAGTCAGAATGGATGACTAGATATTACCATTTCATGTGTGGAATAAATAGCAATGAGCTGCCATGACCTTTCTCTACAGAAACAATTCTGCAACCTTTATTTAGGTCTTTGCTGGCATTTTTAAACAAATGCTTGGTTTGCAGTTGTTCTTTTCCATCTACCCTGTTCCCAAATCTTAAGGTCAACCAAGTACCAAAGTTACTGTTTCCAATTTACAGTGAAATCCTAGTTACAATAGTGAGCCCTCTATTAATTAAGCACTGGGTAAATTTTAACCAAATATTAGCCAATTCCGTATACAGGGGTTCCATTTAAAATCAACAGCTTATATAAGCAGAAAACAATTCTGAATCTATGCAATTTTAACGTATGGTTAAATTCCACTTCACTTTAACTACAAATGCACATAAGAACATAAGTTCTGTTGCAAAAAACTAACAACCTCATCTGAAAGAAGACAAAAAACTCCACAGAGAAGCTGACAATGCAGGAAGCAGATGCAGTAAAAAAGGGCAATGGAACAGCCAGCAGAAAAGACTTCTTAAACAAAGCCAAACAAAATGAACAGTGAGAAAAATTTCCTCATAGCTGACCAATACTTATATAATCAAAACCAGTTAGGTAAACCTACCTCAACATCCTCTTCTAGTTTATTAAGCGTTAATTCTGCATCATCTTCTGTTATTTCTTCTTCTTCTAGCTCTTCTGTTGGATATGCTGGCCTGAAATTAGCACAAACAACAGCAGAGCTTCTGAACACAGTAAACTGAAAATACATCTGTAAATTGTTCCTAAGTGAACGAAACAGTTCACAAGAAGTATGAATGATGTGGAATACGACTAGACAGTGCCTCACACACTTAAACAAATAAAAGTAACACTCAGCCTTAAAAGTCTTTGTTAAAGTCTGTCTTAGGAGTGAGAGTTAGTTATTATGCCAAGCAGTACAGTACATTCATGCTGCAAAGACATCTGCGGAATAAATTTTGAGTCATTTTCTGTTTTGGTCTACCCTCTTAAAATTTAAGTGCAAGTCACAACAGACTCATTTTCAGCTTACAGTGGAATTTGTGTACTAAATAGAAGTAACGGTAAAATAGTTCCAAGGTAGAAATTACTTCACTATATCTATTTCAAAACCCACCAGAGGAAAGGAATGAAATAAAGAGCACTTTTAAACAAATTTTTTATATTCTTGAAATTATCTGTCATCTAATTTCTCCTAAAATTTCCTTTGGATTAAATATTACAAGTAGGCTACAGTAACTATTCTCACATACTATGCATGCCTCCAACTGAAGAGGTCAAGATTAATTGATAGGACCTAAAAGAATATTAGTATATTTCAACTCACCTGTCAGATTAACAAGCAGTTATGCACAGAAAAATGACCAAAAAGAGGTCATCAGTCAAATCTTTACGAATTAACTAAGTCTATTAATGGCCCAAACTCATCCTTGCTGGTAACAGACTAAATTGCGTGAAATTGCATTAGGCATTAATTTGTCCCACTGCTTCAAGCCTAGTTGAATTTTGCATCTCATGAAACATCAAGTAAAACGTTTTTGGTAATTACTATGTTTTATCTTTACAAGTGCAACTTAAATTTGTTTGCTGGAAAACAAAGCATAAGGGAGGACACCTAAAAGTATACTATACCTTTTCCAGCTAAAGCCAGTGTATTTCAAGGCTTCTTCAGCTAAACAATCAAGAACATAGCATGCTTGCTCTCCATAGCCTGCCTTTAATTTTGAGGGAGGAAAATCCACAGGCCTTCCCTAAAACAAAGAGATATAGTGTTTATTAATGGCTACCCATCAATCAAGTTTCCTCTCAAGGAGGTAGCAAGATTTACTACTCTAAAACCAAAGTGTCCATTGAGTATGAAGATTTTACCAATGTTAATTCATATTCTTCCCCTGTGCAGCTCCAGTCAGGCAACAGAAGGGAAAACAGAACAACCCAAGGAACAGATGCAGTGTGGAAATCTTAAAACACCTGGTAATAGGATGCTCACAGGGAGCACAAGAGTCGGAAGCTGCAAGGGAGCTAGATGGTCAAGCACACAAGTGACACGCTGGCAAGGCAAGAACAGCTATGAAGGAACTCAGGTACTGAGACCTAACCACCAGCTTTTCAACATTGCCTTGTTTGTACCAGATTTTATTTATAAAATATTTTATTTTTATTTATTGCTGTCCTACAGAATAAATATCTTAGTTTTTTTTATCAAGTAACTCTTTCAAAGAACAGTGTTCTTAATATCATTCACAGCTGTACCACAGCATGATCCTCCATAAGTATGATCTTCCATAAGATCATACCTCCCATAAGTTGATACATTCTCCTGACCTTCAGAGGGGTGGGGTGTTAATACTGAAAAAAAATCCCTGTAATTCTTGGCAGTTTATGCAACCTTTTACTTCTTAAAAAAAAAAAAAAAAAAAAAGAGAGAGAAAACACGAACACAATTCTAAACCATTCCTTCACTGTGGAAGGACTACCATTGACTTTGGCAGGAGCAGGATCACAGGCACTGTATAAACTTTCAAGGTAAAATCTTTGTAAATTCATAGAATCATATGGTTTAGGTTGGAAGGGACCTTAAAGTTCATCTTGTTCCAACCCTCCCACTAGAGCAGGTTGCTCAAAGCCCCATCCAGCCTGGTCTTGAACACTTCCAGGCATGGGGCCTCAACAACTCCTCTGGGCAACGTGTTCCAGCATCTCACCATCCTTATAATAAAAATTTCTTCCTGATATCTAATCTAAATCTACCCTCTTCCAGTTTGAAGCCATTACCCCTCATCCTATCACTATGTGCTCTTGTAAAAAGTCCCTCTCCAGCTTTCTGAGAAGTCCCCTTTAGGTACTGGAAGGCTGCTATACGGTCTCCCTGGAGTCTTCTCTTCTCCAAGCTGAAGAACCCCAACTCTCTCAGCATCTCAAGAAATTATATTACTATAAATAAGCAACATATGTGCCACTATAAGAAGTAAGCCTCATTTAATCCATTTTACAGACTGTGGAACAGACCTAATTGGAATCATGTATGATATTGTAAGACCATTTTCGTAGTGCCAGAAAGAAGCAAGTAGGTACACACAGTATAAACTTCCAATTAACTAATTACCATACTAACTTATAGACAGGACAAGTCTGTCCAGTCCTTGGGAATATAATCAGACAGCGCAGAAAGTACGTCATTACTGTTATTTCTGAAGGTGATGCATGTGCTTGAAATACACGTGGGAAAACAGCATTTTCAACACTTACAAATGATCGCAGTTCTGAGAGTACATTTGATATTATTGCATTGGGGTCATCATATTCTTGTGGCTGTTCGAAGGGGTGTCCCGCTTTAGTGATCAGCCAAGCAGCAAGCGTGGAAAACATAAAGAACTGCTCACCAGGATTAGTGGGCAGTGCAAAGTAGTGCCTGTTTAAAAAGGGGAAAAAAAACGGTAAATATTTTGAGCTCCTGAAGCTCTTACTGCATTATAGGCCAGCATAGGCTAGAAAGCAGTTTCCTTAACTGACTTTCTCAATGAGGGATCCATCTCAACTAAATTCAGGATGCCTAGTTTCACACATAACCACAGTACAGTAACTTTTCTACATGCAGCTCACTCGTTTCCCTCTTTGAGTAAGCTATTAATCAACACTGGGCTTCAAAGGAATCAAATGGGAACTGGGTATTCCTCCCTCCTGCCAGCAGGATTTTACAGTTTCAGTTAAACATCACCAAATTAATGTTTCCACATAAATCCAAGTTACTTCTCTTATTTACCTGAGCAGTCTCAAATCATGATGAGCTCAATTCTGTTCCAAATTAATCTTAGGGATGGAGAATCCATCCCATCACTTCATAAAATACCACCACTAACTAATTAAGAGCCTATACGACACATTTGTTCTGATGTCCCTTGCATAACATAAAATACCTAAAAGCTCAAAAGAATCAAAAGTCAAAGATCAGAAATTACCAATAACTTGCAGGCCATGAATGAGCTCAGATTTTGCTAAATCTCAAGCATTTTTCACAGGACAAGTGATTTACAGTGCAAGATAAGATTTAAATTTGAAATGAATCCTCTGAATTGGTTAGTACTTGTGATTAATAACTACTGTCAACATGACAATGCAAACAGTCTACTTTAAAAACAAAATTAAAATGATCTGTTGCTAAAGTTTTATACCTTTACCTATGACACAGGAAGCCAGGGTGGATTTGTCTCATCTTTTATCTCCTTTAGAACACATTGAAAAATGCTTTAGAAGCACTATTGCTCTCCATTAAAGACAGTTTAGACAAACAGCACAAAGAAAGGTATCTGTATTCAGCTATATAATTATGCCTCTTTAAAAATAACTAACTACATTTATTTTGCTTCAAGTGACTGCATGAAAACTTGAATGGCACTTCCTAGAGGAAGGGAGAACAAATTTAGTAAAGCCTCCTTGCATACAGATGTGTCCTCTTTTTGCATCTTGTCCTCATCCATGCTATTATACTACGGAAACCTCACCACCTGTTCCCTTC
>JAHREE010000363.1:10318000-10342331 GCA_033628505.1 Tringa tobata
GAAAAGTTCCATTGCTTTGGCAGAGCTGTGTGGCTTTTTTTATATATATATATCTCAACCCTGACTGCAAGAAACACCTGAAACAAGATGACTCTGAATTTTTTGGCTACTTGTGAAGTCAGAACAGGTGAAAAAACCCCCGACATTCTTATAACTGCTCTGTGGTGTTATAAATGTGTGGGGTAGATGCGGGGACGGGGAGGGGAGTTATGTGGTATGTGTATATTGAGGTAAAACACAGTGGTTTTGGGCTACGTCCTGAGACAATTTTGGATGTTTAGAACGTGGCATCCTTCTTCCTTTTGGGGAAGTATGGAGTTAGCATTTAAGTCGTAGGTGGTTTCACTGGGGGGAGGCAGAGAATTAATTCTCTTTTCTACTACAGAAAACACCTCCTGAAGATTCAGTGGGGAAATTCTGAAAAGCTAGTATCTTTGTAGCTAGTTTGGGATTTTAGCAGTATATGATTAACATGGGATTTTTTATAACTTTACACATTTGGTTTTCTTGTTTCCTTGTTGGTAAAACTTGAAATCCTCAGGCGTTTCCAGTCCTTGTAAGTGTGTGTGTCCGTGAAATGTGCTGTTGTTAAGTTACCTTGAAAAGGAATAAATAACTTTTTACTAAGGAGTAAATAGCTTTTGCCTTACAGCGTGAAAATAATATTTACAGGGTTAAGAGAATATCACAATACACTGCTCTCAGCACGGTTCACAAAGGAAAGTTCACTGAGCAGAGATAATCCCACTGCCTGTGTGCTGGGGGAGTGCTGCAATGTGTTCGGGTCGGTTGCAAAGTTCCAAGGTGATTCAGGATGTAGTACATGTGGTTTGGTCGCTGATGAATAGAAGAAAAAGAAAGCATGTGTTTGATGTTTGTTTAATAGCGCGGCCAAAGCAAGTGCCGTGTTGACCCTCCCGCTATCTGAGCTGCGGTGCTTGACTTCTCTGTATGTCTTGGAAGATGCATTTTAGTGCTTTGCCTTGCTCTCAGAAACCCTGTCTGAGCTTCTGCTGCCCAGTGAGCCTGTGGTGGTTCTTTATGAAATAAGTGTTCTGCAAACTAGAACGTCAGTAACTGACATAACTATGGTGATCTTAATTCTAGTTGTATGCTGTCTGTGTAAATAATTTCATATTGATATTTCACTACAAAGCCTTAGGGTGTAAGTGGTTGTTCCTGGTTGTTCCACTTAGGTCTTTAACAACCAGGAAAAGCATGTTTCTTCAGTACTTTGAGGTGTGATTCTATCAGCATACATATACTTTATGCCTTTAAGATTCCAGACCTGCTGAAAACAAGACTGACCAGAGCCTGCACTCCTCACGTTTTCCTACAGAGCATTTTTCTCAACATGCTACGATGGGATGATCCAAAGCTAAGATTTCTGCTGAACAGGAAAATTTTCAGCTAACTAGTTAGCTGAAATTAGTTAGTTTTGTATTTCAGTACGGTGTTACAGAGTACAGCTAGAAGAGGCGAGGCAGCCTGTACTGTCCAGGCTTCACTTGATGCAGCCCCCAAAGGCATCACAGAAATACTGTTGGAACCATGTTACTCTCAGAGTATCACTGCCAGACCGCACAGGCTGTCTATTAAACACGACAGATCATCCGCTAAGGGAAATTTAGCATTGATTGCAGTTTCTGAAATTCAAACATCAAGCACAATATATTGTATTAATCAAGTTGGACGTGATGGGCAAATGAGCAAAAAAATCCAGTAAAAAATGATGCACACCGCTTGCCAAGGCAAGGAGGAAAAGAAGGCAGATACTGCCAATTGCTGCTAACATGGAACAAAAACATATATGGTGTTTGGTTCACCTCTGTCTCAGGTATAATGTTTTGGTGCCCCTCTGTTGTTTTTTTCCCAAATTAAAAATTGAGAATACATAAATAATCACACCAACTTTGAAAAATAAATAACATGCAAAAATCAATGGAATGTAAAATTTGCATCCACCACAAATACAGTCCTGCACACCAATGAAAATTATTCACTAGTATTAAAAGAACTGGCTAGCAATCGTGGCTCAAGTTGTACCCTGTGTTTGTTAGGAATGGTATCAATAGCTGTCCTTTGGGGAGGCGAAAAGGACTAGGGGAAGGTTTTTTAAACTCTTTTTGAGCTACTTGCTTCATGACATAATTTCTCCACCGTGGTATGCTGTATTTTAGAGTAGCATGCCTGGATGGAGGAAGAGTGTGGTCTATGAGTTACAATAAGATTATAATTTTTTTCATTGTGCACAAGAGCTTCCAGTTCACTGTCATTTAGCTGACAAACCAGAAGATATGATGGGAGAACATCCTCCTCCTCCTTTGCGTTCCTACCCTAGACTTCCAGTCACACATTTTTGGAACATAAGCTGATGCCCTTTCAATCTGGTGAAGAGTAAAATGTGAAAAGTTCTTTATGTCTCTAATATTTGCAAATACAGGCAAATTTCCACCTCAGAAAGTCAAATGTTGCAGTAATCAGAAATGTATCTTAGGAAATAGAAAAATCTGGCTTGACAAGGGGCATCTTAGATCCTTTTGGAAATGGCACTTGACTATTTTTCCTGAGTGTCCTATTCATAAATTATGAAGATCAATGTTCCCTAGCCCTTGAGGAATACTGAGAGTAGACACTTTTAATTCTTTAAAAATAAACAGAAAATATCAATCTATGAAGGATTACATGTTAATAAGAGGACGTCAACCATTATGAAATGTGTAGTATTACACAATGACTGTAACACCAGAGATCTGGGCTGAGACTATTGCAAACAAAAAACCATGATAATAAGGCCTACAGTCCTTAATAAGCTATACAAAGGAGTAGAGTAAGTCTTACTGCATTTAAACATGTTTTTCCTTCTCCTTTTATGTTGTCAGTTTGACACAAGTCTACTAAGAACCAAAGAAGACATGAAGAGACGGATAATACTATCTCTTCTCATCTATTTATTTTCCATGGGTGCTACGCTTTGGGGTAGGTTTTAGCTCTATTGTTTATTTAAAATGATAAGACAATTATTACTAATTTTTTAATGGGGGGAAATAAATAATTCAAACATTGCTTATTAATGGTGAAGAATCAATTTGGGGCGGCAAGTAAGACACTCCTGAAGCAAAAGGTGACTGGAAGAGGGCTGCATGGGTGGCCATGGCCATTGAGCACGTTGAGCACCCAAGCTGTTACCTTCCATATTTTCTGCTCTGCGGCTCAGCTGGTGGAGTGCATCATGTGACTGCTCAGCAGGCATTAGTTGTCAGTTTGTACTAAAAATGGCTTGAAGTACATTGCTTGAATTTACAGTGGGATGGCTGAGGAAAAGTCACCTGGACTACCCTGCCAGCTGAGCTGGAGAGGGCATCAAAATTTCCGAGAAGATGGCTGCAGGCAGACACTGGCTGCCAGCCTAACAGGTTGCACTGCCTAACAGAGCATTTTTTTGTCAGGGATAAGGAGGGGCAGAAATATTTGTGCAGACTAGATTAAATTTAACTTATTCATTTGTACTTACGGGCTTTAGGTTTTACAGAACAAGAAACGGTAACAGGGCTGTTTTCCAAGGATTGCATCCTCCCGTGTCTTTTCCCACCTGGGAATGATGAAGTAATTTACTGGAAGAAAGGGGACAAAAATGTGCACAGCTACTACTACCGGAAGGATCAGCTGGAAAGACAAGACCCAGAATACAGACACAGAACGCACCTTTTCCATGAGAACATTCCTGGTGGAAACGCCTCCTTGAAACTTAGTAACGTGACCTTGACTGATGAGGGCCCTTATAGTTGCTATGTGGGAACACAGCAAAATAAAACAGAAGTGGAAGTCACGCTGCATGTAAGAGGTAAGACATCAAAAGTGCTTGGATCATGCCAGTGGAAATGGCATTACACCAACAGATTTTCTCGTGTTATTTCTCACATGAAATCAAAATCCTCCAACCCAGTAGAGCACCTTTTGGGCCTGATGGTGTTATCAAGCAATTAATTTTCTTTGGTGAAACGTTGTAAACATGAGTTGAAAAATTACAGTGCAACACTTCATGTCATAACCTACTGCACTGTGATTTCTAAGGGGTAATTAGGTGGTACTCTTGAGGTTTAAAACATCATGTGGCTTGTCAGAACAGTACAGACCCTAGCATTGCCAGTAAGTAATGCTATGTTTTCTTCTGAAATCAATCACAGATTAAAGTTTGTTCTCATTTATGTTTATTCTTTCCAATGTTATTTCAAAAGACTAATCACTGCAAGGTAAAAAGGATTTTGAAAGTAGTAGGATTGATTTTTTAATTTTTTATTTTATTTTTTTTTTAATCTTCAGTTTCCTCTTATTATGCCCTGGAATACCAACAGACAGACACAAAAAGGATGCTGAAGTGCTATGCCTTTCTCACTTATCCAGAACCACGTATATCTTGGGTACAAGGCAATACATCCATCCAAGAAACAGATCAGGAGGAATCCAGGGATGGAGTTCTCTATTCTCTTAGAAGTGACCAGAGCATTACAAACACAGCTGATCCTTACTACTGTCATATTCATCTCCCTCATGAAGAGTGGTCTGCTGAATGGACAATGCAAGGTAGGAATGAATGGAAGTCTCTTCCTGCGTCGTTACTGAATGTCACAGCTGGCTTCAGAGCCAAATTAAATACAGTATTTCTGCAGTGGGGTGACATGGATAAGGGATGAAGCAAAAGGATGTGCCTTCCTCTTTGAAACTCATCTGTTACAAGACAGCATAAGTGCAAGAAGTAGGGATAAGAAGCTCACACTTGTGTAAGTTAGCTTTACTCTGAACGTTTTTTCCATATCAGTTTCAAGAGGTACATAATAATCAAACTTTACACTCTACCAAGAAAAGAATGAACTCAGACAAAATAAATGAAAACCTTAGTAAACCTGTGGCTTATATGAGGGAGGGGAAAGTTTGCCTGCTGTTCTGGATGTATATGCTCCCTACTCAGTCCATCCCCCATCTTATTAAGAGAGTTTTCAGTCCTGTTTGATGCTTTTGCTTCTCTTGTACTGGGTTGAGTGCTGGGAGTGCATGGGAGTGGAGGGCAGGAAACTGGCATTTGAACAAACAGCAGCTCATTTTGTCAGTTAAGGAAAAACGGAGCTACGAAATTTCAAGTCTCCATTTTTTCCTCCTCCTGAATTTCACTAGAAAGTCAGTTCAAGTAAATAACTGGTACTTTTCAACCTCTCCTGTTTCTTAAGAAATACTATCTAATTGGATCAAGAGCAATGCAAGAGCAATTCCCTTGTGAGATGTGCATGGCTGCTTCCATCGCCCTGATTTCCCTCCAAAGTGTACCCAGACACTCCCAGTTTCTAATCCCCTGTGTGTGCTTTGGAATAAGATTGCAGTTTCTAATTTACATACAGTGTGGGAGGTTTCAAGTATGGCATCATAGTGGGTAACAAGTACACTGTGTCTATTTTGTTAATCTGTCCTTCTGATCCACAAGAGAAAAAGGTACATTTCATTACACTTTTGTTTGCATCCATCTATCCTCTCAGTGGAATATTTGGAAAATACACTGCTTTGCTTTTCCTATAATAGCAGTGTAGGGTACAGTGTTGTTTTGTTTTGTCCTCATGGTTTTCAACCCCACACCTCTGTTCATTCAGCCCCACACAGAGAAACCAAGCGTGGTTATACATGTCAAAACAACATACCAGTTTCCTGTCCTGCAGACTGACAAGCCACCACAGCTTCCTCTGTTTTTCCTTCCTTTGCAGCAGATCCCTGCAGTCAAATTGATAGTTGTGCTATGATAATTATTTGTCTTATATTAGTATTTTATACATTAGCTCTGAGTTCCACTTACCTGCACTTACCTTCCCTTTCCTTTTTTTCACAGCTATTTATTAATTGTAACTGTTCTGCACAGACAGGTATAGTACTTAGGTCCACCATAGCTGAAAGCTATTTCTAACTAAATACAATCTTTTTATTCTTTTAATTAAATTATGTTGTAGGTTTCACCTTTTTGCTTTAAATGTGCAGGTATTCAGTTAGTTGCATTTTCTCTTGGCTCCAAACATGGAATTTCATGCTACTTTACGCATTGACTTAGACTACGTTGAATCACTTTTATTAATGAGCCCTCCCAATTAGAGGAGAAACATGAAAACAAAATAATTTTCATAAGTATAACTAATACCAGTTATATATTTTTATTTTTTTAATGTAAGATAGGTTTGCTTTTAAAAACTTCAGATGCTTGTAGAAGCCTACTGTGATATTTCAATATGATATCAAAATAGTGAAATACGTTTTTATGTTTGTCCACAATAGTATCAAACTTCATAAAAAAAATCAGAGAATTTCTAAATAACCTTCACAGTCTTTTCCAAAAAACTTGCAGAGGATTCTTCAATTATCTGTTTCAGACCAACTGTCTAACGTGGAAGGAAATAGCACTGCAATTCCCTGTGAATACAACAGTAACACTGCAAACACTGAAGGTTTCAGTCTTGTCTGGACATTTCATAGAAATGCAGTGAGTTCAGTCCTGGCCTCCTTCAATGGTACATCTCACTCTTACCAGCCTCGAGTCCAGATTAACCAAACTGACTTTTCACTGATAGTGCATGATCTTACTTCAAATGACAGTGGAGAATATCTGTGTAATATTTCAACACCTCACCACACAAAACTTACAGTGAGAACTTTGCAAGTTGGTAAGTTGCTACTCTTTCCGTTTTGGAGGATGGGGTCCAGTGAAAGGAGTGCAGATCCAAAGGGTCAATCAAAAATTAAAAATATTGAGAAAAATTATCTTGTGTAATAAGTACAGGTGGGTAGAAGAGATATTTTATTATTTTTGTCCCAGAAAAAAAAATTACCTAAGATGTATTTATTTAAAGACTTGAAGTTTCTTTTTTTTTCAGTCATCAGCTTGTGGCAAAGGTCTCAAAATTGGTGGCTGCCCTCAGTTGCCACCGACAGCTCTCAGCTGAGGGCATAGGGAAACTCTCAGTCATGTCCTAAATGCTCCACTAATAGCTGACACAGTAGGTCTTTAAAAGTAGCAGGGGGATGAAGGGAATCCCAAAGATGTGGCATAAATTTGCCTGCAGAAGTAATCTTGTAGAGGAGGATGCACAGCTGTTATTTTCAAAGCTTTAATTCTATACAGGAGGCCTTTTTTAGACCTGGGGATATATATGCTTATATGCTTGTCTGCATTTTTATGAACTGTAGTAAATTTCCAGCTGCGAAGTCTTAGCTACAGTTATTCCGTTGTCTCCAGTTTCAAGCAGACTTACTGATTAAATTTTCTATCTGTTGAAAACTCCTGCCGAAGGTTAAAAAAAAAAAAATTTACTCCCACTTTCTAAAATAGTGCAAACGAATTACAGATTTGTTCAAAAATAGTATGCTGTTTGGGATGCAGCCTCCTTAAATCCCAGTCCAAAGGGAGGAGGAAGAAAAACAAACTAGCACAAAGGCATTTTATGCCATTAAATACAATATAAAAGAGTGAAAACTAATATAAGGCACCTCATTTGGTGGTTTTTGTTTATTTTTTTAAGAAAGAAAAGAACTTGAAAGAAGTGAAAAAAAGAGGCAACATAGCAGAAGAGAATCTAGAATAAGTGATATTAACCGCATATTCTTGTCTTCCTTTGTCCCCCCTTCACCATGATAGCTTAGTTTCAGTCTGAAAACTGGATGCAGGATGTGTGTAAAGTGGCAGTGGCTGTATGCAATCTGAAGGAGGGGAGTTAAAGAAAATAGTTAAGTCAGACAAACATGCTTCCTTGCAGCTTGAATTCCAGCATGCTCTTCCTTATCCTGTAAACCTAATATTGTGCCTCTGAAGCAGAGACAGACCATTGGAAACCTGCAACGAGTTGCACACTTAGAAGCACAAGTCCATCAGTCTCCCTGTATGTTTATTGGAGACAGAAACGTGCACCTATCCAGGCCAAATACGATCTGGATCATCCTCTACAAATGCCTTTCTCTAGCTGCTCTCTGCAGATAGATCTTAAAATAGCCATAGGTGATACAAATCCCCTTTTTAGTGGCTAAATTACTGTGCCCCTCACAGAATTTTCCTACTTGTGGACCAGAAATACATTACACAGAACAGAGAAGACACTTAGCAGAGAGATCAGCATCTTTGTGGCAGTACAGGCTGAAAGCAGCTAAGCAGATAGAGACAGTAGGTCACAAGGGCACAAGCTGGATCGGTGTGTTGGATAGGGGTCGTAGCACAGCAGCTGCTCAGCCATCAAAACATTTCCAAGGGCCACTGAAAAGGAGTATTTAAAAGGGAAAAGTAAGATGAATTTGCAGTCATTTGGGAGGCCTTCGCCTGTGCGAAGAAAGGTTGCAGTTTAAAGCTGCTCTGCCAGAGGAACAAAGATGTGAATGTAGGACAGCATGTGGGGACACAGCCAAGTGAAAGGCAACGAGTAGATTAAATGCTCTGTTTTGGCAGTTCTCAGTTTTGAACTGTTTGCTAGCCATCCTGAGGAAGTTTCCAGTGGTATACAGATTTTTCAAATTCTTTGGATGAGACACAGCAGTGGAAAGGAAGCCTGAAGTAGAAAAATCATACTTAAAGGAATGAGTCCTCCGGGTCTGAGTGTTCTCACGTTGTTTAAATTGGCTGGAGTAATGAGATGGTTGTTGCCGTGCAGAGGCTTCTGTTAGATGGGCTCTCATCTCCTGGGGAATCTTGTTACCACCCACCTGAGGATCTGCTGCTTCTTGTGCCCACCTGGATTGCATGGTTGCATCATGAAGTTGGGAAACATTTCAGATGAAAGTTGCAAAGACTTCGCAACAGAAATCCTGAGATCTGTGGTTCAGGCTGGGTTAACACTTCTGGAGATCAGCAGTACCATTAATGGCACCGAGCACTGCACCTGGGGGCAGTGGCTACCATACTGGGCAGTTGATTGTTTTTAAATGGGACTTGTATTAAGAAGTCATCAAATCATATTACAGGAGCATACATGGAACCTTGTATCAGCATAGTTAAGTAAAATAGCCTGCTTTCAGCTATTCACACTTAAGTCATTAAAGTATCATTTTAAAGTCTTATAGTATGGGTCAAGTAACTTGAACATTGTGGTATTAGTAACATCAAAGAGAAACTGAGACATTCTCCCAAAATCATAGCTTTTAGATTATAAATAAGAGAAAAATCCTAACTTTTGGTATACTTATTGAACAATAGTGAACATTAATTTGCGATATAAAGCACTCCCATTAAACTTTTTGGAATTTGTATTTTTAAAGAACATTCAGGTAACACCGGGCTCATTGTGCCAGCAGGGATCATTGCAGTGCTGGTAATAGCAGGACTCTGTTTGTGCATCTGTTTGTGCATCTGTATGTGCAAGGTATGTACAATCATTAGGGGATTTATTTTTCAAGGTAATATTAAGCTTAAATCCAGATCTTGAATGTTTGACCAAAACATAAATCTTATTTTTATGGGTTAAAGCACGCAAAAAAGACTGAAAATGTAGGATTATAAGTATCAGCATAAATAAATTGTCCTCATTCTTGCTGTTTTCTATGGCCAGATGGCTCTTGTTGGTACATCTGTGCAATAGTGTTTTGGTTGTAACCATGTTTATGTGACCTTTCCTTGACTAGATGCTCTCCTATGCTCTGTAAAAAGGATGAAAAAGTTGGTTACCTTTCACAAGTACTTTCTGATAACTTGCTTTAAAAGCAATCAAACTGATTGGTTTTATCTCACTTGTGTTTAAGACCCAGAAAAACCCAAACCAAAACATGAAGTAAGTCCCTCAAACAATGCACATACCTAGTCTTAATTAGGGCTCAAATTACTATTTGAATTATATCCAATGTCAAAGCTCACCGAAACTTCAGTGTGAAAAGTTATACTACTTGCTTTGCTTAGGAGACTGTTGTAATTATATGGTCCCAGATCTGGTCTCTCTACACATCACTCCTATTTACTAGCGTACAGCTTCTTCAAGTGGATGCATTTTATTCTTGTACATTTGTAATAGGCTGGCTCTGTCTTACAGTATTGTCTCCTTCCTCTGTATTTGTGGGAGTATCCTTAAAAAATGAACTTTAACTTATAGTCGTTGGGGTATATCTTTCTGTATCTGACAGTACAGCCCTATCCATGGACCATACCTTCAAACTCCCTGGGCCTTAAGATTTTGTCACAGCCTGAATTTGATAGGCTTCAGGAGATGCTTTATGATGGTTACCATGAAGTTCAACAAGAACCCACCAGAAAACAGCTCAATCTTTTTTCATTTTGCTCTCACTCAGACATTCACTTGCATGCTTCTTATTAGTCAATATTAATGCTAACATGCTTTAAAAATGATAACATACTTTTGAGATATAGCAGTTTAGTTTAAAGAATTTAAGCAAGATTCATTTATCTTGGGACCTGTTGAGACCTTCAACATATCATAAGAGAAGCGGAACAGTTTAGAGCTTAACTCAGGTTACACTGATGGAGGACTAGATGGAAGAAACAGGAATGTTTCTGCACTGTTATGCGAATGTTTATTTTACTCAGCTAATGTTAATATGGAAAACACTGGTTATCTTTATAGTCAACGTGTCCTGTTCCCATTAGAGGATTAATTTTACACATCAGTAGTTCTTATGAACACTTTTTTTTTCACTAGAAACGCAGACGACGACGAAGAAGAAGAAATTAATTAGCACCTTGACACACTGGAAGAAAATCCCTCTCTGCACACACAGATGCTACTGAGATTGCTGCTGAAAAGAACAAAGTGTTCCTTCACCTCCCCTAATGAATTACACTAGGAGCCACGTAGAAATGTGATTATCTGAGCCACAGTAACAAACAACTGAACTGATAGGAAAAAACCCCAGACAAGTCAATTGACACTTGCATGTGAGGAATCGGCACGAAAAAACTGGAACTTGAATATCCTAATGGGACAATGAAAATGTTTCCACAGAAGAAGATACAGTTTTGAGGGATTTTTTTTTTCAGTATGAGGGAAAGGGAGAGCTTACTGTTTTGCACTTCATTTAGTATTTTAATTTCAAACAAAAACAACTTCCCTCTTTAAAAGTGGAAAAGAGGTAAGAGAACGTCCTTTTCTGAGCCACAGACAGTCTTGATGGGACATGTCCCTCCACAGCATCTCCTATGTCTCTCCTGCAGCTGGTGAGCAAAAGTTCTGGTGGTAGTAGTAGCTTCTAAACTGACTGTTCATATGAAAAAGTTTACTTTCTGCTCTCCTACAAAACTCAAGGGCTGTCCCCCTGCACCGGTTTAATCTGTGCTGCTTTAACAATCTGCACACGAAATACACGAGGCTGTGAAGCATGACTGGATTTGCGCTCGGTTTTGATTTTGTCAGAGATCTGCCAATTAGGATTTGTTCCAACATAATGAAGTGGGCTGTTGGCAAATGTAATCTTTTATTGATCCCTGGGGCTTAGCAAATTAGAAATACAAAGAAATGAATGGAATACACTATACAGTCTCTTTGAATTTTCACTTGATGTTTATTTCTGTAAGTGCTCATTTTTTTCTACATCTGCTTTCAGTTGAGCCTGATTGTATCAAGCATCATCTTATGTCTGTCAGCTTGGACTGTACTTACTCCTCTTCATGAACCTGAAATGCAATTGAGAGAGTAAACAACTATTAAAAATGGAAGCGTTGAGGGAGTTGTAGAGTAAGTTCACAAGTGACAAAAGCTTCTCTTCACTACTTCTTCTGCTCCCTGATGTTACCAGTTTGTATCTGAAATAGACTAGCACCAATCTAGCCAACCTTTGCCACCTTACTTCGGCTAACAAGGCAGGTTTCTTGTCCTTGTGCTAGAGAATAAATCCCTTTGATAGCAGGTGACTTTTATACAACCATGTTTCAATAGATCGTGGTCATTTTGAATTGCACACACTTCCCAGATTTTCCAGGAACATGAGTACTAGCAGCAGTAGACAAGGTATTTCTAATGCTACACAATTAAAGTAGTATCTCCAGTGCCTTTCTCTCCACAAAGGAGATGTGTCATGTCACACAGAATGGTGAATACAGATGAGAGAAGGAAGGTGTTGGGATCAAGTGTGATAAAAACAACAAAATTATACAGAAAGGTGGTTTTTTTTTTTTTTCCTTTTTCATGACTCAGGAACTTCACCCCCATAAAACTTATTTGGCATTAAGCACAGCAGTTTATGTTTAACTTGCAAATGAAATAGCTAAAGCAATGACCCAGCTCCTCTTCCGATCATTCCTACAACAACCCCACTCTTACTTGCCCTCGTTGCCACAAGGCAAGCATAGATAAGCAAAGGTTTGCTTTCAGTTACAGACTAAGGTCTTAGACACCTTTTAGTTTCGTCACTATTATTCTACTACCATTCTGCTCAAGTGCAAAACACCCCAAATATATTTCTAACGACTTCCCTGCACCTAAGTGACTAATTACTAATATTTTCTTTCTACCCAGCTGTTCAGATCAATGCAAGATCATTGAAAGAGCAATGTTAAAATACCTGGCAATCTGCTAGTGCAGTAAACCCAAGGCTGTATTACACACATAGAAATCTACAACATCAGAGGGAGAAAAAGATAGAGCTTTTTAATATCCCTTGCAAAAAAAAAAAAACCCCAAATCACCAGTTCTGGAAACTTCTGGCTGCTGAACACAAAAGTTAAATCACAACATCAAGACGACAGAGAATTCCTTTTGCCTAAACATCAGATTGCTGTCCTAATGACTTACCTGAATGTTAAAATAAAGGGTAGATTAAAACTAAAAAATGTAGTAAACAAGAATTTATTCTAGTCCACGCTACTTTAAGAGATGTAACAGATCTTCCTGCACACGTAGCATCCACTACTGTGTATTAAACAGTCACATTTACCCCGTATGGTATAGCCATACCTTTTTCATGCCAATATCTCTTGACTTGCTCCTCAGCTTATTAACTTGAGATTCAGCTATTTCAGCCCGTTCTTCAGCATCATCCAGATCATGTTGTTGTTTTCTGTACTTCGAAAGGTACAGGTTGGCTTGAGCTTCCTGGTGAGAGAAAACAGTGCAGCTGATTTCCTCCTGTCCACGTGAAACAAAGCTTTCCATTTCAAGTGGGATGTAGGGTGCTCAACAAGACTAGTTAATGCCTGTATGGAAACCAATTGCCTCCTGGAGAATTAAGCTTGTTGTTTGCTACAAAGTTGATGTTTCCAGTGGCACTCTCCATGTTAGGTGAGTTGGGAGGTTATCAACACTCCCCCTGAGGGACTGGGAGGAAAAAAGTCTTTCCTGTTCCTTCCTTTCCCCCCTTCCCTTGCAAATTATACTGCAGTCTTAAGATAAAATTGAATACCTTTTCTTAAATACAATCCATACATATGATACATATTTTATATAAATACATTTATACGTACAGGGTTTATATGAATATAAATATTAATACACACCGAAAATGTGTATTTCTACTAAAAGATTCTGTGGATTAAAGATTGTGGGTTTAGGACAATACATTTCTCAAAGCTAAAAGAACCCAAATAGTTACTTACAGCTTCTTCTGCTTGGTGCTTGTAGCTCTTCACTTTTAATTGCAGCTTGTCAATCAGATCCTGCATCCTGGCCAGATTCTTCTTATCTTCCTCTGACTGCATCAAAACACCATTAATTGGGTTGACAGTGTAAAAAGGCCTAAAGCATCTTCCACAATGAAATAGGTATGGCTGCCATATATATAATATTATGGCTGCCATATATATAATATTAAAAACATATAGTTCATCCCAAGTATAGATGAGGAAACATCTTTAATCAGTCTATAGAAGTATGTAAGCCTGGAGGCTGAGGACTAAAAGACAGTACCCTCCCCATTCATATGTATGTAAATACAGATATATATAAAACACGGATATATATGCACACACACTTACAGAGGTATACACATACATACACACAGAGTTCCTCACTCTGTGTGAGGGTGAGGAGCACTGTTATTATTTAGTGAAACAGACTTATGGGCAGGCCTAAAAATATGTAATTTGCATATTGTAAAGTCTGGTTTGGAGGCATTTTTGGTAAAAGGAGCCAGGTTTAAGCTGTCACAGTCCATAAGCAGAAGAACAACAACCTTCAGCCTCTCTCTGTTTTACTGTCAGTAAAACAACAGGTAGGAGGCTAAATGATCTCCTAAAGCAGAAGGATGGGATTATCTTAAGGATGCTGTTGAAAGCAAAAGGATCAGTGCTCTGTGCTGAAACCTTTTTCGGAAGGCAAGCAGCGACAGCAGCCACCTTCAGGAAACCTGTGGGAGGCTCAAGGGTAGACCTGGCTGCTCAGCGATAGGTGACAGAACCCTGGGACTGGGACACGCTACACTGCATGATGAATTAGAGTCAACCTAATCCTTCTGGCTTTTTTAGCAACATCAGCACAGCTGAGAGACAGCTGGGCTTGCTCTTCTCTTGCAGTGTGAATAGTCATCTAATCCTGCTCCATATTAATACTGCACTAAAACTGTCCAAATCCCAGCAACAGAGGCTTTCTAACATTATTCACAGTGAGTCAGGCAAAATGATGGTAGCCTTAGGGAGAAGTTCCTTCTGTCCCGAAAGCTTCCTGGGTAATATGCCATCCTTCATCCTTCACTGAAACACTGAGGCAACTTAAGGCACTGTTTGGGAGAACTCATTTCTTTCCAGTGACCTAGTGTTTACTTGAGTCCTCAGCGTACCTGGTAAGTCAGCTCTTTGATGCGTCTCTCAAACTTGCGGGCTCCTTTTTGGGAATCTGAATTGCGACGGAGTTCAGTCTCAAGTTCATTCTCCAGCTCACGAACCTGCAAAACAAGGAAAAGCCCTTGCCATTATGCTACATATATATAAAGCAGCAAATAATTTAGGTGACAGTTCAAGAAATGCTCATTTTCTCAGCATCTCCAGAGTGTTGAATTTCAGGAAGAGATCAAAATGTAACCTTTCCATTCTGCTTTTTCATAAATGTATTTAAGCTGCACCAGCAAAGACACAGATATATGCAAAGGTCAAAAAAGTTTAATTGAAGCAAGCATTGCAGAGACTTCTGGTTTTAGATGTTGTGTCTTTTTTTGCATGTAACTGCATGCCTCCACTCTGCACTTTGTGAAACAGAGGAAAGCGATCACAGTATCCCTTATTGGCCTCTCTGAACTTACCAAACAGTGCTAGGGCAACTACTTGGTCTCAGTTCTACAGGGCAGGAGATAGGTGTCCATAGTTTGATCACAAACTTACCCTGGATTCCAGTTTCTGGATCTGCTTCTTGCCACCTTTCAGGGCTATTTGTTCTGCTTCATCCAGTCGCTTTTGGAGATCTTTAATGGTTTGCTCCATATTCTTCTTCATTCTCTCCAAGTGGGCACTAGTATCTTGCTCCTTTTTAAGCTCCTCGGCCATCATTGCTGCCTGAAAAACAACCACATTTTACAGCAGCTCTCTTATACTATTTAGTTATGTCTCAGAAGAAATAATGGGAGATTGATCTTGGATTATCCATTACTTGGATCATTCACTGTATCCAAAGCTCCAGAGAATATCTTGTATGTGCACATCTTGCCTGGACAGAGAAAACATAAAGACAGAATAGCCTTGGAGTCCTTTTTTCCCTCCATATTCTAATGCTGTGATTTAAGATTTTTTCCCCCCACCTTTTTTTTTCCTTTTCTTTTCTTTTAGTATCTGTGTTGTATGTCCTCATTTATAAAGCCTACAAATAAGCCTGTGCCATTCACTAGAGACATTTTATCTAGAACTTGTTAAAAATCTGGTGTTTGGAGCTCTGGAAGGTAGTAGATTAAAACATCTGGCAGGCAAACCTCCCTGCACAGCCATAGGTGAGAACTGCCTGAGCAGCTCTAACAGCTGAGCAGTTTCTGCAGTCTGTTCTGGGATGGGAAGCTCAGTTTCAACATCTTACATAGTCCCTGGCCGTTCTGTAAGACATGGTAACAGGAGTGCCAATTAGCTTATTCCTGCTTCAGCGTTTGTCCCTGCCACCAAGAGCCGTTTACAGCCATTGTACCCGTCACTGAACAGCCATTGGAAGACAGCAGTCATTGCAACCCAGGCTGGAGCTGAATCAAGGACGCTCAGCATCTTCTCGCTGGCAGGCAGTAATAACACTGTCAGCTGAGAAGCAGGAAAGACCACGGTACAGGAATAGCTTTGTTCAGGCACTCCAGACGTGTAACTCACAGCAACCTGCAGTTTTAGCTTTCATTTTATCTGTTGGTATGGTGTGAGACATCAGCTGAACTCTGAAAACATGAATTTCTCCAGGTCTGTGGGAAATGAAACTATACCTGCCCAAATTGTGTCTTCCCTAGAGGAAGAATTCACTCCATCTCTCCTCTGGGGATTTTAGGTCTCGTGTTTTTCCAATAGTCACCTAGTTTTAGAGTACCTCATTTGGTATGCAGTAATTTTATTTCTCACATCAGATTCTATGTACATCAGGAGACCAGTTAAACTGGTTTAGCCTATCCAGGTGTACGATTTCCCTGATTCAAAGATTACATGACCTAAGACTTTGAGGATCAGTGGAGACCACATTCTTGGGGCAAAAACCCCCAAACAAAACAACCAAAACCCAAACATCAGGAAGAAATTCTTCCTCTCTTTTTAACTCTAGCCTGTTTTATTTTGTGGTTTCATCAGTTACCTTCAGATAACTGTGGAGTGCTTTGGATGTATGAGCTTTGTAACAAGCACAGAAACGGTGACTCAGGAATCACTTACTTGGTTATTCTAAGATATTGCAGTACTGAAAAGAAGTGAGCAAGGACCCAGCCTACTTACATCTGTGATGGCTTTCTTGGCTTTTTCCTCTGCGTTCCGGCACTCCTGGATTGATTCCTCCACTTCATTCTGCATCTGGGAAATGTCACCCTCCAACTTCTTCTTTTGATTGATCAGGCTTGTGTTCTTTTATTAAGTTTTCCCCAAAGGAACAGTGGAAAAGGAGGAAAAGTGATGATTAGAGACATAACTTCTCTATATACCATAGCACACCAAGGCTTACTGATTTTTGCGTCTTCTGTGTTACAGCAGTATTTGGGACCGGAGACCCAGCTATGTGGTAAGGGGTGGCCTTTACTATGTAGCTTAGCTTCAGACTGAGGAAATATTGAAAATACTCTCAAAGCTGTAAATACTCAGTTTTTGATTCAGATAAAACAATAAGCTGGAGGTTAAAATAAATGGAAGAATGAATAAGGCAGTTCATCTTGGAAAACTAATGATCCACAATAGGTTAGTCAGAGGTGATTAAAACAGAAGCCCCACGTCATCAATGGGCTGGAGGAAACATTGCAAAACATTGCCAGCCTGTAGCAAATTTTCATTTCCTTCTGACCATTATTTGTTGAAGAGAAGCTTTGGTTTTGCAGCAAAAATGCTGGTTCACCAGGATATGCCCCTCCAAGACCATGCAAAAAATGCAGAGTCCATCGTGACAAAGTCCAAAGGCCTATCTTAATGAAGACTTGTGACATGGTGGAGAGCACTTTGCTGCAGGGTGATTTCCTGCCCTGCAGCGCCCTGCACAAAAACATGACCTGTGTCACTTATCCAAAGGAATGACTCACCATCCCAGCCATGTCTTAACTAAAGCAGAAAACTGGTTTTACAGCATGGAAGAAGGAAAAAATTAAAGTTTACTCTTGTTATCTTCCATCATTGCTCTTTCTGGAAACCATTTAAAGCAGTTGACTGAATCATCAATTCCAGCTAACTCGAAGGCAATGAGGTGGCATATCCACAGAATGATTTACTTCCTCCCCCTCGTTTTCTCCCTTGAAGGAGGGGAAGGTGTGTCTGCCTTATGACAGCATGGAGAAACAGTGTCACTGCTTAATAGACAAAGCTCAGCTTAACCCAGTGAGAGAGAGAGCACAGAAAAAGCCAACCTGAGTGTGAAGCAAGTTCACACGTTCGGTGGCTTCCAGCAGCTCATGCTCTGCCAGCTTCCTCGCCCTTTCAGTCTGGTCCAGCAAAGCCCTCAGCTCATCCAGCTCCGACTGGAGAAGATTGTTCCTCCTGTCAGAGACCGCAAGCTGCTCCTTCAAATCTTCATTAACATGTCCTGAGTCATCCAGCTGCACCTGAAGCTCCTATAACAAAACAGATGTTTGGCTTTTTACCAATGCAGCTCCATTTCAAGCTTCTCTGCTTACATAAGAGGACCCCAGACGGCAGAGGTTGCACGGGGAACATCTCAAGAATTTCAGGGCATCTTTATTGGAGAAAGCCTTCCTCCACACTGTAAGCTGAATACCTTTGTGGTATGCTGTGCAACAGGGGAAAACCCGCATGTTCAAATCTGTCAGAGCTCACGGTTCTGCCCAAGGCAGGACTAGCTGCTTAGGCGTGGGAGAGGTGATGACTTAAAAGGTGTCTTGGCAAAGCACTTTTCTTTTTTCTTTTTTTTTTTTTTTTAAGCTATTATAAATGTTGAAGCAAACAACAAAGCTGAATATACACACACTCCCTGTACACCAGCCAACTGACTTGCTCTTCACTTTTAAAGGACTTACAAGCTTACAAGAAAATCACAGATTTTCAGCTCCTCATGCTGTAGCTCTCTGCCCCCTTCAGGGGGCTGTAGCCAGCAAGGGTTTTATGACTGGATCTCATCCAGCCTGTGTGCAAGTCTTGGAAGAAATCTCTGCTTCAGTATTCTCTTATGCCCGATGTGATTACTAAGGGCTTTCCCTGGTCATCCTTGAGAGTAACTTCTCTCTTAATTACTATCACATGCTGTTTTGCTCTGTGCTAATGAAACCCAGTCCCTGCCTACCATTGGGTGCTTGTGACCGCCAGCTCTCAGAGTACCTTTATTTGTGTCTGCAAGACACGTGTTGACTTTGTTGCTTCTGCAGCATGCCTGTTAGCATGGCTGAGCTGGATTTCCATCTCGTTGAGGTCCCCTTCCATCTTCTTCTTCAGCCGGATGGCCTCATTTCTGCTCCGTGCTTCAGAATCAAGGGTGGACTGCAGTGAATCTATGGCGCGTTGCTGATTTCTCCTGAGAAGGACATGAGAGGTCAAATAGAGTCATTTTCTTTTCTGCACAGGAACATAGAACTACATGCAACAGTACTTCCTTTTCTGAAAGTGTCTCATTCCCAGAAATAGTATATTTCTGAATGACACACGTAGCACGGCTTTCTAGTGCCTCACTGCCATCTAACTGGCTGGTGTGCTTCATGCCCTCAGCTAACTCCTGATCCATAAGTCCCTATAGCATCCTTCTCCTGCATTTCCTTTGGCAACACTGGAGCAAGAAGTTCTCTTGGATCTCTCGTAAACTCAAGCAAGTACAGGTTGGAACCTATCAAGAAGCACTTCAAGCTTAGCAGTAACTCACCAAGGTATTTACTGAAGCATTTACAGGGATGTTTTCCATCTCAGCTGTTCTATGAAGGCATTAGTGGAGGAGATTAATCAAACTGAAGGTAGGCAGCTGCATTCTAAGCTAACTACTCTAGACACTCTTTACAGTAAATGGAATGTGTAAGCTACAATTTATTGTCTTAGAGTAGATGTTGAAAAACAGTTTTTATGCTAATTATAAGGGGAATAATTCAGGAATAGAAATGTGTGTTACGGACAGAGAGGGAGATTAAGCCCACACAATTAACAGCATCAGCACCCTGTGAAAGGCATTTTAGTGTCAATTTAAAGATGGCAAAACAGGTATACACAGGTGCTTAATTTTCTTGACTATTACAGTCAAATCCTACAATGACAGATTTGCTCTCTTTCAACCAGAAGGTAACTCAAAGTACAGGATATGACTCACACAAGGAAACATATATCTGGCCAAGTTTTGCTGAATGTGCAGGAGTTCTGGGAAATCACCGAGCCAACAAGGAAAACCTTGAAAGCCTTATTGCTTCAGCAAGATACTGAACCGTGCCCTAGACTCCCAGGGAACAAAACAGCACGACTGCTAAACAACTTAGCAGCAAAACAGTCATAACAAAGCTGAGGCAGAAGACATGGATTAGGATAGCTTGTCCTGAGATCTCTGTAGTCCAGGCATGTGCAGGATATCAGAAGATAGTATCTGAAAGGGCTGAAGCATTATTTGGTTTTGAAACAATTAAAATATCAATCCTATGTATCTACAATCGCCAAAGTAAGCGTTGGAGCTCCCCTTCCTTACACTTTACCCTACCAAGAAACAATGACATAGGTCTTGGATTAATAGTGCTGCAACACTGACTCATTTTAGATCAGATTTTCTGGAGAACTGCATATACACATTGCTGAAAATTTGGCCCAGTGTAGTATCATTTTAAGAGTGTAAGTCTTCAGATTAGAGTTTGTGCTGGGTGGGAGGGGAGACACAAAAGACTTCATCCTCCTGTCATCTAATTGCTTTCCATTTTTCCTGTTTATCCCTTTCACCTGCAAGCTCTTCTTTTTATAGTACTTTCTGTATCTCAGCAATTCTCACTGCTTACTCAAATGGTGTACAGATAACAGCGACCTCCTCACATCCTCCCACAATCAGCGTAGCTACAGCTGCATAAATTAACTAAACACAGAAGTAAAGATTGTCTTCAGATAACACAGGTTTGAGCACAGCTGAGGTAGTACTGCTGATTTTGCCTGTGGTTCCCCTTGTGAGGGCAGCCATCCTAGAGGGTTAGCTCACTAGACCTACTTGTCTCCATACTGTAAACACATAGACTCAGCACCCTTTGGTCTGCTGCGACTTTGGTTATGCCAGTCACTTGTGTTATGGCTGCTGTGTGATATATATGATAGACTTATGCATATGCTGGCAGAGGCTGAACTGACAGGAATATTTGAACTAAAAAATACTAAGGTGGTAGGACTACCCTTTGGCAAATAATCAGGGCTGTCTTGGTTTCTAGTATGGACAGTATCTGCTTGTCCTGGTATTACTATCTGTGGTGTATTTGACTGGCAAGGGTCTTGAGAATTTTTCTGGTCTTTTGAGATTTTCCCCTTAAAAAACATGCTGCTTCCTGCACAGTACCTTATATTTTCCATTTCTTCCTCCTTTTCTGTCAGTTTCCTTTCGAACTCTGCTTTAAGCTGAGAAAGTTCAAGCTGAAAACGAAGGGTCTTACTTTCTTCATGCTCCAAAGCTCCCTGAAATAGAAAGCACCAAAAGCTTGCAGTCTGGGAGTCCCTGTTTGTTTTTTTTTTGAAACCACAAACTGCTGCACAAAGATGATCCCTTCACACTTTTCTTCCCATTCCCAATAGCACTGCTTCCTCCCTGCCTCTCCCTCTAGTCAAGGACATGAGTGGCTTACATAGCAAAACAACGCGTTTATTTGCCTTCTAATGCAACTTGGCAGCTGGAAAACTCAGCAGCAAGCTCCTCAGAGGACAAATTGTCAAGCAGGCCACAGCTTAAAAAAAAAACAAAAATCTTAGGCCCTTACTGTGTGGTTTTGATACCAACAGACAGTCCTCGCTCCGCACCCCTGGAAATTCACCCACTTTCAGACACCCTCTGGAAATTCATGGCTTTGTAAGAGATAGGCAAAAGCTAACGCAGGATTATTGTTGGGAGCTGAAGGGGTCCACACTTTCCCCAGCTCACAGAGACCTCTCCAAATTATGAAGTGTTGAAAGCCTCCCAATTATACAACCTTATTAGCCAAAATGACTTCAAGGAAAGAAATAACAGACATCAGCTCTATATGACAAAATGTAAAAATACTCTGTCCGCTCTTTCCAATTAACATGAAGACAAGTCTATGAAACAACGGAGATTTGCTCCTATGTCTTTGCTCTTACATTTCTCTCATACATGGAAGTCAAGAGCTAAGCTGACAAGAGCCCGTAGTGAAATAACAGGGCCTCTGACTTCCAGGCTCAGTGGTGTTCTGTCTCCTTGTTGCTCACATCAAACAGGGAAGGAAAAAACAGAATCCCTGGCCATCATGCAGCAGCTACAGGTCAGTCCAACACACACGTCATGCCAAGGAGTCACAATGTATAAAAGGGAACAGCACACAGAAGTACTGTGCCACCAGTCATGACTGCCAGCGACCCAAATTCAGTGACAAGGAAGGGAGAAAATCTACATTAAACCATTTCTTTTGTAATTAAAATAAGATACATCACCACTTTACTTTCGTTAGCTCCTAATATGACTGAGCTTTAGGAAGCCATTCCACACACAGTCCAGGAAAGTAAAGTGTGCCCCTTAGATCCCACAAGTACTGATGTATTCTTTCTAGCAAGAGAAGTTTACTGACAGCATGTAATCACTCTCCACATCTCAGAGCTGTGGGAGGAAGACATGCTCTTCCCTCTGCTCTGATCATGACACCTGTTTATTTGGCTGTGAAATCCCTGCAAAGTATAAAGCATCCTGTAACAGACAAAAGAAGTTGCATGGCATTTAAGGTGTTAACAGATCTGTGTCACTGGGTGATGTTCATTTTAGCAGATATTATTTGGAGTACAATTCAAAAGAAATGCAGCCTTCACTAAAAATCCCTTGCTATGTGCTGTGCTGATTCTAGCCAGCAACCCCTACAACTCTTCTTAGCTCTGCAATTCACCACACTTTCAAAAAAACTGACAACCAAGCCCTTTAAGTGAATAACCAGGATTTCCAGTTGGCTTGTTCCGTATTGTTGATTTGTTTCTGGAAACTGGGATGAGGCACCCCTCTTGGATACATGCATACTTGTCACTGTAGAAATTAATGCAGTGATACTGAATGTCTTTGCCAAACTCCTATTGGGAGTCAAAGATTTTCTAAGCGGCCTGTTTTCATTTGGTTTCTGAGACTGCTACCATTTTTTTCACTCAGGTTGCAATATCCAACACAATATCTGAGATCTTATAAAATTTAAAGTCATCACAAGAACTGTTTTCTCTTATTCTCAAAAACAGGAAATGGTGAATTTGCTGTTGGAAACTAGACCGTAGAAATATCTGATAATGCTCAGCATAATGCTCAGAAGTTCCTGTTTCCTGTAAGACTGAAATATTCCATGCCAAAGTGAATAAGGGCTGGATTTTCAGGAGGTGGGCAGAAGATTTCTGAGCTTCCTGAAAGGAAAAAAAACCAAACTCAACAATAAAAAACCCAAACCTACAAGGTATCTCTTTTGAAAGGGCTTCCACTGAGGATCTTAGACCTAACATTTCCAAAAGTCACCACTCAGTCTTGAAAACACTGGCTAGCAAGGCCGCAGGAGCTGGGTGCAGAGACCTAACAATCAACACATTGGCTGTGTTGCTAAGAGGATGAAAAAGGAAGGAGAATCATAAAGACACCCTTTCCTCTTCCCTTGAGCTTTATTTCCTTACCTCTGCTTCTTCCAGAGCCAGCTGAACTTCTGACTTCTCTTGTTCAACCTGTTTCTTGATTTTTTCTATTTCATGGAGGCTCTTGTTTCCTTCACTAATCTGATTGGTCAGATCAGAAATCTCCTCTGAAACAAAAAGGATGGACAGATTTAGTGATCAGAGTGTCCCAAACATACTGCAGCTTACAGAGTGTGAATACAGGAGCCATGCCTCAAACTGCTACCCGAAGGGCTCGTCTGTGCACAAGCGCTGCCTTACTTTCAATTACAGCAACTTTTTTTACCTGACCGAGTTGAAGGCACGCACTTTCTTGTAAATGCGCTTTGAAGTGGTCACAGCAGTTTAGTTTTAAACTGTTATCTGCAGGGTAGCAACACTACGCTCTGCTTTGGGAGCTATCTTGGCTTCATCTGCTGCACCTTTGTCATCTTTCTTGTTCCTCCCCTGGGACTGGCACCTCTGCCAGTGAGCTTCATTGGCAGGTGAGCAAAGGGAAGCCTGCTCTCCTCTGGCCATAACAATTTCTGTGTTTAAAACTTTCATTGCCAGCATCAGTTAGTGTCTCCAAACAAATCAGAAAGTTAGTCTCAAAGATGAGATAAACGCCTTTCCCCACAGCTGTTACAGGGCACCCGCATCCCTCTGGCTGTCCAGTGGTGTGCATCTCGCACTGGACGTGGGTCCTGAATGTAGCCTACCTTGGAGGTTCTTGTTTTCCCGTTTCAATGTCTCCAGATGGTCCAGCGTCTCCTCATAGGCATTCTTCAGCTTGAAGAGCTCAGTGCTGAGGCCACGGGCCTCCTTCTGGGAAGCCTCCAGCTCAGCCTGTGACTCTTCATACTTCTGCTTCCAGTCATTGATGATCTTGTCAAACCCACGCTGCTTCTTGTCCAGGGAGGCAGCTGCTGAGTTGGCCTTCTCTAGGTCAATCATCATGTCTTCCAGCTCATTCTGCAGCCTGTGCTTTGTCTTTTCCAGAGAAGAGCACTT
>JAHREE010000363.1:10346809-10427215 GCA_033628505.1 Tringa tobata
CACAGGAAATCAAACACATGTCTTTGAAAATGCATAATTCAGTGGTATCTGATGAGGATGCAGATATTTAATACTATTATGGACATTTAACTACTCTGGCTAAAATCATAGCAAGCACTTAGAGGATATGTGGCATTTTTGGTTGGATGTGAGCATCTTCTAGAGTGCAGTGCCCAAGGTCACGCTGAGGAAGATGGTATTCACCCAGGGAGCAGCAGTATGCCAACTCCTTCATCTGCCTTCCAGCATTACAAGATAGACGTACACGTTCTTGTTCCTGAAACTGGGTACCTAGCCAGCACACCCATTTCAGCTCATGACATGGTGTCACAGTATGCTGGTAAATATGGTTACAGGTTTGTTTTAAAAGCCAGTCGAAGGGAAGGTTGTAAAAATATTGAAGAGAAGAAAGTCAAAAGACACAGTCACTGCTTCATTCAGCAATCCTAGTCCAGCCACCTTCAAGCAGATGCCATTGCATAATACATCTCACTGACGTACTGCTGAGACACACTTGATAGCCTGTTTCTAGATAACTTATTTTAGGCTGAACGCACACATACCATTCTCACTCTGGAGTTTTGTCTTCTGAGTAGTGAGGTCATTCATGAGGCGAGTCATTTCCTCCAGTTTAGTTTTTGTCTCATTCAGATGGTCTTCGTAAGTGCGGCAAAGTTTCTCTGCATTTGCCTAACAGGAACCAGGAGACAAGACATACAAAGCTGTAGCCTCCAGGCAGCAGTTTGGGAGCAGTAGCCTTCCAAATGTATCCTTTTTTTTTTTGTTTGTCTGCCTTTCAGAGAAATGGCAGATAGCAAAGCTACAAATAGCACTGCAGTAGAGCAGGGAATAGTAGCCCTGTGTCTACAGTCCCAGGGGTCTTCCCAACAGACCACCTTCCCCATTTGTTTTCCCTGAATTGCGTTCTCAACTGAAGCACCAGCATAAAAAGACTCTGCAAGAACTTCAAAAGCAATCACATGCCTATGAAGTTCCTGCATAAGCCTCCTCATAATTGCTAGATGGGAAAATCACCTCCAATGAAAATTGCTTTACTGATTCTGCTTTAATTGCCATTTATCATAAACTGAGTTTGATGACAGCTTTCTAACTCTCAGAACACTGAAATTCCTTTTCTTCACTTGCACAGAAAGAACTCTAAAGAGTGCTCTGAAAGCTACTGAGATTATCCACTCAAAAGCTGTAATTCGGCCATAGGAAGTAAAACCACACATGATAGTCATGCAAGCCTTTGCTTTGCACTCCTTGCCAACATGGGTGAAAACTGAACCAAGGGCAGGATCTGAGAGGACTCTGCTTAGGATAGGAGATATCCAGCCTTGGATGGCATCACCCCAGTCATCACCAGCCCGGGGCAGCACAATTTAAATGACAGTTTTATGCTCTGAGATCTACACATAAACAATACGCCTGCAACTGGGGATGCACTATGTGTTTCAGACAGGCCATCTTAATTACTGTCCCATCTCCAGGTAAAAAGTGTATACCACTTGGGAAGGGGGGTTATTGTGCATATAAGCATCCTCAGATTGCAAGACACCACCTTCTAAAACACTGCAGCCCTACCAGGTGTCCTGGGAAACCTTCAGACCAGCCTTAGCTACGCATGTCCTTTGCAGGTTTGGGAAGCCTCAGCACCCTTACCTTTCCCTTAACCATCTGCTCCATGTTGGATGACAGATCATCGACTTCCATCTTCAGCTCGCTTTTCTCCTTTTCCAGTTTCTGCTTGACCCGCTGCAGGTTGTCCAGTTGCTCCCCCATCTCAGCCACACTGTCTGCATGCTTCTTCCTCAGGGTAGCAGCTGTGGCTTCGTAGTGCAGTGTGGCCTCCTCAAGGTCCCTCCGCAGCTTCAGGAACTCTGCCTCACGTTTCTTGTTCATCTCCAGCTGGGCAGCTGTGGCTCCCCCTGCCTCCTCAAGTCGCTCACTTAATTCCTCCAGCTCTCGGGACAAATCGGATCTCTGCTTTTCCACTTTGGCTCGAGCAGCTCTTTCTGCTTCCAACTCCTCTTCTAGTTCTTCTATACGAGCCTACCAAAGAGACATGAGCAGTTTGCGTCACCTTCATGGTGACTTCCATTGGAATACCTTGAAGCACCTTACAAATTCTTAAACCCTCCACCAGCCCACACTTTACAACACAGGTGGAAGGACAGCAACTTGGCCATTTGTGCCAATAAATCAGCTTTTGAGCTAGAGTAAGAATGATGAGTCACATCCTTCTCACAGCAGATTGCTCTCCAAGTTTGATTTTGAGACATTTAGTTTCAGGTGCACTGACCTTATGTACTTGACATTCAGTTGAAGTACATGAGAGAGGTTACTTGATAGTAGGAGTAGCAGCAACAAATTGTCATTGAAGGGGACGGACTCTTTGTTCCCATTTTAAGAGCTCTGTGCCTGAAGTAACCTCTCTCTAGGAGTCTTAATACAGGATTTCACATACAGCAGTGTGTAGAATTGCATGAATAATGAATATTCATTGGGAGCAGTCCTTTTTATGAAACAGTTATGTTGACCAATCTACACTTCATGTCCAAGTTCTGCAAATGTTCTTCATTTACAAAAAAAAAGCATATCTGATGTTTTGGGTTAAGACATTTTTGTTTTGACTGTGCTGACTTTCTTTGCCCTTTTTATTTCTGTTGAAAATTTCCTGTGCATTTCAGCCCTTCCCCTAAATTTCAAATCCATGCTTATCACTTCTGAACTCCTCACCAGCATCCACCCTCAGCTCCATTGTTTGGAACAATATTACTTGCTTAAAACAAAACACCAAAGCTGTTCTGCCTTGCCTGAAACCACTAGCATTCTGTGGTCACATGTCCTGATACTGTGAAGGAATCACTACAGAACAAGCATCCTGAGGGGAAAAGGGATCAGTCTGGGAAGCTACAGGTTGGCACTTTGGGTCTCAAAGCCGAGCTGCTTATCCTAGGATACATGAGAAAGAAGCAAGTTAACCTGGAGCTCCTTGATCTTCTTCTGCAGCTGCATCACTATAGCTTGTTCATCTTCTATCTTGGAATTCAGCTGGCTCATTTCAAATTCTTTTCTGCCACAGAAAGGAAAATCCGACTGTCACAATTTTGCCTGTAGCTTCAAGTTAGGCTTTTGCAATATTTAAAGAATTGTTCAATAAAACTTCTAGCATATCTAAAAATGAAAGCAATCCTCATGTACATGTATTTGCATGAAAACACATCTTCCTCTGAGCAGTGGTTTCCAAGTCAAGACTCTGTATGAATTTGTGCAATTACAATTCTGGTTCTTTGTATCATACAAAAGTAACACTATTTTCAGAATCAATGGAAAAATATATTTAAGAGTCAGGCCTTTCAACAATACTGCCATAGCTAGTTCGGATGGACAACTTTTTAGAGACTTGCTTCAGCTTTCTCCTCTAAGCAGTGAAAAACAAGAATAACTTTTTTTTTTTAATGCTGGAAAGTGTAATGAATTCTAATGTTTCGGGTATACTGTGCACAAGTAAGAGTGATTTTCCCTCCCTCCTTGGCAACACCCTCTCTCCTCATGAAATTTCCTTTTAGCCACCATCAGAGCAGGATAACACAATTGAAGGCTCTGAAATGACAGTGGTAACTCTGCTGCTTTATTTTGTACAACAGAATCAGTCTCTTACTTTTTTAACTTTTCTTCCATCTGCAGCTTATCGTTCTCCAAGTCCATGACACTCTCTTGAGTCAACTTCAAATCCCCTTCCAGTTTGCGTTTTGCCCTTTCCAGATCCATCCTCACTTTCTTCTCTTGTTCAAGTGAGCCCTCAAGCTTTAGGATCAAAGTCACTTATTAAATATATTGAACACAGATGGTTTACAGTCAGATGTATGCTGAGCCCAGTTTTGTGCTGAGCTATAGCAAGTTGCAAAGCAGAAGTACTTAAGTACAAGCATCCCACTTTACATTTTTTGTTTCCTAGAAGCCAGTGGGTGTATGGGCTAAAAAAATGTAACATAAGGGTTAGTCCATGTTTTATATTTGTGCAAGCATTCCAGTTCTTAGTGACAAAGTTCTGTTTGACTTCATGCCAGTTACCTTGCAAATTCAGAGTGGGTTTTCCCTTGTTAATGCATTCCTTTCAAAGGCTGAACTACACAGATAAAGTTTTATAGTATTCCTGTAATTATACCTTTTAGAGATACAGTACAATACAGTACAAGGACTGTATTTCTTGCTCTGTGATCATTTCTAAAATGACAGGAATACATTTCAAAGCTTTGCAACATTTCAGACTCATGAAAACTGTAAGTGGTGGACAAATAACCCTGGGGAAGCACGAAGGAAGAGCCAGCTTACATCATCCACTTGCTGTTCCAGTTTCACTTTAGCTTTGCTCAGTGTGTTGACCTTGTCCTCCTCTGCCTGCAGGTCATCCAGAACTTGTTGATGAGCTTCCTGCAATGACTTTTTCTCCTTAGTAAGTTTGCTGATATTCTCATCAAGAGTTGCCATTTCTTCTGTCAGGTTTTTGACCTGTGTGAGAAAGGAAGATGTATTTGTAAGACTTCAAAGCAAGGCTTTATCATAATCTGGCTCAAATGGCTGTCTGCACTGAATTTTTATGCAGGAAGACAATGGAAAGGAAGGGATCTCTCCCCACCCCCAGCCCCATGTGGCTCTTTGAGTGAAATTGCCATCAAGGGAGCCAATGTGTGGCAGTCCTTGTGCGGGTTTAGTACTTTCTTTCAAATGTACTAAATTCTTTTCAAGTTTCACTCCCATTGTGGTGGACTCCAGCTTCTGATTCTCTCTGGAAGAAGTAGGAGATGACCTTTACATTTACATGCTTGAAGAAGAAAAGCTGAAAGAACTCACGGTTACAGCAGAAAATTGTTTACTTAAAGATGCCCAAACTAGACATAATTCTTTTGCTGAAGTGCAGCAAAAGTCACTTCAGAAAAAGGGAAACTTAGGCCCAGAGTTAAATCTTTTTCCCTCAAAGCCAAATATATCTGTATATACTGATCTTTTGGTGTGTAACAGACAGTGTAAAACCGTCAGAAGACCAGTAGCTCTTGTCATAAAGGTAATCCATGCCCAATCGCTTTTGAATATATGGTCCTAGAAGTACCTTGTTTTCTGTAGCATGCTTCTCTTTCTCCACTTTTGCAAGTGTTATTTCAAGATCATCAATATCCTTCTTGAGTTCAGAGCACTCATCTTCCAATTTTCTCTTCTTAGAAGTAAGCTCAGAATTCATCTCCTCCTCGTCCTCAACCCGCTCCGTCAGTTCTTTGACTTTGGCCTCCAGCTGAATCTTGGACTTAATCAACAAGTCGCATCGTTCCTCAGCATCTGCCAGAGTGTCTTGCTCCTGGTGTGGCACAAGAAAGAGGACAGCAATGACTGCCTGGCCTTTTTTCTTCCTCATTTGTCCCCTGTCCTTTAAGTGGTCAGAGAGCCTGATCCAACACTACAGAACAGCATAAGGAAAATTTCCTACTCCTGATCTCAGAAGACAAGACCAACAAGTAATTAACGGAGCAGGATGCGACACTGGTGAGCATGACTAGTCCCATATAAAACTACTTCCACATCTGACACGGACATTGCCTTTGACAGAACCTGCTAAAATTTGCGTGGCTAGCCCCTCTAGTTTTATGCTAGAACATGAGAATTTATATCCACTCATTTTTTGCAAGACTGACAAGACCAACAGCTTATTTTGACTGAATTGCACTAACAGTCTGGTCTGTAAGTCCTTGAGTTTCAAAGAACATCTAATAAATACATGAATATATGTGTCTACTCACAGCTTGGAGCTGGAGAAGCAAATCATTTTTTTCCTGAACTAGAGAGACTTGTTTTTCTTCAAGTTCCTTTCTCCTGGCTTCAGATTTTTCCAGGGCCTCCTTCAGTTTCAAGAACTCTTCCTTCATATTGGCCATCTCTTTTTCAGTTTCTGCAGACTTCAGAAGAGGTTTGATCTTAAAGAAAAGCTTCATCCAGGGCCAGTTCTTCACAGCCATAAAAGCACGGATGTTCCACTGAATTACAAGAAGGGCATCCCTGGTTTGAAAAGAAAACAAGCAAAATTCTCTAAAGCTTAGCCTGAATTGAGAAAGTGAGACTTTATTTTATTTTTTTCATTCACAGTCAGTTTTGTGGCTTTGTTCTCAGTAATATTAGGAACTTATACTAGGTTCCAAGATATACAAGAAACTTCCTCCACATCCCTTGATTTTCGTGGACATGAAAAATTTCCAAATCTGATTTTTGCCAGAGCTGCAGGCAACTAATATACAGTTGCTATTATTTTTATCATACACCCACTTTAAACCTTAAATTTAGGGTTGGCTATAGCCTTAGGGAATGTAATAATGGCTCTATTCAATATATAATTAAATGGTAATGACTATTATCCGCTAAGATTTATAAGGGGACTCCTTCATACCTGCGCTCCACTATCTTCTGAAACTCAATCCGCATCAGTCTTCCACGTGCTCTTGCCTGGATCATCGTTAAGATTTTCGCAAGTCTCTCATCCCTCATTTCTTCCAGATGGCCCAAGAGACCAGCCTTGAAGAACACCTGGTACATGTACAGTTGTCATTTCACCATAACGAATTATTTTATTCCAGAGTTACACTGACCTTATTGAAATCTTTCAAAAGAATGGTATTTTTATTGACATATTATAAAGTAAAAGAGTATAGAGGGCCAAATACTTCTTGCATCAGGGACTGCACTGGACAGTTCTGAGGTTGTTTTAAAGCTGGGTGTCATCTCTCCATTTTTGAATAGGCCAAACTATTTTATTGCCATGTTTTTATTGCCACAGTACTTTTCAGCTGTGGCGGGGTTCAAAGCAGGTCAGCTGAACCACAGATCCCAGCTCCCAGAGATCCCTGCTAATGGGATCATGTCATAATTGCACATGGCCTCATTTCAAAAGCTGCAGCTGATCTTGTGGGCCATATATGTTTGAGTGTACCTATATTATATAAACTAAGGTATTGTTTTACTGGGGGGTATAGGGCATCAGCTGCTTCTGTGTCCACTTTTAGTGTTGCTGTAATAAAAGCTTTGTGGGAGCTTGAGCCAGAGAAATAAAATTCCTCTAGCACAGCTTAAAAATTAATATCACCTTGCTGCCATATTGCTGGTTCTTTGTATTATTAACTCTTCAGAAATTGCATAATGTCCTACTCTGCAAATCAGATATTAGATCCAATACTTTTCTCTTTATATGAGCAGTGATGGTCTTCTCTGGTTACCTTGGTGTGTCCAAAACGATATTGGTTATGGTCAACATCTAAAGATGCCAGCAGTTTTTCAGCAGCTTTTCTGCTATCCACAAATGTATCCTCCGGGATTGCGCCTGGATTCAGAATGCGGTACCTGTTAACAACAGATGAGCAATGAGTAAAATTGACCTAGATTCTGCCTGTTTTGTTTGTTTTTGGTTTTTTTTACCACCCAAAACTTAAAAAAAACTAAAGTAAAAAGTCACCTAGGGTAATTTCCTACTGTGCATTTACACAGGCACAAGCAAGAGCAGAATTCTGCCTCCCATGTTCAGGCAAACAATGGAAAATAAACTTGAATGGAATAATATACCTCAAACTAAAATGAGAAGACATACTTTGCTTATTTTGACTGATGGGTTAGGACAGGAGATGACACAGCTCCACATTACCTTTGTTTAAAGTCAGCGTAAAGCACCCTGTTTGGGAAACCCTTACGGCAAATACGGATGCCTTCCAGGACACCATTACAGCGGAGCTGATGCAAGACAAGAAAAGCATCCATTTCACCTACAGGGGAAAAACAAGGCTAAATTAAAAGGAGCTTCTCTGTAGGGCTTATTCTCTGTTTCACTGAGAGAACTGGAAAATATGAGGTGTCATGTCCTGAAAGAGCAACACCATTGGATAAGGTGAACAACACAGACAGCATTTAAGTAAAATATGGTGACTTAGAAGTAAGTATTGGAATGACATAATTCAAATATACTAAAATTTTAAGACTGTTGTGTTTTCCATACCTGGAGTTTTTGATTCATTGGGGATAATGCATCGTACAAAGTGAGGGGCTGTAGATTTTAGGTTAGTCATCAGCTTATTTAAATTTTCCTAGAACAGACATATTAAAAACACAATTAGCTTTAGCGGTTTAGTGGAATTCCCATCATTTATTTCTTTGGTTTGTCAGCTGTTAAGTTTATTAAATTCATCTCTCTAAATAGTCTCCAACAAAATTATAAGCTTACCAAAAATATTACAGAGAAATGTGTTCAAATAAACCAGAGTATGAATTAACTTTATTATAGGAATCGACATCAGTTTTAGCGAAGTCTTAAGAAGACATGTTTTACTTACAAACCCAGAAATGTCAGAAACAAGATGAACAGCAAGCAAGATGCAGTATCATCCTGTGGAACATTTCTTTAAAGCCAAATGCATTTTTGCCTAGTCACTTCCCCAGCTCAGTGAGGATAGTTCACCTTTCCCATCTGTTCCTCCTAAAAGTTAGGCTTTTGTCCTACTGGCCAAACATTTTTCCTTTATTGATCTTAACCAGACACCTGCCAGGCAGGCAGCAAGATAACTCAGAAGAAGCCAACCATTCAGTGCCTACCAGTGATCACCAAGCTCTGCAGAAAGTGTTTTGTCTAGTAAGCAGAAAATGGAGATTGTTGGAGGTAGAATAATAATGTCATCAGCACAACTTTCAAACTGAAAATTTCTCATGTGCCAGTCAGGACAATGAGACAATCTGGTACTGAGCAGCTCCTTGTGTGCTGCAAAGTGGGCTTCTGTTTGTGGGTTATTAAATTACTTGTCTGAGTGATCCTTCAGCTATCTTTACACTTCTTCAGCTGGTAAACTATAGCTCATGATTTCCTTTCATGAGGAGTACTTCCAAACAAGATAAAATTACATGAGTAGTGGCAGATAACTGCTTCTTTCCCTACCTGAGGTTTTCCTACGTTACAGCTTCCTCAGTGATACCCAGAGTAAATTGTGCTAATGGTAAATTAAAGCTCCCATTTTTCCCCAGGGATGATCCTAGTGACAGCTTCCATCAGAAGCACATGCCAGTCCCAGTTGAAGGGAATTACTCAGGAAAAAAGAGGCCATATGACTCTCCATTCAACAACTTCTGTTCTCCATGACTGCTCTTACCCTAGGATCCAATTACAAAGAGCAATCAGATAGGGACTAGCAAATTACTTGCAATCAGTTCCTGTTCCACAGGCATGCATGAAGCAATAAGTGATAAAGGTTGTTCACAAGATTTTGCGATACTTTCTCAAATAAAATTGAAAACACTTCATCTCTTGGATGTTCAAAGAAGATAAAATGGAGCAGCCCCTCACATATGTAGTTTTAATAACAATATATTCACTTCGCCAAGGGCAGCAACCCAAGCCTTGAATCAAATTCTGATGTTCAATATAAATTCTTTTTGTCCAATCAATCCTTAACATTCCTCTTCAATGTATTTTCTTAACTCAAACCATCATGTGAGGAGACGCAAACAAACCTTGTGTAATGAGGACACTGTTTGAAAAGAAGCACCTTTCTTGCGTTTCTTTTCTCCACCCTGGTCGGCTAAGGAAAAACAAAAAGAAATAAATAAAAAATATCAATCTGTATCTTAGTAAGGGGTACAGGCAGGTCATGGGAGACAGACAAACTGTTTCAATAGCACAACTTCCTTTGAATGAAAAGCATAGCTAATGACTTGATGGCTCTGATTGCTCAAATATTATACAAAACATTCTGGACATCAAGTCTGATATATCACAAGTTGCAGCGCTCTGTCCATGCTTAGGTCAAAGACCACTGTAAGCTTCCTGGATTGCATTTGCATTTCAGATCTACACCACATCACTTGTTATGCAGGAAGTCCATAAATACGAAAAGGGCAGAAAAATAACTTTTAACAAAATAGAGTCACTTGTAGCTCATTAAAAAGCCTATAAGCCTGAGTGAGACGATGAAGAAAAGTAATGCTTAGGGGAAATTTATACTTTACATTGTACTGTATAGACACTGATTCTTGTGTCTGCTATGCAGTCACTGAACTTGAGCAAGTAATATTTGTCCAGAATAGAGGGAAATTAATATTTATTTTGTAATTTTAGATATACTAGCTTTGCATCCCCTGAATCTTGCTTAAAGCTTCAGAGTCAAAATCATTCAGATCCTCCAAAGGAATGCTAGTTTCTGACATGACCTTTATGAAGTTTCACAAGAGCCAAACATGACCCAAAAATGTACGACAATAGCTGCGGCTTTCTAAACTCTGGACCATTAGATCATTCCCAGGAGGTCTGGCATTCTGTCACCTGTCAACAAGAGTCAGCATAAAAGGAGAAGTGAAGAGTGCAATGTGCTTGATGCAATTATCCACGGCCTTTCCCTCTTTTGAAAGTGACACTGCCGAGACTGAAAGAAGCTAATCTGGACAGGCTGTTCTTTTCTCCTGACACTGGTGAAAAGCAAGGTAGTATTCTGACTGACAGGAATATCCACAGGCAAATAGGCAGTTGGTAACTTGCAAGAATTTGCTAGTGGCAGGATTTTTGTTATTTACATTCAGCTCCATCTCCTATTCACATTATGAAGTCTGCAGCCTGCTTGCTTCCTCAGAAAGGGTCTTACGATTCATGACAACCACATCTATAGAAATAAGGTTACTAATAAATAGGCTGTAAGTGATTCCAACTTCAGGACATAAGAGCTACATCTTTGTAATGAATGCTAGTCTTATTAATTTTCTGGATGCTTGCTACTTGTCTTCTCACAAATAAAACAATTCTGTGGAATTCATACAGCTTAAGCACGTTTTCAGATGTGCTTTGCTAAGCAAAAAAAAACCCTTCACAACCCAGGAAGCAAAAAAGGAAGATGCATTGGCAAAATCATCTGCTTCAGCCAATGTAGAATGGTGTTCAGGTACCTTCAGTGCCTATTTGCCACCAATCCAACAAAATATTCCTGAACTCTCTCTTAAACTTTATATTTCTTATTTAATTCAGGATGGCTAGCAAGGAGAACTACAGTGTGGGTAACAAGAGCTGTTCTTGTTCATAGGTATTTACATGTAACATTTTTTATGCAACACTTGCATGCATATCTGAATACTCGCGTGCTCAAACTCCCCCTGGAGTGTTCACAACACATGGATTTCCTTGCCAAAACTGCTCAGAGGTATTAGGCATTCAAACTAGCTGAGTTAATGGCCTCCTTGTAGAACTGGCAAACTCCTACAGATGCTGTGCACATCTAAATAATTAGTCACTGCCTCATTTAGCATTGAGTCAATTGCAGTTGAGAGAATTGTTTTGTTTCTGAAATTCATTGCCAAGCACACATCACAGAAATGAAAGAAAACCCATGTGAGCTGGTTCTGCTTACCGCTGTCAGCGCCAACGTAGCTTTCAAACAAACTTGCCAGGAGTTTGTTGGATGACTTTTGGAAAATACCTACTACAGTTTCATTAAGCGGGTCTTTGTTCTTCTCAAGCCACCCAATGATGTTATAGGGAACCTACAGCAAGACATTGAAAACAAACCAGAGGTTGCAAATGTTCCCCTTCAGAGGAGCCAGTAGTCCTTCATGGTTTGCCTTGAAACCAGTGACCTTTTGTAAAGTGCTGTGCTCAGAGCAGTACCAGCCACCCAGCTTTTCATCACTTCCCCTCCAATTCTCTGCTTCCTAATTCCCAAAACTCTCTTCCTCAAAAGTACCTTTTGAATCCTGCACACCCCTTCCAAACTATCTGGTCCCTACATCTTCTCATGGAGTCCATGTGGTTAGCTGTAGAGATACCACATCATCAGTGCTCCAGGAAAGCACTCCAATAAGTGCTGAACTATAAAATGTGCAAGTAATAATTTCACTTCACAATAGCAGGCTACACTGGAGTAATCAAGATTTTCTCACAGAAATTTAATCACTAAAATTAAATCTAACTCCTGGACTTTGCCACAGCTCTTAGTGGGAAAATATGTTCCATTATTAGTACCACATGGGGACAGAAATTCTAATTTTCTCTGCCGAATACATTAACAACTACAGATAAAGAGCAAGATGGGCATTATTTATCTTAATACATACAAAATTAGCTTAATGTTCAATTATAATTTGAAATTAACAGCATCAGGTAGGTTCCAGCTCGGCTGTGCTGAGGCTTCATATCAACTCTAGTTTGATAACAGATTTCCTATGTCCCTCTCAAAATCTTTTTGTCCATCTGGTCTGAAAACAGAGCTTTGAAATTGGGCACATTTTGGCTCAGATGTCACAGTACTGGATTGTATTTTCCCTTTCACCCCATCATCACCAGGCCTGTTAACTAAACCTTCACGTCAGAATTAGCCACATTTCTCTTGGCACATTGTTCCTAACATGAGTAAAAAGTGATTCACGGATTTGACAGAGTTGGAAGGGACCTCTAGAGATCACCTAGTCCAACTCCCCTGCTAAAGCAGGATTGCCTAGAGCACATTATTCAGGACTGCATCAAGGCGGGTCTTGAAAATCTCCCGAGAAGGGGACTCCACGACCTATCAATGCCAAATTGAGAGGTCGTGATGCCAAATTTTTTTTATTTAAAAAAAAATCCCTGAAACTTAGGCAGAAATTACTCAGTTCATTTGTATAGAGAACCAAGATGGAAAGTTAGATGCTGCTACTGTTTAATCACCAGCCTGAGTCTGATTGTTGGAAAAGTGATAAAGGCAAGGCATATTTTCAGCAAAAGCACTATTAACCTTCCTCAGCTTGTTTCATATTTTTTTGTGTATCCAAGGATCAGATGTTCTGGAGTCTGGTGGCATCTTACTGTAGCGCAATACTTGTACAGAGAGAGTAGATGTCTGCTTTTAGTCCTCACTGTTCCTTTCTTCCCCTCTTCATCCTTCCTGCCCTCCTTTGTTGCGCGCTATGGGCTAAACCCCACCTGGAAGACCTCTAATACAAAGCCTACCCGCCAGCAGGGGAACTTACTGCACCAGCATAATGAAGAAGTTCAAAGTGAGCTTCATATTTCCTTTTCTTATCAGGCCTGGGCTTCTGTAAGTTAGGTGACTTGCCAAGATGATTGTCGTAGAGTTTGGCTTTGAATGTCATATCTGTAGCTTTTGGGAACATACATTCCTCTTCAAGGATAGACAGGATTCCCAATGGCTGTGGATTTAAGAACATCTTTGGTTGGAAAATGCATAGGCTGCTTGATTTCAGTAGCTTTGCAGCCTTTAAGTTTGATCTGATGGAATTCTAAGCCTGCAGAATTTCTTCTTGTCCTGAGGAGGAAGCCTCTGACTATTCTGTTAAAATAGTAACCACACTTTTGACCATTCAGTATGTCACCTCTGCCTTAGGAAGCTTTATAATGACTTCCAAAAAGGGTTTGATTTACCTTTCAAAGCAGGTGGACCAAGTAGTAAAAGATGAACTTCCTAGCACTGGACAGATTGTTTGAGGGACTAGGATCATGTGCAGACATCCTACCCCATGCTGGGGAAGCGGTGAGAGGGAAGCAAGAGCTCCAGGCTAGGAAGACCATTAAGGACTTCACACATCAACATGTAAAGTAAGAAACAGGAGCCTCATGGAGAGCCTCACAGGGCATGTGACTGAAACTTATTATTTGCCCTGAAAAGCTGACAAGTTTGATATTAAGCATATGTGGACCAAAGTGCACATACTGGAAGAACAGTAGGGATAGAGGAAGAATTAAAAACCAAGGAAAACTATACAGTCATACAAATTAACAGTTACAGCTTGTGTTTACTGTTGCCTCCATAAGGTAAACTTACGGAGGTCAAACCAAGTAGCCACAAATGCTACAAATACTGATTTTTCTTTGATTATTGCTTGTAGAAAAGCAAGAAACTTGTCCTGCTGTTTATCCTGTTCTGTTCACTGGGACATGAGGACATCTCCAAATGACCATCATGAATAAAACCAATTCAGTAAATACACCTTAGCACTCCTGTACGTACCTTCTCAATTAAATCAATGCAGGCTTGCAAGTCCATACCGAAATCAATGAATACCCAATCAATGCCTTCCTTCTTATACTCTTCTTGTTCCAGGACAAACATGTGATGATTGAAAAACTGTTGCAGTTTCTCATTAGTGTAATTGATGCAGAGTTGCTCAAAGCTGTTAAACTGCAAAAGGAGATAAAAAAGAAGCATTTGCACCACAGTTGGCTAGGGTAAGTCTTGGTGGAATAGCAATAGGAAACTGTTTACATCTAAAACCTTCTAAACAGTGACTGGTTGAGAAACTGCTGAGGATAACAGCTGAAGGCAAAGGAGGGGGAAGTTCAGTAGCAGGCTGCTGGCTGCCTTATGTGCCCTCCTCTGAAGTGTGAGGATGTCCAGATTTGTTCAAGTCTCTCAGGATGCATGAGGGACTTTCCTTCAGCAGCTTGCCACACCAGTCCTGTAAAGCAGAGCCAATGGTCTCTTTGCTCTGCTGCATAGAGAGAGCAACACATAGCAGCGACAGCATTAAGCACTTATCTTGAGGAATGGATTCTGAGAAACAGAAGTTGCGACCTGCTTTTCTCACATACACTTGTTGACAACAATGACAGAATTACAGAACAGCCCAGGTTGGAAGGGATCTTGAAAGATCCAACCTTTTGTGGGAGAGGGAGTCTAGATGAGATTTTCTAGCACCCCGTCCAATTGCATCTTGGAAGACCTCCAGTGATGGGGGCTCTACCACGTCCCTGGGGAGGTTGTTCTAGTGAGTGATTGTTCTCACTGTAAAAAAATTCTTTCTTTTATTGAGATGAAGATATATCTCATATTGAGATACAAAGAGGAGGAGATGTCATACCCCATAAAAGATGCTTTCTCTAAAGAGAAAGAATGGGAACAATGCATTCTCCTAAAACACAACCTAGAGAGCGCGAGATGTCGTCTCTGCTAAAGGTTGCCACCTTTTTCCTCCCCAGGAACTGTCAGCATGCCCAGCTGTGAGTGGTGAGTGTTTTCTACATCTATTAATGGAAAAACCTTGTAGAATCATGTGTACTATTTGCTTTACAACTTTCTCAGCATTTTGCTTTCTGTTCCTTTAGAAAAAGAAATACCCACCCGAGAGCTATCACTTGTTATCCTTTATGTCCTTCCACCAAGTCCTCACATGTTAATACTCACATCAAAGATTTCAAACCCAGCAATATCCAGGACTCCAATGAAGAACTGTCTTGGCAGTTTAGTGTCCAAGGTCTTGTTGATACGGACCACCAGCCACTTGAACATTCGATCATACACTGCCTTAGATAAGGCTCCAACTGCATACAAAACCTAGAATACATGTTTCAAAATACCACTGTGTGGAACAGAATTCACTGTGGAACACAAGGATTTCAGTGCAGTAGCCAATTTCAATCCCTATTTATGGTTTATCACAATGGTTCTCATAATCACCAAGGCATACTTAATACATCACCCAGCTTCTCCATTTATCTATGCTGACTTTTCTTCACATTTTGGTCATGTATATGTGCATATACTAACTTGTAAATAAAGTGCTAGTAAAGTGCCTCTTTGGAAACAGCTGTACAGTGAGTTTCAACTGTTTTAATCCCTTACATTGCCATGGAAGTTAGGTACCAGAAAGCTCATAGGCTGGATGCCAGCCATGATGTCTAGAGCTACTGCCAGAATAGAGGAGGTCTGTGGTCAAATTACTCATTGCCACTTGCTTCTAATTTTTGAGGGATGCTACAGCATAAGCAGGCGATAGGAAAAATCTGACAAAAGTCTCTTTAGTGTATGTGTGACTACACATATAGGACAGACCTCTCTCCAGCAGTTTTCTAGTTTTTGAGACTGTACCACAGCCTGTCTGTAAACAATTTTCATTGTAACCAAATTGCTTCAGTATCTTCTACAATACTGCTAGCAGTGCTAACCCAAGGACTTTTGTTTCCTAAATTAAGAGGTACCTTTAAGTGGATATTGCCTTTAGCTGATTGAGGTCACACAGAGCTTAAAATTACATGAATAATGAATGAGTGATGAATGAATAAATTATCCATGACTCAACTCTTCTAGGTAACTATTCTCATCCAGAATTAGATATCAACCCCCCCTGTGGTTTTACTGCACCTGGTTTCCTTGAGTGGCTGCTACTAACACATCATAAAAACAATCCTATCAAAGGCAGAGCCAGCCAATATTCCTTTGTCAGTCTCTAGCAATTCCCTGCACTTCACTGTCTATTCCTTCAAGTTTGGGGATATAAAATGAGAACAACTACTAGAGGTACACGTTAATATTTCTAGCAGCCGTCTGTCTCTCTGAGATGTTACAGATGAATGCTCAAGACTTGAGGGACAGGTATCCATATACCCTAAGAGCTTCTCCTTACCTGTTCAACACTTTGACCTTTGGTCACATACTCGTTGCCAACCTTCACTCTAGGGTGCAATAAACCCTTAATCAAATCGGAGGAGTTGATTCCCATTAGGTAGGCAGCTTTGTCAGCACCTGATCAAAAGACACAAGGTTTCGACTGGCTTTGAACTTCTACATGGAAACACGCCTAGTCAATAAAAAAATATTTAGCACATCCACTTCCAAAGAGAAACTGGATAAAGCCTTTTTCTTTTAATGATTTGTGCTAGGGGTGTTTGTACTCTGCCTTTTGGTAGAGAAGGCCATCTAGCTACCTTAGACACCAATTGCGGCAAGAATCACACTTAAGAAACTCTTCCTGCTACAGGGAAAAGAACGTATCTCCACACTGGTTATAGACAGTTTCAGGTGCAAGAGGAAGCATAGAAGAAAGACGTGAAGACATGAAAGAGAAAGTTAAGGCAACAACTTTTTACAACCATTTTGTTCAAATGGTCACAAAAATGGAATGTCATCGGGTTACTCTGGCTGTGTCTATTCACCTTCTACTAAGTAACGTTACCCACCACTCAACAAGCCACTGCTACAAATAAAGCACAGCACCCTTGGCTGAGCAGGAGCTACATTGCATCAGATCAAAGCAAACAGGCTGCTCCTTCCTCTACACAGTGCATGACACATGCCAGACTTTTGAAGGTAAGGAGTTACTCTTACTTTCAGTGCCATCAGCCTCTGCCTGCTCTTCTCTGGGTCTTTGTTTGAATTTCATGTTCCCAAAGTGCATGATGGCACCTGTGAGCTTGTAGGAACCAGACTTCTCATCGGGCACAAATCCCAAGATGTCCATGGCTTGCTGTGAAAAGGAAACACAGATATTTTGTCACTTCCCTATTCGAAAGCAACGGCATTTTGCAGCCCCACAATCTATCTTTGCACGGCAGCTATTACTAACCTGCCGAGGGTTACATCTCACAGAGCAGCGACTGGAACACCATGAAGACCCAGCAGTGGCTGGGGAGCAGGAGGAGAGCTCCCTTTGTCTCGCATTTCATATATCAAAATTAAAAGAGCATTGTGCCCGTGGGCATTACATGGAGCAAGGCCAGATTCAAAAGTATAATAGTTTATCAGGCCTCATGCTTCATAGTATGAATGCAATTTAGACCCATTTCTACTTTCACGTCAGTCCAATAGTTTCAGTGACAGAAGTTAGGCTCCTGCCAGCATTTTGTCTCCCCACATGCACTGAATCTATGCAGCACAAAGTCAAATCAATACAGGCTTACATCAGTTGCCAACAATTCTTCTCCATCATCCAAGTTGTCCACTGTAACTACTCCTTGGGAGCAAAAGTGGTAGTCATATGGGTTGGTAGATACCAGTAGCATATCTGTAAAAGAACTGCCAAGGTCAAAACTGCCATCCATTCAGCATATAAAAAAAAAATTGAGATGGAAAGATCAACTCTGACATACATTTGTCTCTGCACAACTGTGTGTAAAGTTTTTCTGTTGTTTTTTTTTTTCTCTTTTTAACAACTTCTGGGAGGTAACCAACTCTCTCATTCTACTATTTCAGTCTGAAGACCAAGATTTAGAGAGAGCATAACTAAAAAGAATGTAGGAATACTGCATAAACATCTATTAAGCATGTTTTGCAGTATACTGAATTCATCAATTCCTGTATAGCCCTACTTTCTGTCTTGCATACCTGTAGGGGTAAAAGTCTCATCTAAGTACAGAGAAGAGAAAGATTTTGGTATGATCCAAGACAGGGACAATGGGCATGGTTCCCCTCTCTTATAACAGACTCACAAAACAGCAACTTCAAGTATCACTCTTTGCAGGTGATACTTGACTCTTGATGAACAAAAGTCTGAATAGGTCTCTCACTTTCTCTCCTATTTTCTTTTCCTTCACATCAAACCCCCCAAAATGCAGATTTGCTTTCTAAAAAGCTATCTGGCTCCAAAACTACAGGGAGAGTCCTGCTTCCCTAAAACAACACTAAAGTTTCACCCACATTCAGCAGACCAAGGTTTCATCTAGATTTCAATCTTTTATATACATACACATATACCTACATGTTCTAAATATGTATGTAAATATATACATGTCTATCAATATATGTGTATACAAAATCATATTCTCTGTCTGTGTTGCTTTGCTATGTAGCCACTATGTTATGTACTCATTTATCTACATTTATATTTTTCTATATTTGTATTTATCTATATTTAGGTATGTATGTGTTTATATACAAACATATATTTCTTATCTATGAAACAGACATCCCCATTGGTTTCAGCCTCTTCAAGAGCCTGCAGACATGCTCCTGCTGGCCAGAAAGGTGTGTGTTGTTGTAGAGCACATAGACAGACAGTTTATGAGAAAGGGCATATTTTTCCAGCACAAGGATTCACACAGGAATCTCAGTGCAATGCTTCCTTGAAATCTTTCCCGTAATCGTCATTAATTAGGCCACGTAAAAGCTAAGAGGGTTAGAGACTTGACCACGCACTATCAGGATAATAAGACTTCAAACCAGCTTATGATTGCTATGGCTTAGTAGCAGTTCAGTGCAGCAATAAAGTGACTCTTCAACATGCTTTATAAAGTGTGTTTCTTCAGAGCACAAATTAAAGTCAGCAAACCACATCACTTAAATAATTACTGAAGGTTTTATTCAAAGCATTTGGAGATGGGAGCGGAGAGACCTCATCTGCTCTCTGCTCTTCTCCAGCAGGTCTATGGGACCGCGTTCAGCCAGGGAAAACTTGCTAGGGGTAAACATCACACAAGCAGTGGGAGGCAGCTTTGCATACTCTGCCTTGCTACAGAACGTGCCAGGATGTCAGTTTTGGCACTTGGCACAGGGAGAGGGAGCTAGCTTTTCTTCATGGGCATATAAGCACATCTCCTCATATGTGAAAATCTGGATAATTAAAGTTTTATCACCACAAATGCTCTTGGAGGTGTAGCATTTTCCAGATGTTTCGAGACCTTGGGTTACACAAATTCATGGGACGTTTCTTGCCTTCATAACGCTATGTTTTAAAAGTCCTGTTTGAGTCTCATTTCCTTAATCTAATCGGTAATATCACTTCACTTTATAGGGTACCTGCATCAGTATATCACAGAAAAATGGTCTCTTGCTGCCATTGCAACAGCATCTTTAAAAGAGAGTATTTGACAGTGGAAGCTCTGTTTGCTCACGAGGAAGCATAAGGGCCTTTCTGAACACAGGTTTGCTCCTTGCCCCCTCCTCAGCCACTGTCTATTCAGCTAAAGGTTGGTTCTTAAAAGCTGTAGATCCATGTCATGCTTACCCAGTAACTCTGGTTTTTTTCCTGACAGGATTTGGTAGAAGATGTGATAGTCTCTTTCACCTGGTTGCTGGAAAATCACTCGGGATTTCTCCAGTAAATCTAGTTGCACAAAGAGAAATTCAGTGAGAAAGGCTCTCCGAGCTTTCAGATGAGCAATTGTACTTTTTTAAAAAGGAAAGAATTTGCTGCTTACAAATCTCAATATCAGCAGATGACAGCTTGCCTGTAGTTCCAAAATGGATTCGGATAAATTTACCCTAATTCACACAGAAGAATATTCTAATTAGTGCATATAGTATACACAGAGGGAAACAAAGGATACTGCTAGAAGGCAATCATTTGGCCCAAAGAATCAGTTTATGCTAACTCCTTGGCTTTGGACAGGCAGATTGTCAATGAGAAATATCGAATAACAATGTTACACTTTTCCAAGCCTAAGTCTCTACATACAACTATGTAATCAGCTTGTGGGGAAAGGATAACTGTGTACTTATCTGCCAGGCTAAGATACAGGAATGCATGTGGCTTCCAGTTTCATGATGTGGGTTTAGTGTAATGCAGGACTTAGGGCAATAAGCCTGGGCATGAGACACACAAGCTCCTTTTTTGACTCCTCCTTATTTGCGGTCCTCTCTTAGATGCACTACTTGTGTCAGAAGGGTGCTGTGATTTTACACTGCTTTGCCCTTTTAACTTGCATATTCATCCCACCAAATTTCATTAAATTAAAACTATTCAATTTTTATTTATTATATTCAAACACATTGGATTTTTTAAGTGATTAATTTCCATTCCAGCTGACAAAACTCCTTACACAATTGTGTAGCTTTCCACAGTTGCTTACAACCTCTGACCTTCTCCACGCCTTCCAATTTAATTTCTAACTGGATGTGTTAGGAAAGCATGGGCTACAAACTCAGGCTGTCATCCTCATGCCATTCCTTTTGGACCTCGGAGCCAATATCAACCAGATGTGGCAGAGGCAGAGCTCCCCAGGGGATTGCTCTCCTGCAAGCCTAATGGAAATGAGGAGAGGCCCAAAGTCATGTCAGCACTGAGGGACAGCTTACTCACCCCAAAAGGTAGATGGTATAAATCAAAGGTAGGAGTACCACTGCATGTGTGGGTCTGCAGAGGGGGAAGATGTGGGAGGAGCAGGGACTGTGGTGTATTTCTGACACTTAGTGACAAAGTAGAGCTATTATAGGGAGGGGGAATGACTTAGGCTAGTGGAAAATGCGGTAGGAAAATAAGGCTATGAAGCAGAGGCAGTCTGGGGCAAGATCTGCCATTGCTGTTCAAAGGGCTTCATAAAGCTAGGCTTTGCTTGTCTCCTGATCATATACAGTTTAAACAATTATTCAAGGTGGATCTTTCTTCGTTTCTTTTTATCTTTAATTCTTCCAGCAGTTTTTTGCTGGTGAGATCCTACTTTATTATTCTTCCACTGTGTGGAGGTCCAACCATTTTAGTGGACAAAATGAGAAGCAATTTATGAAGGGATTATTACACAGATGTTATTAACTGGCCATTGTTGAAAAGGACATCATTATGTTATGTTACAGACTTACAAAACGTGAGGAGTTGTCGTTTCTCAGGGTTTTGGCATTTCCAAAAGCTTCTAGGGCTGGGTTTGCTTGAATGATTTGATCCTCCAAGGTTCCCTAGAAATCAAAGTTGAAATACTATTGAGAAACCTACGGGCCACAAATTCAGCTGTCAACTATAACTTGTTATGCATTCACTTATAGAGAGAAGCCTCTATAGAAAAGTGATTTAGCTCCACCCTAGAGGTGGCACTGTGTGAACAGCATAACAGCAAGATTGTGAGTCAAAAATGAGTGCTTAAAAGGCCTAAAACATTCTGCTACTTTCTACTGTTTTGCTTTGTAGATTTGATATTTTATGCCATCTGCACATGCAAGAAATCGTCATGTCTTCCCATGTACTGTGAAGCACGTGAGGACATCCAAGTGGATGCGTGTAGGAGAGGGACTACTGAAGACAGGGACAAGCAGGAAGATGCATTGGATTTGAAAGCACTCATAATATTTGGGATTTTTGGAGTTGAGAAAAGCATTAACTGTCACTCGCACACACTTCAGTTTGCTGAAGCAAACTACTTTAACTGCTTGGGCTCCAGGGATCCTTCACTGGGGGAACCACACAAAGTGAAATGCTGAGGTTTGTGACACGAGCTGACAGAGCCCAGTACTGTTTTCACGTGGAAAAGATAAAATAGCAAAGCTGATGACTTACCCCAGTTTTGGTAGCTGGTTGCTGTCAAAAGAGGAACAGGATGGAGAAAAAAAAAAAAAAAGAGAGAATGTGAGTATTAATATGAAGGACATCACAAAAGATACACATTAGAAAGGTTAGATGTCTAGTGGGCACCAATACACCAGAAGGACTTTTTGAAAAGTCCTTCAAAAAGCACATGTGAATGTTACTTTGTATTCACCATACATCACAAAATACCCAAGTTCTGTCCCTGAGAACAGAACAGCCATTGTTTTAAACCCTGCTCCAAACATCTACCTGATTTTGCTAAAAGACTAACTAACATGTCAGAGAAAAGTGCCAGGTGGTAAGAATAAAAGGATGGAAATGCAAAGAGACAAGTTTTAGATAACTAGATCATGCTGCACTTGAACTGTTGGAGTATTTGAAAAGAAAGGGTGATGATAATGAAGATAAAATGCCACCTGAGCTGATAAATTACATGGAATATCTTCCAACTACAGTATCCATTATTTGCACAATTGTTCCATGAGCACACCAGGCTTCAGAGACCACTATGGGCACCAGTCTCATTGCACGTAGAGACCTGGCTCTGGACCATTCAATCATTTATTAAAAGCTCCTTGCAGGCCTCTGTTGAATCTATATTGGGTTTTGGTGATGTGAGTTAAGTGTACAGAATCCAAGCCTGGCTGAAAATTTGGCCTTATAAATACAGTTGATAGGAATCAGTTAATTCACCACGAAGAGTGCTGAGCCTTCAAGTGCAACGAAGCTCATAGCAACACAAGATAAAAAGCAGCATGAATACAGTATTCACTGTAACCTTAGAGAGCACTTATAAGCAGAACAGCACTTATGAAAAGAGAAACACAGAAAAGCTGATTTTAAAAAAATCTTTTGTCAAAACATTCCTTTTTTGTGGACAAGAAAGCTTTCAACAAAACAGATATTTTGATGAGAAATGATAATCCTAGGCCTTTTGAAGACTATTTTCTAGACTAAAGAAGACTAAAGACTATTTTGAAGACTGAATCAAATTTCTTAATCTTCAGTCTCCCCATCTTTTACTTTTAACACAACCAGAAACTTACTTAACACACACGAAAACTAAAACTCCTAGGAAAAAAGCAGAAGCAACAATAACTGCTTAGAACCAGGAGTGGTTTTGCTGCTCTGTCTGGAGCATGGCAAGTTCAAATGAGCGTTGCCTTTCTACCTTCAGAACAGCATGCTCATAGTAATACCATGAAGAATCACAGAATCTTCTAGGTTGGAAAGGACCTTAAAGATCATCTTGTCCAACCGTCAACCTCATTCTGACAAAAAATAAACACCCACAACAAACAAAAAGCAACACCATCACTAAACCATATCCATATAAACCAAACTGACGGAAGTGTCAGTATCTTTTCCCAACAGTTTCTTTTCTTAACCATGTCTGTTGAGTCCTAGCACATGGTTTAGTGCTCAGGATGTAGACTTGCGAGGTTGGTTGTACACAACAGAAAAACCCTGGGAGTCTGAAATGAAACAGACTTACGTTCTTTTTACCAGGTTCACCCAAGGCTGCCACTGTGGCAAAGTACTGGATGACACGTTTCGTGTTGACAGTCTTGCCAGCACCGGATTCTCCACTAAAGGAAAGAGGAAGGTAACACGGGCGTTGTTCAAACAGCTGTAACTTGTCCTTTCACCCTCCTCTCCTGTCAGCTGCTCCCCACACACAGGCTCTTCTCACAATCACTAACTCTGATTTCTGCAGCCTGTTTTTTGGCCATTTCGGTGGAAATCACATTAAAGTGACTGAATGAAGAAGTGAATGTCTATTAAAGCAGCATCCAATTCTTCACGTGACTGGGTTCAGAAATCTGGTACACTACACTGAGCTTCCTTTGCGGGCATGAAGTTTTATTGCAAACATCTAGACTGAGGATCTGAGGTATACCTATATACAGCTAACGCATTAGAAAATGTACAGAAAAGCTGCAGTAATTTGCTGGCATTATCCAGGAACACGTGTGACCTGTGTAGAGAGACCCAACTCTCCATCTTTCATACTTGTCAGTAAATGATGTGCCACTTCTTTTCTGCCTTTTTCCTTCCCTTTAGATGTGTCTACACAACATTCATAAATATACTTTGCAGCAAGAACAACCACATTGAAAAGAAGGAGCTTTCCCTATCCAAAGAGGGCAGCCACAGCAAGGCTAACCCTGGAAGAAGCTTCTTTAACTGCCTGCTGAGTTGTTTTCATGCCTACTTAGAATACCAGATGGGGACGAGAAATGGGCCAGCCTCCATCAAACCCTCAGCTACTCCTTTCCCATGGGGCTCAAGGCAGGCATCAGAGGGCCAAATTGCCAGTTACGTGGCTTGGATCAAGTTCCAGGCAATTTAGCTGAGTTTTGAACTTGTGTTTTAGTAGGGTTTTTTTTCCTCTAAGTTTTTCACAGCAACAGAGTCTCAATTCAGTCAAAAAAGAAGCACTTACGTGATCAGCATAGACTGATTCTCCCGATCTGTGGAGGGGGAAAAAAAAAAAAAAGAGAGACAATTTTAGTAGGCTGTACAAATTGCGTATTATAATTGCAAATGTGTACCAACTATTCCAGAATGAGTCCTGCAAGGACAGGAGAGAATCACATGGAGAAGAGATGGAAAGATAAAACCTAGTATCATCTACTCCAACCTCCAGCAGAGAAAGATCCAGCCCTGCTCTGAATCCTCCTCTAGTGTTTTGTTCAAGTCGGTATTAAAGACCCGTCAGTCATGCACTTTCTCCCTGTGTCTGGGAAACTATAATAAAGAAAGTAATTTCCTGCCATCAAAATGTTTTTTTTTTCTTACTCCCAAGTACATCTTCACTCACATCTGCTCCTGCAAGACTAGATCAGCCCAAGTAATTTTGCTGCTTATTCACATGCCGTTCCTCACTATGCATAGGTACTCTTCTTCAGTTGGCCATGCTGCTGGAATGAAGTTTTATGGTGTCCCTGCTATTAATGGCCTGACCATTTATTAGAAACGCTTTCCATTTATGAGAACACTTTGCAACCTTAATATATTATTAACCAAGTTCAGCAAATGCTAAATCATAGCAGCTTCCCAAGCTGTTGAGCCTAAAATCCTATTTTGCTTTGTAATTCCAGTCATCATAATAGGCTACTATTGGTCAGCCTGGCCATATTTCACCCTAATCTGATAAAAGAGCATCTCTTTGCAGCCACACCCCACCCACCACCCTCCTTTTCTCAGCACCCCTCTGCCCCAGTGCCTTCTGTCCCCTCGCAGCTGTGGCACTTTCCATTTATATCAAAAACAGGTGACAGCAGGATGTGTTCCCACCGAGTCTCTGTGGGATTCACCCTGCTGCCTCGCAGGACCTGGTGTGAGTACATCCCTGCTGCCCTCTGCCGATAAACTCTCTTTTCTCCCGGTAACTTGAGAGTCAGGGTGAGAAAATTTCACAGGAGAATCAGGAGTTCCTTGCTGCAGGGTTGGCGCCCAGACCCACAGCAGTCGGTGCAACACCGACCCACCGCAGGTTCACACAAGCGACGTGCACACAGCACCCGAGATGGACAGCTGGCCTTCGCTGCCCTTTGAGTGCATGCATCTTATAAGCATTAGAATACTGAGCATAAACTGACAGTAATTTTTTTTTTTTTTTTTTTTTTGAGGCTGGGAAAATGCTTAAAGACCTTTGAGGCATGGCCCTGTTTTTGTTACAAACTGATGGATTCATCCACTTCAGACAGCTAAATTTGTGCACCTTACAGACAGTTCATATGCAGAGCTTGCTGTTGCCAGAAGTACCACAGGGACAGCCAGGGGAGTTTAAAAAAAATAAATTTTACATATATATGTATAAAAAATAATGACACAGACTGCCAAGCCCCTGGTGCTTGTAGAGTATTTGCACATTGCAAAAATCTCTCACAAACTTCCGTCCGGTACCAATCACGTCAGCTAAATAAAGCAAAATGAAATCTGAAAGCAAGCAGTGCCACTTACTACGCAGCATGTCGTGGTACGCGTTATCAGCAATGGAGAAGATGTGGGGAGGAGCCTCCGAGCGCCTCTTGCCTTTGTATGCAGCAACCACCTCCGACTTGTAGACAGGCAACCACTTGTAGGGATTTATAGTCACGCAGAATAAACCGGAATAGGTCTAGGGAGGGACACAAAACAAGAGTGAAAAAAACCACTCAGGGAATAAAGAAAAAAGTCTTAGTTAACCAAGTAGCGTTGCCAGCTTCTGATTTGAGTTTGAATTCTGACTTCAATTTCAGCCTTTGATCTGAATTTCTAAAGCTACTGGTCTGCTAAGTGATTTCCTACTAGCAATTGGTATCAAAACTAGAGATATTGAACAGTTTTCCAAAGGGGGGAAAGTATTTTCAGGATGACAACCAGAAACAGCCCCTTCAGCAAAACAAAGTAGCAGCAAATAGACCTACAGCTGACTTTTTGCCCTGCTACCCCAGGAGAGTCGTTTCCTCTTGGAAACAGTCATTGCAAAGGAAAGAAAAGTTACAGCTTTCCTGTTTGAACTCCAGTATTAGGAGGAGGAGAAACTCTCTCCCACTATTAATTTGATGTGAGCGCTTTGGGGCAATTTCTGGTGGGTGTTCAAAGAGAAAACAACTTCATACTGCATTCCCCAAAGCTATGGAGCTTTTTTCAGCTTTGGGAGAAACACAGTTGGTAAAAAACAAAATCTATCTTTATAGTCACTCTTTGAGCTATCTACATCGGTTAGCTGGGGCTTGGTGGTTCTGAGGAAGAACGAGTTTTCAGTTGTAACCCCAGGGAGTTGGTGTTAGCTGGTAACTTTTCAGGTACTTAGTCCAGGTTGAAGCAAAAACCTTCAAAGAAACCCAATTATTCTATGGACATGAGCGCTATATGCACATAGATTTAATGAGCTCAATTGCATGCTAAAAGTTTCAGGTGAAATCCAGGTGCGTCCCCCTAAAAGTAGCATTAGGACCTGCTGCAGAATGGCCTTGACATGAGTCATCCATCCTATTTTCTACAAGGAGAAGAAAAACCCCAACCAGTAAATAGATTAAGGCAAGATGACAAATTTCATTTTCTACATATACTGATCTGCAAGCAAAGCTATGCTTTAGGCCATAGATGTCCACACAGGGGTTATTAGAGAAACGCATAAAATGTTTAACAATCAGTATTTAAATGAGAAAATGTTGGATTTTCTCTTCTGATGAACACCAAAAACCAGAACAGGGACTGGCTAGAAAAATCTATAGGTTCCCCTGACAGTTTCAGACAAAATTGAATGCAACAAACAGAGCAAAAGTTTGGCCTCATAAAATTAGATGTTACTGAAGCTTGTTCTGGTGCTGACACCATGCACATAATTTCTGTCATGGGGAAGACACAGAGTGAGGGAGAAAGCCAGAGTGAAACAAGTCTGATGTCATCAATGAAAATGAAGGGAATAAAATTACTGAACTAAAGATAGAAAGGCTTATGCTTAAAAATATTATATGTGGGCTTTAAGCCTGAGGCATTGTTTCTTAACAAGGAAATCTCCATGGCTGGTACTGACATGGATTAATATTAGGAGAGGAGAAATAAAGTAGGTCTCCCCGATGTATTGATTCCTGAAAATATGTCCCATGACACCCCAACTAGACACCATCTCATTCATTCAGCTTTGTCTGTCTGTATTCAGACACAAGCCAGCTCCAAGCAACTTCTTTCCTGAAAAGATGAGCAAGACCCTCAGTTTTGTGGCTTATCGAAGTTGTAAACTGAATATGAAGAACACAACATGTTCAAACATGAAGTCTGCACTTGAAATGCAGATTTCTAAATGTACCCTTATAATGACCCTTACATAGATCATCCAGTTCTTGTAGCGCTTTCTCAGGTTGTACAACACAGATGCCTCGTTCAGATGGGTCAGCATAGCCATGTCCTCGATCATGTCAAATTTGGGAGGGTTCATCGACTGCACGTCATCTTCTTTTATAGTCATGGTCTGCAAAGACAAATCAGTATTGGCACCACTGGAAAACACTGGCATTTTCTGTTGCTTCACATATCTTACAGGAGAACACGTTTTTCTCTCCCCCTGTTGATGGAAGTCCTTAAGCTCGAAACAAATACCGTTTGTTTTCGCAGCTGTCAGAAGAATGGGGGAAGGCTGAGAAGTTAAAAGTAAGGAGCGTGGTGGCATGGCTGGGAAAGAACCACGGGATTTAGGTGCAGCCTGGGCTTTTACCTCTGGGGGCCAATCTGGACCTAGCTGGTGGCACAGCCTCTGCTCACAGACCGCCCGCTGCTGTGCGGTGGGGCTGGTGCTCGCTTACCCACCACCACGTTGCTGTTTTTCCCCTTGGTGGTTTTCCATGTCTCGTTCTGATATGGCATCAGTTACAGGGGCTTCCTGTTGGCAGCCCATTTCACAACACGGGCAACTGAGCTTAAACTGGGACCGGTCATTTTTGGAGCTCGCTGCTCTGGCCTTGCTAGTCACAGGGTGAGACAAAACCATTTTCGTACCCTCCCGTCCGTCGTCTCCACGGTCACTTTGCCACCGCTGGTTTCTGTAATTTCTGCTTCAACGTAGGCTTGCTTGTCATCGGGAACCCAACATTTCTTCTTGCCTGTGAAATGAAGGAGACCGAGGGCTCACCGCCTTGTGTCAAACAGCGACACCGTGCCTCGCTCAGGGAGATGGCTGGGGTTGCTTTCTCCACACAAGCCACACAGAACCTCTGGGACGGCAGCAGATGGGCCGTGCTGGGGAGCTGCCTGCCAAAGCAGGAGGCATAGGGCTCCCGAGTGTTTTCTCTCCTTTGAAGCTACCACTTTGGCTTCCGCTAGATCCTTCCAGCACAAGGTGTCAAAATATTGCACAAATGCTGGCTAAGCCTCAGCCTCCACAGGAAATCCATAATCATTATTGCCAGGGTGCAGATGGAGGAGCTGAGATCCAAGCCCAAATTAAGGCGTTTGCTAAAGAGTCACACAGAAAATTGCAATCTGAGTGAGGAATTCAGCCCACAGTGCTGGTCTGCCAGTTATCATATTTAACCTTATCCCTGCACATTCTTCTGATGTTTGTCTTGAAAAACAAGAGTATTAATAACTCATTGAGGGATGTACGTGGCTTTTTAGAAGTTTGGAGTAGCTCACTAGACTTTAGGTCTTCAGTTACAGCAACTAATCCGAAGAGCATATTGCTATTGTTAATGGTATATTTATACTTTCTACTGCACCTCAGGGCTCGTGTAAATCAATTTAATGAAAAATAGAGTATGAAAAACTAAAAGCTAACATCAGATTGTCACGCAGCCTGCAAATCAAACAGATATGCAAGTACAACATAAAGAGACATCTCGTCAGGCTGCAGAATCTCTCTCATTGCAGGAACATCAATGTGTGGTGTTTTTCTTTCAAATGGACAAAGTGATCCCCCCCCCTTTAGCACAGCAGTACAAAAAAGCCCTACTTCTAAATCTAGTTAATTACTTACTTAATATAAATTGATAGATTATTTCTATTTAGTACTACCTGGCGGCTTCCTATAGCTTTGCAGAATAAAGAAACCAAAATGTGGTTGAAGCAGCTACCTCAAAGAGCAGCAGCAAGGGAGTCTTTGCATCCTCCTTTGCTCTGCATTCCCACAGCTACACTTGGATACAGCCCTCATCCCACTTACTTGGCCGCTGGCAGCATAAAAGGTGCCACAACTCACCATCAAAGGCAACAGTCTGTGCCATCATCAGCTCCTTCTCGCTCTTTCGGAGGTAGGGAGCTGCCTCCCCAAATTCCGACATGTCCATCATCTTGGCAAAGGTTTAAGGTGGCACAGCTCAAAGAGGAGAAAAGAAAGGGACCTGGTCTACAAAAGAGAGGGGGGGGAAATAAATTATATTTCTTGGACAACCTGAGACAATATAAAACACTTGGCACAATGTGGCAGGCAGCCGATCAAAGCGATGATTAATTTGAAACACAAACACCTAACCCATACTTGGGGCCATACTGCACCTTTAGTTAAATCCTTCCCTGGCTTGGCCTATTTAAAGCCAGCCAGACCCTGTGTGGTTCAAAACCTCGACTTGGGCCGCGGTTATCTCCACAGGAGAATTTAATCTCTTCTTTGTGGCACAAATGGTGCTTAAGAGCTGGAGATAAAACGGACCACTTGAAACTGCGATTTTAAAAACCACTTAGTGGGGGGCCTCCTCTGGACCTGTCACATTCACCTGGAGCAGGCTTATGTTCTCCAGCACACCTCCCTGGTGCCGTGCCACTCAGCCACTCCAAGCACGGGCCCAGGCAGGCATTTTCTGGGAACCACAGAGCAAGACTCAATGCTGCAGACTGAGAACATGAGGCATGCCCACGCTCCCGCTGGAGAAAGCCAGCACTGGAGCTGGACACAGCTCTGCTACCTGCAGCACACACCTCTCATCGCACAAATTAGCATGTCGGAAAAACCAGGACTAACATGGCTTGGGGAGGTCCTGTGCTGGTGCCCCTTCCCAAGTTGCTGGTAACTCCAAATTCACCAGCTTGGGTATCCTCCTGCAGCAAGGCACAGCAGAGGGCGAGTGCACCTGCAGTATTGGTGCAAGGGATTCATAGATTTTTAGATGGATTTGAGCTTATTAGTCCATCTTAATACCTACAATTTTTTTTCTCAAATGACAAGGCCACAGTGTTTAGGAGCCTTTCATCATGAAAGAGAGGGTAGGGGACATGGGTGTGAGAACAATTTGCTGGGTTTGTGCTGCCAATCAACTAATTTTATTGTTATGTACTCTCTAAAGTGATCGTACAGATATGATTTTATGCATTAATTTTTTTTATATACACACACATATATAAATACTTACACATACACACGTATATAAAATAGTCAGGGTGCTGTCCAGAGAATGTCTAAAAGAAGTTCCGCTGCTAGCAGGTGTTCACACACACACACACTTACTTTAAGAATTTAAGATTTTTTTTCCCTTTGAAATCAAGACACCATTTGATTACTCTTTGAAGCTTTACAAGTCACCCTTAGATATTACCTCTTCCCTTATTTTATTTACTGCACAATATCCAGAGCAGCTAGATAAATTTTCAAGAGCCCTATCAAGACAGACACCGTAGTCTTTCAAAATTTAATTCAATTTCTTTCTAACAAAATCCCGATAGGGATAAAAACTCTTCATCAGCCAAGGCAGGATTTTTTTTCAACACATTCCTCTTGGGGAATGTGAAGCCCTAAGAGAGCAGAGCTGCCAAACGTTTTACATTCAGCCCTCTCCCGCTGCTGCAGTACAAGCTCGAGACCTTCTGTGCTATTGCTGCAGAGCAAAAAGTTTCTTCCTCAGAACGAGCCTTAACTTTTTTCCTTTTTAAAGATTGAGAGCCTACATAAGCACAACTATCGCTAATTATTTTAACATCATCTGAGCTGACCAAAATTCCCAACTGGAGACACAACTTCAAACTAGCATGGCAAAGTCTCTGTCCCATGAGGAGCATGTCTTAGCTCCGGTGGAACAATGAAATTACATCAGTTCATACGTTTAAACAGAACAGCATCAGAGCATGTAAGTGTCATTTCACATTAAATGTGCAAATGTCAGTGTTAATCTCTAGGACTCAGGACAGATTCTCACAAGTCCTAAGATACACTAAAGTACTCTAAACCACTTCTGTGAAACCAGGCTCCATTTCCAGACCTCTTAGGGACAGTTACTCAGCTACCACCCTCTTATCTAATTTTATTTTATTTTTTAATATATATTCAGAGCCAGACACTATGGCAAACATGCTATGGTGTAAAGCAGCACAACAGCAGCTGGGAGAAAAGCCCTTTTTCTTCATCAGTCTCATGTGACTGAAGTTACGGCAGAGGTCAGAGCCCAGGCAGCGCACACCTTGCAGGTGTAGAGAACTCAGTGAGGCAAACCCATTGCCAGGTACAAGACACTGGAAATGTGGTTTGGTTTATGGTCATAGGATTATTCTTAAAAGGCAGTATGAGACAAGGCACAGCTAAAGATGTTTGCTTTCCTTTTAGTCTGTTCCAGCTAGCAACAAAAAGAGCTGGCCCTTGTATATGAACTTTGGAAGATCCTTGAAAACACCTACTCCCTGTAGAAAGCCAATATTGTTCAAAGTTAAGTGGCATGTGCAGAACCACCAACAGTTTGGTGGTGCGTTTGGACTTGGAAAGGAGGGACCTCATCTTTCTTTGCTGGGGCTGTTGGAAGAGCTACTGCAGTGCTAAGGGCTCGTCTGCCATAGCAACGAGAGCAGGCAGCGCCTGCCTTTGAAAGGGAACCCAGTAATTCTCCAAGGGTTGTAACTAAGGTTAGATTAAAGAACTCCTTGGAACAACGAGCTGCTTAAAATTGCAAACTACATAAGCCATCACCTCTTGCTGATGACAGAGAAGACAGAAAATATGACTTGCAGGTACTGGCTAATCACTCCATCCAGACACATAATTACAAGGTACCTGAGACTTGCCTGAGCAGTTATTCTAGCTGGCTAAACGAATGCGCTGATGTTAGAGAAGAAACATGTATTTGCCATCCTAGCATTCAAGCAGCATCCGAGGATGACTAACGTGGTGCTACAGGTTTAGTGATGTTACTACAAAAACCTGAAGCCTCACGAAAAACCTTAGTCTCACCAAAACCACAGTACAGTGTTAGAGCGCAGCTGGCTACCCGCATTTAGAAGTGAGAGAGGATGGTACTCACCCTGGAGAGCACACAGAAAGTGTCACGGCTCCGCCTGGTCCAGGCTTTATATGCCCCTGTCTCAAGGTCACTGCTGATAACTGCTTAAAGGCATCAGCAGGTTTCCTTCATGCCTATATTTGTCTGCTGGAGGCCGGGTGAGGAGACAATGCCCGAGGAGGGGACACGTGTGGCTGCGCCCTGGCGAAGGGAAGGGGGGCAGGAATGTCAGCGGGGAGCGGCGTGCTCCTCGCCGGCTGCCCCTCACCACACCATTCTTGCTCCATGACTTCATGGAAGAGGCTTTTCCTGCCCCTATGTTTTCACAGGGGCAAGTATTGCTTTTCCAAGTGCCTCAGGAGTCAATTACCATGGGCTTGGGGGGCTGGGGGTGTGTGTGTGCGTGTACATGTGTGGAAATTAAGACTATTCAGATGTAACTTCCCGAGAATATGAAAATCAAAGCACAAGGGACAAGTGTTTTTAAAGGGAATTTGGTTACATGGGACAAAAATGGCTTCAAGGAAGAAGGTTAGGATGTGTTCTCACATCTCAGTCAAGCACTTTAAACCCCCTCTTTAGAGAACAAAAGCCAAGCCTATAGGCTCAGGTTTGGGATACACAGGTATTTCCTCAGTTTATGAACAAGGCAAGACGGTGAAGAAATTTGAGAATATATTGATTCTGCCTGGAAAGTGAATCGCAGACAACAAACAAAGTAGGCATCAATTTTAGTGAGTACTTTGCTTCAGGAAACTCATTTATGAGACTGAGTTTAGGCAATGTCTGGCCTCCTTATCGTAAACTCATTTTTCCTGTAAAACAAGCGCCATAAGTAACTCAAGTCTCATTTCACTTCAACCATAAACAGCAAAATAACTGACAAACCCAGACTGATTTGCTCTTACCAGCATGGGTAGATATATAGGTTTCCTTTGGTTCCAGCATAAACTGAATATAAAAGCACAAAGGAAAATAAATATTGTAAATAATGTTTGTTGGCCATAAGAGAAGACGATTTATTAGGGCTTTAGAAAACTCAGTTCCAAGGAAGCAAGGGGGAGCAGGGAGGGAGCTTATCCACAGCTTCATCAAATTCTTAGATATCCGCAGGAGCAAGTGGCTTCATTTGTGACCAGGCAAGAAGAAAAATGTTTGCATACCGAGTCGGCTATTTTTAAAGCTGTTGTCCTGATGACTGGACAGTGACAGGTTGCACAGACAAAGCGGGTTTGTAAGAAATGGAGGGATTTATGGAAGCGACAGACTCAAAGACGGGAGATTGATGTGGCAGGTCTGAGGATCCGAGTGCTTTAGTGGCCTGGTATTTTTAGCGTTTGGGGAATGCAACCAAGAGACAGAGAATCACTACTGCTTTGCTACAGGCGTGCCCACCTCCAGACAGACTTAAGTTGAGGAGAGGGCCCTCTGTAAAAGCTACGGCTGAGGCTTTCAGTCCTACTCTGTATGCATCATAAAAGGAATGAGCTGAAAACAAGCGGTGTGTGTCACACTCCAGCACTCGACTGGCTCTCGTGCTCTTCTCATTCTTTCCTTGTACCAGAATTGCTTCCCACTGGTCCCAGCCTGCTGCTTTAGAGGTGCTCAGTGACCTGCAGCATGGATGTATGTTGATGTCAAATCTAACTCATCACCTTTTTCTTTTATATCTGGCAAAAAGAAAATAAAAGGTAGTGATCTCAGCAGCCTAGGTGAACAGTGAAACAGTGAGTGAATGCGTAAAGCTCAAGCAGATGCTCCTGATCATGTAATTTGAAACAGTCTAAATTGCCTGCAGCACCAGATTTACAGATGCTGTTAATCTGCTGTGAAGTCTACGAATATGATTATTTCATGCCATGAGGGTATAACGCACTGATAATGTCTGCCTCTTGCTCCTCTCTCACGTTGCCAGTAGCTTTACTTCTAAACATGGTATTCCCATTACCACCTACTTTGCTTAGAAGAAGGCATCTTTTTACAAATATGCTGTTATCACTTACATTTTTTTTCTGTTCTGCAAATATTCAGCTTTCATCAGTCCTGCACGAACACTACAATTTCGCTCCCACGCCTCCCTTTTCTTTTTTGGGGCTGCAAACAACTGTTTCCGTAGCTGATGCCAATGCAATTTCAATGCTTGTGTCACTTAAAAAGGGACACAGCCAGCACTGGTTCAAACATGATCAATTTATTTTCCTTGCTAGCCTGATGTGAATTGATACTGCACATGTTATTCCCGCCTTTCTGGAGTTTACTTGCTTTCTTTTAATATGTACCAGAATTTGCAGCACGTTTCCCCTAGATTAAAATTGTAAGAGTGACAAGCAAAGACATTTGTCTCTTGCAGGGGCTACTTTTAGAAAGGTTAATGCTGGTCACTGTTTCTAGGGAAACAAGGGACTTTGATAAGAAGCCCCTTGTGACTAACCTATTTTTACTAACATTACATATTGGAAAGGAATGCAATAACACTTATCAGCTTGAGACACAGATAGTGTCAATATTGTGGTCTTACATAGAAAAGTTGGCATCTGGGATCTGTAACAGCAGAGTTATGAACCCCCTCTATTTTCTTAGAAGAAAAATATCAACCAGCCAGCTGTGCTTTGACAAAAGCTGGCCTTTAGACTACTCTTAATAAAATGTGCACTGTAATAACCTGGCACTCCTGAAAAGCAAGATCAATGAGATAGAAGGACACTAGTTCAAGATACAGATGCTTGGAGAAAGTGTCTTCTGAGACAGGAGCCTCTGGACTGCCCCATAAGCAAGCAGAGAGACTATCCCTCCAGGAGATGCATCCAAGTGACTGTATCTAAAGAGACTGAGAACCTATTATTTACCTCAGGGTTCTTTTGGCTAATGATCCCTGCTGCTGTTGCAGTCTCCATTTAAAGGAAAAATGGGAAAAAGCCAAAATGATCTAGTCAGATGCTCTTTGAAAGAAAAAGGTCAAGCACATTGGAATAGTTTCAGCAGAAGAAACATGTGGATGTCGTACCAAGCAGCAAATCCTGGCCTATTCTGTACAACTGGATGTATTTTCTCTTGTGAGGAATTATGGTTTAATTCTTCAAGCCGTTGATGCCCCAAAGGAAATTGAAGGGGAAGGAAAGCTTAGCTTTAAAAATAGTTGCACTCTGCTACATCTCTGAAGGATGAGAAAATTGGCACTAAACAGTACATTTAAAGTGTGTTTATGACAGCTAGATTTGCTTATTAGAACTGAGGATTTTCAGGTTTCTGCAAGCCTTTGTGCTCCCCCTGCTGCAGTGCACACGCTCGGCAGCGGACACAAGCGTCTGCAACCTGAGGAGGTGTCAGGAGCTTCTGTTCATGCTTCTTTCAGAATCCTCTTTTTAAATAGTTTCTTCCACTACATTCTTTGCTGATATACTATTGCACCACACAGCAGCTAAAAGAAATTTAAATTTCTCTATGGAAAGCATCTGCTTTCACGCAAACATGCCTGGGGAAATAATTCCTAAGCCACCAAAAATGTTTTAAGTGCCTTTTAAGCCACTGAAATCCATGATCTACCGCCATCAAGTATGCAGGCTCCTGGAACAGAATACCTCTTCCCGCTTTGAACAGTTTGAAATCACCGGTGACTGTGGAGAATTAAGGCGCAGAACCACAAGAGGAGAGCAGCCCATCTCACCAGCTTGGTATCTCACCGCAGCATCCCAGCCCAGCCCTCCCTTGGCCACGCTGCCAGCAGGCCCCCTGCCTCTCATCCCCTGCCAAGCTCCGGCTGCATCGGCACGCTCCCCTCCAAAGCCCGGCTAGGATAATAAACATTTCAGAGCTGTCATTGCTGCCTCTCCCCCGCTGACATTCGATCATTACGGTATCTTAAGAACGTTTAAATAGGTCAGGGTTCTAATGGGAGAGCTCGGCTTCTGGGAGCGAGACTGACAGCACTTTGAGAGGAGATTAACAGGGCTGATAAATCAATCTCAAACTGACTCACAGCCCCAAGAATGACAGGAAAGAGAAAACAGTAAGAAGTACGCCTAGTGAAGTAAATGGTCCCAGCTCTTCCACTCTGGAGATGCACCAGGGAAGGGAAAGAAGGTTTTTGTCATCTGCCTTCTCACTCTTCTCTCTCTCTAAAAGCTGATGTGCCCCATCGCCCCTGAGAAATGTTTTCAGTCTCCAATAATCTCGAGCATCCCACCTTGCCAGTCAGTACATAATAGCGTGTTTTCAGAATTATTGTGCATCCTTTTCCAAATTTTCACATATCCGAATTGCCACTAGCAAGTTTTGGGGTTTTCCACCCCACAACTTAAACTGCTCTGCATTGTCCATAACCAGTGGGAAAAGGCAGGGAGTTAAAAACCCTGATAATCCATGTAAGTAGTTCAGGTTAATCTTTTCAGTATTCATTAATTAAGCATTTATTTGCACAGCACATCATTTGAATTACCGTGTCCCATTCACCAACTTTATTATGCCCTTCTGAATTTAATAGTAGGAAGTACTTTAGTGTGATCAATGCAGAAGAGAAAAAAAAGTAATCCATAAATGTCTCTCTAGGGTTTGTGTTGCGCAATCTGTCCTCAGAGACAGGGCACTTCATTACCCCTGTTTCAGCCTGTGACTATGATGCACTCACTCTGCTCAAGCAGCCTGAAAACCACATTTCCATTTCAATAGGCAGCGCTGCCCTGAAATGCTCCTAGACCTTCAGACACAACATATTCTAGCTCCCAGTGCCAAGCTCCTGCAAGACAGCTTGCCTGTCTTTGCCTCTTTTGCATTTCAGCTTTAAGGATTTCGAGCCTGCCTTTCAGGTGTGAGCAGAAGTGGGCACTCTCCTCCCCGATCGCCTGGTTTGGCTGCTGCGGAGATTTATTTTTCAGAGGAGGTGAGGGGGGAAGCGAAGGAAAACACTCGCACCTTTTTAGACACAAGCCATTTTTTAAATTTTTTGCTTCTGTAACTCTCTGAGTTGTAACTCAGCTTCCTGACAAGGACTGTTTGCTCTATGGTGTTTACTTTATGCCAACTGCAAACTATGCTAAAAAAAAAAAAAAGCGGTGACAATTTAATTGGTGGAATAATTGCCATGGCGGGATACTTCATTAACATCGCAAGCGCCGACAGAATAAGCCTGATGTGATCGACATGACACTAAATAGCGAGAAAGCACTGCAGGAAGCAGGCTGGGGGAGGTTTTTTTCAGCACTTACGGTCTATAAGCAAAGACAAGACACTATTCCTTTGCAAGCACAGCTACACCGAGCTGGTCACCTCCACCAGGAAACCCAGTCAGCTAAGGTCCTTGAAGAAATAAGGCCAGTTTTTAAAGAAAATCTATTTCCGGAGATATTACTTTCTGCCATGAGCCCAAAAAAGCACAAGCCTGTGCTTTTCACATGGTCTGACGACCTGATGCTTCTTGTCAGTTGAATTTAAACACCTTCAATAATGGACATGACATCCTTCTCTCCAGCAGCTAATTTCTGGAGCAACTGGCTGGTGTGTGCATATAAGTATATATATATAAACACACACACATATCTATATATTTATATGTCTATGTGTATATCTAAACACATATATACATACATACATATTTATATATGTGAAAACAAGTTTATTTTCTAACCTCTCCTCTCACAGCCATGATGCTCCACTCTTACGGCTTAATACCAGGTAAAATCAACTTTTTTTCCCCGGAGACCTGCAGAACTGACCCTACGAATCCGTGCTGCGCCGCAGCCGGAGCGTGGTGGACTCCATCACCACCGCACTCCCCCACCTCTTTCACAACACCAGGCTCCTGCTACCCAGCCTCAGCGCCAGCGAGACACAGAGGCTGACGCTAGAGCTGAAATCCTGCCACCAGCAAAACCCCTGCAGCGCTTTAGGCTCAGTCTCTTTTCTGCATCAGGGCATTTCTATTTTGCTGGATGAGCACATCACATCCAAACCCCCAGGTTAGTTTCTGAAAAGGTGTGGCAGGGCAATATCAGACAGGGCTGAGCTGCAGCACGCCGGGCTGCTGCAGACTCCCCAGGCACCAAGTCAGGAGAGAGGATGAGGGAGACCACGGTGAGAAAAGGCCATGCTGGACCACCCAGAGAAGCCCAAGGAGCCCTTCAGAGAAAGGCTGCACTATGTTTCTTGACCAAAACCCACTAAGAGACTGTCGCCGAGGTTGGCCAGGTGTTGTCTTTGTGGAGGAGGAACTACCTTTGCCACAACAGCCAGCAGCAGCTGAGATTTCCAGGGAGGTTACAGGCACAACTGCTTTATAGCCACACTGGCTCCCCAGCAGCAGCTGATCTGGTCATAACAGAATTGATTTTAAATATCTTTTTTTGTAATTCAAATACACATTTTTTTTCTTTACAGGGGAAAAAAAAAACAGAGGCGATGGGGAAGGAAAAAAAAAACAAAACCAAAACGGATTATACGCTTGAGGCTTAATGTACAAAGCCAAAGTACCTGCCACATACACAGTTTTAGGCACTTCAGCCTCACACAACGGTCCAGAAAAGGGAAAGAAGAAAGCAAATAATGCATCTGGTGTGATGATGCTATAAAAACACTAAGCAAGAATGGGAAATATGCCCTGCCTCAGTGGGGGCCTCTGAAACTTCACTTTAAATACCAGTAGCTCAGTGGCATGAAAACACCAGATAACTCATTTCACAGGACTACCAGCCCAGTTGAATAACTTGTTAAATTTTCAGCAAAACTCACTCAACAGAAAACCTCAGCTTTTGATCTATCCACCCCATCTCACAGAAACTCCTCACCAGCAGCTCCACCTATTCAAACGTATTCAGCAAAATACCATTTTGGAATAGTATCAGTTGAAGAGCTGTTGCTGTACTGCCCTGTAGATGCAGATGGTTATTCATCTCACCTCTCTAGATACTGTTCTGCAGGTCCGGTGTCTGTGCCTTCCCTCTGCTAGAGGAGAAAATGGGATCCTAACAATAAATGCAGCAAGGAAAAAAAAATTATTTATATGCATATAGAAAGATGTATATTTTTTTTAAAAATCATCAATGATGTTTTTCAGAGACTCCAAATTTACAGCAGAAGGCTTAGCTGCAAAATTTAACACAGAACTTTGACAAAACTATGGGCTATTTTGGGGTATGAAAATATGCTAGAGGAAAAAAGGAAAAGGAAGCTTTATTTTTTAAATTGGATTATTCTGCCTCTTGCCTGCCAGGATATACTGGTCCTGGTGGAAACTTTGGTCCTTCTTGTTGTACTGCAGTTAATGAACAGGGATTTTCCAAAGCAGAAAATTCTCTTCACCCATCCTCACCCAAATACGCACCAGAAGCGCAGAGAAGGAACTGCAGGGCTTAAGTGCAGATGATTTCCGTTGCATTGCCAGCATGGTCTGGATAGCCACTGTCATCCATTTCTGACACACCTTCATACTTCAAGATCTGCAATGTATCCATCATCAGAAAAAAAAAAGGAATTAAAAACAAAATCACCATGATATGGAAATTGCTGACACCCTTCTAGGAAAGGGAAGCTGATTGAGACAAAGGTAGGGGCTACATCTGTATAAACGACGAGGCATTTAATTCCCACTGCTTTCTCTGCGTGGAGTTACAAAGCTGATTACCTTCAAAGAAGCAGCCTGTTCGTGATTATGCTGTTGGATCAGGAAAAATCACTGGGCAATAGGACTGTAAGAATTTGACAGCACCCTGGGGATTGGAGTCCCACTCTTCTCCGAGTGGAGACAGGCTTCTCAACCAGGTGTGTTGTCTCTTTCACATTTACTTGGTTTAAAAAGTAAGGAAGTTTGCCCCTGTAAAAACTAATGGCAAGTTGTTCTTGCCTGACTAGTTTATTCAGAATCAAGAATAAAAGGGGCAGATTTTAGATACTGAAAGTATAAGGAGCAATAGCACTAAGTAGCACTACTGCTGAAAACAGAATAGCTAGGTACAATCAAAGATAATAACAATGTTCCAAGTTACATCTCAGGGAAGTTTGTCTCACCCTTCATTGGACACACAGACTTGAATTTTAGCTACTTGCAGCAATCAGAAAACTATCCTGAATACACCTGAGCTACCTACAGTTTTCTATTGCCTCACAGGGTGTCTCTGCCTTGGTGTGAAAAAAGCATGCAAATTGCAGTATGAGACCAATCAGTAAAATTTATTTCAAGGAGAGAAAGAATTGGAAAGCAGACGTACACATCCATTCCCCAGAAACAATAAACCAAACGCCGTTTAAGACTGAGTCCAACAGTGGGCATCAGTCCTAGCCCATACCCATGCAATGCAGACAGGTCTTACTGATTTGATCGCAGCGTACACATAAAGTTCAAAGAAGAAAACCACCAAATACTCCCTTAACCAGAAAGGACATGGTCCTTCAGACTACAGCTTCAAGATCTGTTTTAGTGAGCGTGAAAAAAACTCAATTATGAATGAGCGCTTTTGTACAGCTTACGGAAAAGGGTTTGCAAAAGGACTAATGAAATGAAATCTTCCACTCTTCCTGTTCCCCCACACCACAGTCTGTTTGTTAGCAGTAACAACGTGTGACATGTCACGGGGCTCTGCTGAGCTGAGCTCCAGACCTCTGACACTAAATCACTGATAAAGTCATAACATGGAAAAAAGGGCCATCCAAGTCCCTTCACAACAGCCAAGCTCTGGGAGCCAGCAATGCTCGCCTGAATCCAGCTATCTCCCTTGAGTGTCTCCCACCACCGTTATCAGAACCAGAAGTGAAAAGGTGTTAGCAAAGGCAAGATATTTTTGCACAGTGCTCTTTCACTGGGCAGGGTTGGTGCCTGGCTCCCGCTGCCCAGCTCGGCAGCAATGGGCTGAGCGAGGAGCACGTGTGTGCAAGGATGGCTGCTCGTAACAGCGTGCATCCAAACAGCAAGTCAAGTGACAACCACTCAACCATGCCTTAAGTCATTCACATAATTGAGTTTTCCTTAGCATCACCTCCTTTCTCTCCCTGCCCTCAACTAAGGACAAGATGTTTCAGGAGCCGGCCCATAATGTCCTTCCACACCCTTCTCTTTCTGGACGTCGGGGAAGTGCACGGCAGAAGGAGAGCACCAGGAGAGCTCATGGCTTGTGGTCTGCACTTACAAAACAGAAGACAACCATATATGGTCAAGGAGGAGTAATTAGCAGATATTGTTTCAATCTTACTTGTGCTTTATTCATTACTGTCTTCAAAGACACCCCCTTCTTCCTCCCAGAATAACCCCCTCACTGAAACAAAAGGATGGACACATCACCTTGGACGTTTTTACCACCTGACAAAACATACTAAGCACTGACAACTGATTCATCATTCTCAAGATTCAGCACTTGTCACATCTATCAGAATTTCTTGAGAGATCTGAAATACCAAAACTGGAATCTAGCACTTGCTAAGAGAGTGTCTTCCTCACCATAGAGGATTAGAGCCTTTAAATAAAAGCTGAAAAATCTGGAAATTCTGCATGAACTGATGATAGGAACAGGTCATTAGTATTAAAAATGCAAATACACAGAGGATATACCATCCTCTTGCACCAATAGTATTTCTGATCAGCCACTCTAAGTAAATCCTGCCAGGTATTTATGTATTCTGCTTGTAGAAAAATACAAAGGACAGAATCACAGTTAGGAATATGACAACAATGCTGCCATTAGCCTCCAACCAAGCATCGCTGATCCAGGAAATTAAGAGATCAGACAAAAAGAAACTCAACTAAATTGCAATAAGAAACATATAGTTAGGGAGTTCAAAAATCCTTAATTTGTGCTGTATAGTGAGGACAGACTGTGACTAAGGCATCTAAGTGTTTGTATTCCTACAAGCTTTTTTAAAGCTGATTCCACCTTTCCGAAGGCATTGAATGAGTAATCACTAGCATTCATTCATTTTATCAGGCTTTTTTCTTTCCTGCCCTTCAGGAAGTTCCCATTTCAAAAACGACTACGAGGAGAACTGAAGGAGGAGCACCAGCTGGGGCTCCTGCACAAGATTTGTGGCCTTCTGGAGGAGCAGAGCACCAAACAGCAGAGCGCTATTTTAGGTGCAGAGGTACTGGAGATGCAGAAGACAACCAGTGGTCGCCAGCCTTCCAGACTAGCACCTATTTTGCATGCCTGGAGCCTCACAAAGCAGCCCGTTCCACTCACAGGTTTGTCTTGTAGCTTGCAGTAGGAGAACAGGCTTCGGGATTTTATTTTAAAATGGAGAACACGTACAAAGAAATGGTGTGAAGATCCTACTTTCCGAGTCCTTCCAGCAGAAAACTTCTGCTGTTCTCTGTGGTTCTGCCTCATTCCCACCAGCAGGCAAGGTTTCAGTGCTATGGGAGACATTTCAAGCAGAAACACGCAAGCCATCGAGCCATTTAAACTTTAAAGATAAGTGACTCAGTTAATCCACCAGTGAAAGCCTACGTGTGCCCTGTCTCCCACATAAGAGTGGCATTTCAACCGCTGCAGAAGACTGGTAATAAGTTGCATTATCTCTGATACCGTGGTGGACCTATTTAAGAATTTTTAGCCTGGCTGTACTCTATACGTAACATTAAATACAGCCATTGCTAATAACTTGGCTTAATTATTAGCTAATTTCTTCATACACATGCAAGCAGAAGATCTCAATCATTTTTAATTATATGGAAAGTTCCAAGTGTCTGTTTTATTCCATTAAGATCATTCAGAACTCAGTAAAACCAGCAAACGCTTAGTTCTTTAAATGACAGTTTTTAATTAATTTGAACTTAGGCTAATTAAAAGATTTGCAGATTGCAACATTCTAAGAAGGCAAGCCTTTACGTCTGCGGCAAATATGCTCTATTTTCCATTCAGATTAAAGATTCAGCTCCTCCTTTAAGTGCAAAAACCTCTTCAGCCTTAACAGTGGAATTACAAGTGACAGCAGGTAATAGAAGTGCTCCAAGCTACAAACAGGCCCTGAAAACACCCAAGTCCAGTGCTCCAACTCGCATGAAAATCTGGGCACTGGAGACAGGAACAAGAGCTTCAGCTAGAGCCTGAGGTGGTAACAGCCTTAGTTTAATCCCTCCCAACCTACCAAACACTTACCTGTTTATGCAGCACCTTCTGAAGGGGGACACCAATGCCCTGCCCTGACAGCCACCCTGCAACAAAAAAAGGGAAGCTGTATTTGCTGGGTGTCCCACAGAAACACTAGCTTCAGTGAGTAACTTCAAAAAGGGAAGATATTTTAAGTTTGTTGCCAATGAAAATAAGGCTTGTGGCTTTGCTATAGATGTCTCCGCACCCACAGTTACTTTTATCCTCACTGATCAATTCCAATGACATTTGACAAAGGGAAAGTGACTCTGCTGACAGTCCTACAAGTCAGTAGCTGGCTAGAAATTGGACTCTGAAGCCAACGTGGGCACAAGTTGTTTCTCCTCATATTGTGTACATCAGAGCCTGGGCCAACTAGTGTCTCCATGATTTCCAAGGCAGCATCAGGACATGTTGTCTCCATCCCAGTCGAACAACCTTCCCAAGGACCTGGTAGAGACCTCATCAATGGAGGTTTTAAAAATGTGATTGGACAGGGTGCTAGATAATCTCACCCAGGCTCCCTCTCCTATGAAAGGTTGGACCAGATGATCTTTCAAGGTTCCTTCCAACCAGGGCAGTTCTACAATCACTAGGAGCACAGAGGTGAGAAAACTGGGGTCACTTTCACATGGAGGAAAGTGAAGGCTTAAGGAGAACAGAGACCCGATGCCACAGTGTGTAAGTTTTGCTGCTTTCAGTATGCACTGCTTTAAATGTATGAAAGTCATTAAGTCCTTGACTGGCATGAGCAAAGTTGGATTTTCAGCACAACACCTTCGCACAGCTGCTGGCAATGAGCTGCCTTCGTATACAAATATAGTTAATGTATACAGCGATTGTTGGCTTGATTTCTCCATTTAGAATGAGTAATGCATATAGCCATAGTAACCAGCTCCTGCCACTGAGTCTTCCTTCTCTTCTGAAGTCAATCTATTTCTGCATGGATCTACGAAGAGGAGTTTGCGTTTCTCCCAGTCGGAAGAGTAAGCGGGGGAGACCTGGCTCCACAGTTCTGCCACACACTGCTGAAATGCCATGGAGTGACCTTGGCTGTTGCTCTGTAAGTGGTTTTCCACCCACTCAAGTGGGTTTATCGACCCACTTGACTCTATATAAACTAGCCAATGTTCTCTCTGCTAAATAAGGTTATTAAAAAAATGTAACATTGCATGCAGTAATATCTCCATACAAATTTCCCAGTCAAATAGTTTTAAGGTGTTGGAAAACCATTTTCAATGAGTTCATGGAGTTTCAAAAGAAAATAGGTTTGCAGCTAGCATTCACATTATCATTTTGCCTGCCTAAAGAATCATGAATCTGAGGACATTTAGCTTTTAATGTTTTAAAGATACAAGCATGTCAGAGCCTTTAACACAAGATAACAAAATCCGATTTCACTTGTCTAGATCGGCCTTCGTAAGTGTTACTATCTGAGTGCTGAACTCAAGTCCCAGATCTGATCTAAGTTTTATCCCTTTCTAACTGGGTAAAAATAAACACATCCTTCCTTACCCTTTATGGAGGCAAAAGCATTGCAAAGGAGGAAGTACACGTACGCTGTGAAGAACTGAGCCAAGCAGCAAAGGTTACCCCAAAAGGACACGTACCAAGTGTTATTTCAGTTGTCGAGCTCTTTATAGTAAATAGTGGCATTTATATATAAAATTTATGATTCGGATGGTAGCTTAGACTACAGACGTGTGCCTGGAAGAAGGCAAAATCCTGCCTCCTTCCCCAGAAAGCATTAAAGACATTACAGAGACCTTTCATAGAGGAATAGTACGTAGAGACTAAGAGAAAGCTCAAAGCTATTGTGATACTTTTTTTTTTCCCCGAGCTGTCACACAATACCTTACTGAATAAAAGAGAAGCTGGCCATGTGCATGAACTGTGGAAAGCAACTTATTTTAGACAGCAGTAAAACAGGTTTGACCTAAATTGCTGAGTTTAACTTTACCTTGGGCTATGCACAAGTGCAGAAGTTACCAGAGCCCAGCTGGCATCAGTAAACCCACTGAATCCCTTCACATCATCCTATCTATCTAGCAAAAAATTACTGGTTCCTATCAGTGGTTTGAATGGTCATTGTTTAATATTTCAGTTCTCATCCAAGAACACATCCTTGTTAGATTGCCTGGGACTGAGAATATTTAACAAGTCTGGGAGAAATCCAGGAAAATGTTATCACTGAACAACAGACAGAGACTAATGCCAGACTTCAGCTACTTGATTTAAAATTTTTATCACACTTCAACACCGCAATGAATGGAAAATACTTCCCAAAGTATTAGCACCACTCCTATATCTCCTCTCATCACTTTCTACCTTAAGTTCTGAGAAAAGGAAGAATTTTGGGGAGGTGATGGTGGAGGGGACACTCCAGTTTCTGTAACGCAAGCCACCCCACACTTCTTGCCTTGTGGGGCAAAAGACACTTGTATGTCCTGCCTATCCATGACTTAAGTCTAATAGGTTTTTTTAATTGCATGCATCACACATGATGGTAAAACTCCTACAGAATTTAAACACTGACATTTTAAAGACTTTCCCTCTAACCTGAGACTTACTGATGTAAAACATCTGTTATCTCAAGATCAGGATATTAAGAACAGATAGAGGAGACTTAACAAGTATCACCCTCCTCATCAAACAGTGACAGCATCTCCTGGAGAACCCTGCACCTCAGGACTTGCACCCACTTGGGATCAGCCAAAAGGCTTTTCACTCTTGGTTGTTTGCAATTCTCCTTGTGTGCAGACTTGGTAAGCTAATAAAATTGTATTTGCAGCTTCGGTCTAGCTTCTCTCCTTTCTTCTCACCAACTCATGAATAAACATGAGAATTTATCATCAAGCGTTGAGTAGTTAGATTTATAATAAACAAGGCTTGGGAGCAGGATGGAAAGGGGGAAGGAAAAAAATGTCATTTGAGTACTCCAGGCTTCAGAAATAGAACTAAAATTGGAGGCTGTGCGACCTCGCTTCAGCACCTGCGTGCGTAAGCGCTCTGCTTCCAGTGATGTGATTAGATGCTATTTTTCCCCTGGGGGCTCTGCCTCATTCTGCATATGAGATGGGCCTGCGTGGGGAGGAAGGCAAAGTCAGGTGGTGAAGGAGACACTGCTGTCTGCCTGTCCCTTTTCACTCTGTTGCAGAAGCTGCCTTCTGAGTGAGTCAGAAGTGGGAGAAGAAAGATGATCTTAAGATTCAAGTAATTGCTTGCTGCATTAAAATGCCAGGAGGCTTCACCACCAAGTACCCGTGTGATGGCAAGCAAGCCATTTACACCAATCTTTAGATTGGCAACAACCAAAACTGGTTTTATTTTCTATGTGACTGGGTTGAAATCCTCTGATTTGTATGGTAATGCTGAGTGGAAGCGCATGAAAGTACCACGTGACTTTCATGCAGCCAAAGCTACCAAGAATCATCCTTTGGAGCTATAGAAAAAAATATCTGTACACACATGTATAAAGTGCTATGGACTAACAAATGGAGACTTTCAACTTTTCACATAAGCATCCCCAGATCAGCACCTGACCCCAGTCTGCATCTTGATTCTCTCTTGGTAGTGTGAAGGTAATTGGATGTAGATACCCTAATGATAAGTACCATACAGAAATGAATGAGCAAAAAAGGGGCTACACATTAGATATTTTATCTTCATATTGGCAAAGTTTCTTCACAAGCAGATGAGCAGAGTCTAAGCAGCAGCACGTGGCTGAGCAGTTAGAAGCTGCAGCCGTGTTCTGCTCACACAGGGGGAGGCAGGAGCAGCCTCTCTCTGCCCTGGCACTTCACAGAGCTGAGCGGACCCTTACCTCTCCGGGGGAAAACAGTCACCTTGGAGGCATCAGCCAGCCCAAAGACTGCGCTCCCGAAGCACACCACGCCTAAAAATACACAGCGCTTCAGCCACAGACATTAAACAGGTGAAGGAGTGACAACAGCCTCATGCAGACAGGATGCTGTTCCCCAGCGTATTAACACCCCCGGTAAAAATGACTTCTGCTCTTGTCAGTGAAAGGCACAAAGGCCTTTACTGGGTCTCTGCAGAACACAAGCAAGTCAGCAGCAACAATACCTTGAAGCACATTCTGAGGAGCTTCTCAACGTTGAAGCAAACCGTTAAGCCCATACTGAAACGAACACAATAGCTCTCCGAGATTTCCTGCTGCCTTCGAAAGCCACAACAAAGAAGTTGTACTGATTCACCTCATCCTGAATATAAGGAAGAAAATTAAAGGCTTCTTTTAAAACCTACATTCACTTCCAATTGCTAGATACATGATAAAAATAAACCAACGGTATTTGTCTAAGCTTTATCCTTAAGAGATAAAAAGAGAAACAATTAAGGTACTTGATACAACACATAAGCAAGCAGAAATGGCTCCTGATCACGGTCCCTACCCTCCAACCAAGATTAAACAAAATATATTGTAACTGAGCAGCACTGGATTTTATTTTTTCCCCTGTGGCCCATCATAAGCCTCTGGATTTTTAAATTACAATAGCCTTATATTTCCTTCAAAGGTTACAGGACATTCTGGCTGTACTGTAAAACACAACTGAAATGCAACACTTGAGTATCAATATAAGCAAATAATACACCCAGACAGATTATTCTGAAGTAAAACTGAGCCAAAACAACAGCTGCTTACTTACAAAATTAGTTTTTAATAACTTAATACAGTGCAAAACCCTAAAACACATTAATAGCTCTTTTACTCTGAAGAAAAATTTAATCAATACAGTATTTGGTCTCTTGTGTAAAGGTTTAGCTGTGTTTGGGGAAGTCAAGGGCTAGCCATCCCTGCTATGGAGATCCAGCAGTACGAGGCACTTGTTCTCCATGCTGAGACAACCTTTTCAAAAATGTACTTTGGCCCAAAGGAATAGGGTCCTACAGAATTTAATCAGCATGTATTAAGTGACAACCCACAGGCTGGAGTTAGAACAGAAATGCTGTATCACGAGCCAACCGCATTAGAAGAAAACTGCAGTCAACTATACTATTACAGTAGCTAAGCCAAGGAAGTCCGGGGTTTTTCCACTCCTATCAATCTTTTTAGGATCGGTGAAACAATCCTCCCCTTTACCTGCACTCTCCTTTCCTCATCCCAGAGCATAAGCAGTGATAGGAACTTCCCACAGAAAAAGGAAAAACAACCAACTAACCAACTGCACTGGCCGCCTCCCAAGGCTCCCCACGTTGCAAAGAGGAACGCAAAGCCACCTCTATCACGTTTCTCAAACACTGAAGAGTTCATTTCTGACACAGAGCTTTAGAAGGAGAAGATATTTCAAAGCCCTGCAAACCAGCAGTGCTTTCAGAGTCCATCTAAGCAGCAAGAGCTACCATGCTCACTCCTGAGGAACACAGGTTTTCCTTGGTTTTCTCTCCTTTCTTTAAGGGCCCCAGAGGTGTGTATTGCACACACACCCATAGTATGCTGTGGTCAGGACTAGGATTGTGTACTGACTGAAAAGATACTTCAGACCATTCCCAAATATGCTGCTTTGTACCTTCTTCCCCATAAATTAAAGGTTTTCATTACCTGCTTTCCTCAAGGCTGTGTAATGGCTCAGCCATCAGCCTAACAGCTTTGGATTGAGTTTTACAAGTGTAACACTACACGTTTGATACAACTAGGTTGAACGCTTCCTATTGCCATTAAGACTTCTTGTCTAGACCATGGCCAGTTTTGTCCATGCAAGTCCATTTTTCAAGCTAGGCCAGAGCCTGCACTGCAAGACTGAAGTTCTGTGCTAGATTTCATTCCTCCCAGCCGGGTGCCTTATCCCCAACACCATCTCTTTTTTTTTTTTTGCTTTTTGTTTGCTTCCCCAGTCATGATTGGGAATTTATAAGGCTAAAGGAGAAAGTTGTTGTCCCACTAGCTTTGTCACCTCGTTTTTCCTTTTTAATGGTTTCTCCACAAGCCTTCTGTTTAGAAGGCAAGATACAAGCAGAAGGAAGAAAGCAACATGTAGTGATGGTCTTACACATTCCTCCTGGAAAGATGGGATAGTGGGGCAAAGACCATGTAAGTTTTAATAGAGATACACCATTGCATAGACTTGCGTATTTCTATTTCCAAAGACATCCTCACTAAAAAAAAAGTCTATTGTTATGAGCAAAGCAGTTGCAATGTGTGCTCAAAACCCAACATAGCCCAACAATAATGGGTTAGAAGACAGACTATAAACATATCAATGGTAGCAACATACCATATAAGGGCTCCCATAATTCCTGAGCTCCCATTTTCAGCCAAAAGCTAGTGGCCAAAAAAAAACCCTCAACCACCCAAAACCACCCTAGACCAGACCAAACCAAACCCCACCTTCTTAGACTCAAGCTTGCATTTATAGTTCAGTTCGAAAGCTGCGGAGGCGTTAAGAGGACACATGGAGAGTTTCTAATCACATACTTGTGACACTAACACTGAGCATGGAGCACACGAATGGATCCAGCTGGCTCTTCTTGCTCATTCCCCTTTATAAGAATCATTCCTAGTAAGACAAGATATTCCAGCTGGTCACCAGCTCTTCAGCCAAGACCAACAGTTAACCCCAGGTCAAAGGGCAACATGTCAGAAGGGACACAAGGTCCTCCCTTAAGAGTGTAACACATTGCAACTGTGAGAACCTCGGGCATAGGAGGTTCAAACAGAAGCTGGACATAAAAAAAAAAAGTAAGGGTCATACTACCTTATTATTTCTATTTTGAAATGGATACCCTCTTTGATAAAGGTACCAAGTTTTTCCAGCAGTGACCAGAACAATCCAGACCACCATTCAGGAGGTGGGGAAGCACCTTGCCCTGGTTGTCAGGCACGGTCCAAATATTTACATCAACAGCTATACAGTTTTCAGTGTGGTGTAATTCAGCCTAACTAGTTATCCCTTGCTTCTATGTACTCCTAGGAAAGTAGCCAATTTAGATTGGACTGAGGTAGAGACATGAATGTGTCACTGGGGATATAAAACTAGCAGACTGTTCCCAATTTCATCATGCTGCAGGAGGAGTTGGAAAGGAAGCCTGTTGCAGACAGTGAAAAAAATCTGAAGATTTCAAAATTAACCAGATGGGAATGCATGGAGGAATTTATTTATATATAAGTCAACTTTGCAAGGTTGAAAGCATTTTTTTGTGAAATAAGTACTCGCCTAAAAATACTTGATCTTTGGCTGCTAACAATAAATTAAGAAAACGAGCAGAGAACCTCTCCTTACATCTTCACAAGAAGACTTAAACCAAACCTGTAAAGCTGAGTGTCACAGTTTCTGTGGAGTTTGTCCCATTTTTGACCTACACTTATTCCAGAAAAGTGCCCTGCCAAAGATTTCCTGGGGAACTAGACACATACCTTTGAGTCAGGAAAACTGTAAGCATAAACAAGACATAAATCCTGACCAGCAGTTAACACCCTGAATGTGTTAACACTCTGGCTCTGCTGAATCTGTAGCATAAGTGGATTTTAGACTTCTTTACTCAGAATTTTATATTTTGTTTACACCGTCTCGAAATAAATCCTACTACTCACAGTCACTACTAAATACTGAAAAACCTATCAAAGATCATACTGGCTGTTCACGATACTGCTTGTTTTAAGCAGACTTATTTACCAGCGCTTACATTTAGGATCACTTCTACAGCAAGTCCATGCTTTCAGTTTGTAAGGTTTGTGCAAGATGTTAATTTCAGCCTGAAGTTAACAAAATTCCAGCCAAAGTTTCACAAACCTGGGAAGAAAGGGATTTTTGCCAACATTAAGTTACATATGCTAGCACAAATACCACACCATAGATATTTTGACCACTCCAATAAAAATAAAAAAAATTAAAAAATGCTCTGTCTTCTTTATAACAGGGATAAGAATAGGGGGAGGACAATGACAATGTGGGAATAGGTTCAGGAAAAGCTTTGTGTTCCAACTTCTGTGCAGGCAAGAATGATCAATCGCTCTTAGTTCAAAAGTCAGGGTTGAGTTCCACAGCCTGTTTTACCCCAGAAGAGGGAAAGACTCCACTACTAGCTCCAAACAGCGCAGAAGAAAAGCTTCCTAATTTGAATACAAGGCAGAGACTTCAGCAGGGAAGAGCAAGCGGTAGGCAGCGTCACTTGGAATGAGTGGTGGAGAAACGCAGAAGCAGGGGAAAGTGAAAGCCTAAAATAAACCATTAACAGGGAAGTAGAAAAAGATCAAGGAATGCGGAGACGAGACCAAAGAGAAGGGGAGCGGTAAGATGAAGACAACATACAACAGACGCCGAGTTAAGAGCATCAACTCTAAACTGTTTACCATTTTGTTATCCCCCAAAAAGTACACAAAAAATGAGCTAGAGAGCACAGAAAACACACTACAGAAAAAGAAATATTGTTTTTACAGCAGGACTGAAATAAACTATGTAGAACCACACGCTGGATGGAAAACCTTCTCCAGATTGTGTAGAATAAAAGGCAGCTACTTTCAGATAAGAAGTACTAGAGTGCCTGATATTGAGACGTGAGGCTGCTCTGAACTAAGACTGCTCAAGAGTCTCTGCACTTGTAAACCAGGCAATTGACAACCTGACATAACACACAGATAATTAGAAATCGACTCTATTGAAGAGCTATTCGTTGTGCTGGTGCCAGCTACTCTCTGCACTAAATGAGGAAGCCTGTGGGGAAAGAAAAAGAGTCCAGCAGCATATTGGATACAGCATGTAGCAAGAATATTAAACTGCACAGGGAACCTTATTACAGGACTGTTTTCAACACTGATAATACCAGGACACCTAGAAGCAAATCCCCAGAACACAGCTATTTCTCTGCATGAATTCAGTGTAAAGATCTACAGGTTTTTCTGGTGAAGAGTGCTGTATGTTTTGATCAAAATTTTAAACAGACATCAATTTATTTGCTAGTTCCATTAGCTACTATTCATTACCAAGTGTGAAAAGCACTGCCAGGAAAGAACGCCGAAATGCTGTCAAAGCAGCTTGATGTGTCCATGCATTTATTTGCTATGCAACCCAACAGAGTTGAGCAACACTTGGCTTACAACAACATACTGAACCAGCACATTTTTTTCCAGGGGAAAAAAAAAAAAAAAAAAGACAATCAATATTTACACACCATGCTTATTACTGTGGATTCTAGCATGTAAACTCCCAACGGTTCACTTACCATTTCCTGAGGACATGAACCTTATTACCGCATAACCTTACTCTGCTGAGCAGCTTGACTTTTTGCCCTCCCATTCCACCATTTGAAAACAAAGTCAGACCAGCATTTATCAGTTTAATTAGTAACACGCTTGACATTTCCTACTGAATTTCTTTACAAGAGCAGTTTCTGGCAGAAAGGAAGCTAAAACCATTTGCTTACCCTTTCCTCACGACAAGAGACTTAAACAGAAATGAACCCATGTCTGCAAATTCACTTTGACACTCAGATTTCTTAACCCATTAAACTGAAGTAAAAAATCTATGGTTAATGAAGCTCTCTTTCCCAATTGAGTTTGCAAAACTGTAACAAAACCAAACCTCTCATTTCAGCAATTTTGATAACACTTTTTTTTTTTTAGCTTCCTAAGCAATAACTGTATTTCATGCAAAAAGGCAACCAAACTGCATGTATTTTGCACAAAGTTGGCAGTCATCCCTATATTTTTACCTCACTTAAGAGAACACATAAAACGCACAAGATAGAGCAATTATTATTAATTTTTTTATTCCCCTGGTCTCCACAAGACCAGAACAACATCTATAAATCTTCCCTGTGGTTAAGTTATAAAAAATATATTTTAGGAACAGGTTAAAATAGATGTAATTCATATGATGCTGTACAGTTGCAACAGAATGTGCAAGGCTGTACTGAGACACAAGCTGAACAGATTCAGTAAGACACATCTATTACACAACTGAAAAATCAAAGAACCTCAGTATTTTAAAATCAGCAATTACAAATTAGATACAAATAAAGGCAGTAATGCTACAGAAAAAGATATATATTAGATCACCCCAAACTCTGGTAGTTCTATCAAAGTACAGATACTAAGGAAATAATTCTGCCAACTGCTAAAGGACATGTTATTCATGTCACATGTAAACTAAGGACAGCATTCTGCCGCTCAAAAACATGCATCAAATTCTAGTACTAGTCTTTCATATGGAAGTACATTTTTAAAAGCACCAAAATCAGCTGAATAGTTATATTATGAACAATATAGAAAAATCTGCTAGTGTACAGCAGAAAGTGAAAATGCTGACAATAGCTACCATGCACCAGATGGGACTGTCAAAAAAGCTCAGATCTTTTTTAAAAATGAAAGCAAGTGTTGTAGGATTAGGAAAGTACTATCTAGTATTTAAGAAATATTTGTACGTTCATGTATTTCATTTTAGCACACTTTCCCTAATTGATGCTGTTTGCTGAAAAGTCATTCAGATGTGGTGTTCTACTCGCTCAAACTCATATCTCCTCAAAGAGAAACACCTCCACATATTTACTAGATGAAGCACTTGCACCAATACGGTGATAAATGCAGCTCTCTGTGTAACATGTTCTAATTGACAAAATCCATTTTATTTTTATGCTTGTACCTTAGACATCAGGAAGCAACCCTGCAAAAATAATAATGGCATCCAGAAGAGTCAAAATTAACAAGATTAAACTATGTAGCACACTGCCAGGCAGCCAATAGAAGAATATAAAGACCAAAAAAGTTAACAGTGACTCATATTTTGCTTTGTATTTCCCTATATATTTAGGAAGGTTAGTCACCAATAAAAGTTGCATTCAGCTCCCAATAGAGACAATAATAGTTCTACCAAGACCATCAGAAGACTTATTGGCTATGCAGTAGCTCAGGTTTTTTTTCAGACAAAAGCTTCCAGAACTACTACTTTTTCTTCTCAATTGATAGTTACTTTCAGATTTTTTTTTAAGCTTTAAGTTTAAAAATTTTTACATATATTCATACATATGTATAAAATACTAAAACCTTAACAACAGAGCCCTATAAAGTGAGGTTCACTGTTTCTGCACTTAGCTTGCCACCACTTAGACTGTGAATCATTGCAATCATATTGGAGTGTTTGTTCAGTTCTTCCTTCTGCAGTTTTACAAGCGCTTCTTTTTCTTCCAAACGTCCTTCCAACTGGGATTTTTGAACTTCCAGAGAAGACGCCTACGGAAAGAAAACGTTATCATTTCCTCCATTATCAATTGAAAAACATATACAATACGGTGAAAGTTGAGTGGCTTGGCAGTGAATTTAAGCAAGTAATTAAAAAGCATTGTTTTAAAATTACAAGCTTGTTTCAGAAATATCTCTCTCAGCTATACATTCGGTGCACATGAATGACTACAGCTATTGCCACACTTCAAAATTAGATACTAAAAATTAGATACTATGGGAAACCACCAACCCCCATGTTATCATTGTCCTATTTAAGCAGAAGTGTTTACAGTGAAGCCATCCACATTTCATTTCAAGCTCCGCAGCAGTAAATATTTACCGCAAACAAGGGAAATATTTGCCATACACTGGATAATATTGCCTGGAGACATTAGACTTTACTTCCAGGGAATGGAAATGCAGCAAATGCTTTGCCAGACTGCACACTTTGCAATTGCTGATCAGTTTGCATGTATAAATTAATTTCCACCTTGCGAGCTTAGAAGCAAGGACATACGGGCTGCGCTGAAGTTTTAGGGATTTTGCTTTGTTTTTTAAACATTACCTGGTTAACTTATTATAGCCAAACTTGTCTCTGTTTTGAAAAAAGACACTATTTTTCTTAGAGATAAAAATAGATATTTTAATATAATTTCAAAGACCAAAAAGAAAATCAGATGCATTTTGATATGTACATATGAAGCATACGTACCTTATTACAGGGCACAAGAAAGGGGATAAAGTAAGCCAGTCCACATTTTACAGGAGTCAAAATGACTAAAGAAGAATGTGCTGTGTGTGCTGTATTCTCTTATTTAGTATTGCACTACAGGGTTTTATTTTTTTCCTAGTGTTATGTACTCACACACCATGCCTCATACAGGCTCATTAGAACCCAACCCTAACGTCTTTCCTCTTAAATTCAAGCTCAACTACTCAAAAGGTATAAAATTAAAGCTGACATAATTTGTTCTTGTCCACTATACTGACTGCTCTAGTTTCTTTAGCCACTTTACCACTGAAATACTGATTTACCAACTCATTCAGTTATGTAGACAGAATTCCAGTCTCTAGAATTCAGGTGCAAAAAACTCCTTACCTTGATACTCAGTTCTTTCCTTGCTTGTTCAGTTTTACCTAATTCTTTTCTAAGAATATCTATAGTTTGTTCCATATCTGCTTTTTCTTTCTGCTGAGCTTTCAGTTTTTCTTCCAGAACTTTTATTTTCTGTTGCAAGGCTTAAGAAAACAAACACATTAAAAGATGGGTTGCCAAACTTAGAAAAGAGATACTGCATTATGTGGGAAATAAGTACTTTTTAATACTTTTTTTTTTTTAAACTCAACATGGCTGCTAATAATTGAATTACTGAGTAGTGCCACCTACTGCTAAGTGTAGTGGCTGCTTCCAGTCATTTGCAGAAGAGTAATTTTCAGTTCCTACAAAAACCAATTCTAGTAGACATGCTGTTAAAAAATACTGGAGCAACATACGATGCTGTGCAGAGACTCGGTGATGTCCCCATGATGGGAAGTCACATTAAGGTATCCTTTCAAAAAACTGAGTATCTGTATTTGTTTCATTCCACTGTTAAATTATGTACCACTGGTTAACTTTAAGATGTACAAATTACTTAGTAAGACGTAGCTGCTTATCTAGAGCACTTAATAACAACATCTAGGTAAGTGACTTACTTGCTATTTTGCCATCTTTCTCCTGTACCTGTTGCTGTAATTCTTTTCTTTGATCTTCAGTTTCTACCAACTGTGCAGCAGTCCTAAAATTGCAGAGAAATAAATTTTAATGATCAAAGTGAGATATGCCATAGTTTTTCTGTCCTAAGCTAGAATGATTTTTGTATTATTTCCAATTGCTGTTGGGAGCTTCAAATCAACAAACCTATGAATTTGCAGGGTGTGAGTACAGACAGATTCTATTCCACCACCTCCCCGGCCCAGCCCATGAAATAGTAATTTCCTGTCTCTGATCAGACACATGGTTGAAACTACAGAAAAGGCTCATACCTGGATCTTAAACACCAGAATCTGTTGCCTTTGATTACAGCCACATTCAAAATACCATGATAGAACTGAAATTGTCATTCAACCCGAGTCAAAATTCACTGTCATTAGTGAATGAGTATGCTGGGATTTAGCATGCTCCTGAATCAACAATACCATTAGTAAAACCAGTTTCAGGTGTTAGCCATGCAAGCACATCTATGCATAAAGATTTTCCAATACTATTCTGAACTTCCTTCCTATTGTCACATAAAAAACAATCACTTTATAAGATATCGCTGTATCACATACATAGGTCTGCTGCAGTCCTCACTAGTTAGGATAATATTTAGTTTCCACAATCATTTAGTATCTAGGTACTGTCATCTACCAGCTCTACAGCTGTAACCTGAGCATTTCATACTCTGTGAAACTAATCATTACTAGCTAACCTAATTTCTAAGGCATATTCTAACTGCCACTTGCCTTGCCTAGATGGCATCTACTGTCACTCTTGCTTCTTTATCCACTTATTATCTACCAGTTTCTAAGCTACAGCCTCTAGTAAGAGAAAGGGGGAGTGAATTTTCATGGTCTCCATTTTGTTCATGGCAGTTCAAGAATATTGATATAATAACTGCTTCCCCAACTTGCCTTTTAAAACGGGCAGTTTTCATCATATTATCTCCCCAATTAAACTGACTGAAAGTTAAGTGTCCAAATTTACTCAGTAGCAAACTAATGGACAAATTTTCACACAGATACACTCAAATCAGAGCTCAGGGCAGTGATTTGGACTGCTCCGAGTACTGACAAGGCAAGAACCTGGGAGGATGAAGTGAACTTTGCAATTAAAAGTAAGAATAGCATTTTGTTTCTAAACTGAATACAAGGTCTGCTTATGAACATATTTCGAAAGATATATTCTGCAATATTAAGTATTAAATAAGACTTCTCAAATAGGAATCCTATTCCCTTAATTATACTGGTGAAAGGTACATTAGACCTCTATTTTAAGCCACCAAAAAGAAAAAAAAAATAATAATTAGTCCTCAAGAAGACATAAGTAATGATAGTTTTATGGTTGAGGAATTAAGTTTTATATCACAGACAGAATACCAACCATCACTATTTCTTATATAATTGTAAAATCAGTTTAGTAGGGTTGGGGTTTTTTTCTAATCTGATAACATTGCAGAGAAACCTTGCAGGCTAAAAGGGAATACATTAAAATCTCTGGATGGTAACAGCATCTAAGAATTCAGCAACCACCAAAAGACACCTCATCACCCCGCAAATGCATGCAAGAATTGCATTGTCTTCATTACTCTTTTTAATTCCTACTGCCACTGAAGTCTGTGGGTTTTCCTCCCTGGCCCCAACCAACGAAGGAGTAAACAAAATGAACACCACCTCTACATATTTTAATTTAACAAACACACATAAAGCAATCCTTGAAGCATCATTTGCTTCCTCTACCTCCACTTCTCAGACGTCGCTTAAAGCAGAATTGAAAAATTGAGACTAAAGGGCTATTTAGTTTTACTGTTTGTCTGTAATTTGCTTTAAAAAGACTGAATTGAACTTACCTGTCATTCTGCTGCTTGAGTGATTCATTTAGTTTCTTCATTGCTTCCATTTGTTTATTTAGTGAATTTAATGTAGTCTGTAGATCTTTATATTGTCTTTCAGTTGTTTCATACCTACAAATGAGTTAGGGGGTTATGGCTGAAGAGCGTAAGTGCTTTTGAAAAGCTTTTACTTCAATAGTTTCTCAAGTAAAAATACTTGACATCGTCTGTGCAATCATCCCACTGAAGCTAAAACCAAGATGTTTTTTGGGGGGGAGATGGTGGTGTTTGGTTGAGGATTTATTGGTGGGAATTTATTGTTTGGGTGCTGGGTTTTTTGTGTATGTTTGTTTGTTTTAAATAAATATACCTGGAGGAAGGAAAAAAAAAACCTACAAAACCAAACCAAGCTTCAGTGGATCCCTCACATATCTTTAATTATTAACAATCAGGAAGCAACCTGCCTCCAGTAGAAAACTCTTATGAACTGACAAAACATACAGATGCCTTCAGAAATTTAACATATGCAAACTGTTATAAATTAGCTATTTGTACTCATCTTTTAAGGGACCCTTTGAGTCAGTCTATGACCTCCAGTTGTCTGGTGATACTGAAACTGAACATACTGAAGACAATGCAATGTCCAATTAATATAAGTTTGAGGCAGATGTCATGCTGTAGCCAAATGTTTTCCTACTTTGCTTCCAAAAGGAAAATTCTCTCCCCTTATGTCAGTTACCTGATTGTTTTTAAGGAACAGTACATTTTAAGTGTGCAGATTGTTCAGAAATCAAGTTTTTGCTTTATAAACACGTTATAAGGGTCAGAAACCTATTTTAATCCTACTTCAGAAAATTTAAAACTATTAGATACTAGATTGAGGCTGTTTTGTTTCACAGAAATTAGTCACATACATGTTTACAGAGTCTATGGCTGCATACAATTCAAGCAAAAAAGGAGGGACTTCCACAATGACCATAGCAGATACTTATTCAAGAAACCCCATAACAGACAGAACTTTTATACAGCCTCCCTCAATGACTCCCTTACTGGCAGCAAGCAATATGCCTTCAAAATTGTATAATATAATGCCTGCTCCTCTTATTAAACAAGAAACCTGCTCTTGGTATTATCAGCTTCTTTGCCTTGCTGACACCTAGTGACGAGACCAGCTCATGTGAGTTAAAAAGCCAAAGTTCTTGTAAGCCTATATTCTTCCAGAGCATATTCTATTTTCATCAATAGTTTCTATCCCTATGTACATTTTGTATCTCACATGTCCTTTTTTCAGCTCAAGATTCTAAAGAAATAATGTTTATAAATAATTCGGGGCACAGAAGGTGCCTCCTTCATCCCTACCTCACTTTTACCTAATTTCAGTCAAATTTGCTACAGAAGTGATCAAAGATGCTCCTACCTTATGTAAGCATACTGTATTGGCTGCTTCTTCAGACTATTTATGCCATTTCATCAAGACAACAAATATGATCAAAGAACAAAACCAAGAGCACCATATAATACTAATAAAAACTAAACTTTGTTAATTCTGTTTCATAGGGAATAATGCTCCCTTTTATACAAAGTTTCCTGAACTTGACCTTCAACATCTACAGCTTTAGTTTTCACTCCATTTAACAAATTAACTTATTGAATGCCTTAAGTTAACCTCATCAACAAGCATATAGAAGAAAAAAAAAAATTAATTTTTCACTTAAAAACATGAAGTAGTATGTAATGCTGCCCTTCTAATGTGCTTAGCTCAGTAAAGGGCTTCATCACTCTTTGAATAGGAAGTATTTGCTTAGAGGTCTTACATGCCTTACCTCTGAAGAAGATCGACAGAGGATTTTTTCAGTATTTCATGTTCTTCAGCAACTGTTTGTAATTTCCTGTTGTGTTGAAAGAGCTGTTCAATATCAGTCTGTGCTCTTTCGGATTCTACCTGCTGAGCTTTCAGCAAATCATTAAGTTCTTCATTTTTTCGTTCTGCATCCTTCAGCATTGCAGCAAGAGTTCTTGCCTTTGAGTGGAAAGACACCCCCCACCAAAAACCCCCCACAGTTATAAGCAATTCTGTTTCATAAGTCACTTTGTAGTAGGCGTATTCGAGGCCACAGATCTAACACTAAAATGCCATCAGCTACACTAGGAAATGGATTTCTCTCACCTAACGTTAACTACAAATTACTGTGTTCACTCTAAATTCCTTTAGCTGCCTTTATAGACAGTGTGAGGGGGGAGGGAAGAAAAAAGTAAAAGATGATACATTTTAGCTATGAATTTAGTAATCTGCAGCCCAATATTTATTATAACCTTTATAGAACAGAAATTATTCAGAGTTTTCAATGTACACCTCAAATGCATGCTCCATAGAAGCAAGTCTTATTTGAAAGTTCATCTTTGGTAAGCGATTAAAAGGCACAAACAGGAAGCAGTCCTACATATACCAGCAAATACTATATAGAATTTTAGTAAGTGGCTTTATTAATTTTCAAGATGACTGCCATTAAACTAACACTAATGGTTAACAAACAATAATCAGTACAGTAGGTTAGCTTTGTTGACTTTCTATAAGAGAAAGGACATACTTCCCTATAAGGGAAAGAAAACTGTTCCGAAGAACAATCCAAAGGAAAACAGGATGTTCACAATGAAAATTACAGACTGCTCTAACTTGCAAGCATAGCTTACAGCTATGCAGTATAGAGTTTCAACACCTGCAAACACTGTTAAAGCCACTCAGCCAGTTACTACTCAGCCCTGCTCCAGAGTCCCAGAAGGAATCTCCTGCTACTTACCTCGGACTCAGCCTGGGCTCTCTGACATCGGTACTGAGCCATCAGCCTGTCGGCCTGAGCCAGAGCTACTGCCTTTGCTTCCAAAAGGTCTTGCAGCCTAGTTTCCTTAGACTGTACACAGGAAGAACATTTGTCATTAACATTTTCTGAATGTACAGACAGTAATGTACCCATACACATTAGGTCATACTCACTGCTAATGCTGACAGCTTCTGCTCATAGACATCCATTATGTCAGATATCCTCATATCGGTGACTGGCTCCTTCACCTGTGGAAATGTTTTCCAATTACTGCTACAGTAAATTTGTGTTCACTTAGACAGGTAAAGTGTGCCTAAAGAGCTCAGTAGTTTTGCAAACTCTATCTGTCCACTACTTTTTTGAGTTTTTATTTTTATATCTGAGACTGTCTGCTCAAATGCACCCATCTGACTCTTGCGAATAGTTTGTGAATAATTGAACTATTCAGGCTGAAAAAGAATTCATCTGTGGAAGACTAGCAGTTCAGCACTGTGAAAATGTAACTTAAACCAAACTAAGCTAAAACAGCTCCCCTTGGCCTAGTCTTTGGTGGAGAATTAGCAGTCCCCAGATAGGACACCTAAAATAATTTGCCCCAATACTAACAGCACAAAATGCACATGACTAAAAATCCTTGTTCATACTCTGTGGCCTTCTCAACATACAGATTATCAGAAAAGGTTCAGGAAAGGACATTATCCAGAACAGAACTTACTATTTTTTTTTTTTATTTTTTTTTTTTTTATTTTTTTACTATTACTATTACTCATTGATTTACTAGAGGAAATTTACCATATATGGTAAAACATGTCCTAAGTGTTTATTAAAATATATGCCTGAGTCAAGTGAAAATGCTACTTGGTCATGTCAGGGTATTTTTTCTTAGGCAGTGCTACTATAACACCAGTTTTGAGCAGCTCTTCATATATGCTGATGCATGACCAACTGCAAGCTATCCCACCTGTTCATACAATGAACACCTACTGAAAAGCTACCATCTCTGCACCATTTTGAACCATTATGTAAGAAGTTCTTGTGCATATTAATCGTAGCCTCCACGTAGCTCCAGTTCTCATTTTTCTGCCCCTCAAGTATGAAACACAGAGTTTCTTTTCCTGCATGCAAACTTGTAATTTCTTATGTCCTTTTAGATATTATTACTACAAGAAAAGCTTCTCTAAGTTCCCTTCACTCTCTCTGTACAGTAATGCTATTATTTTCTCAATTACGTTTTTACATACATTTGAGCTTCACACAACATACGGAATGCACACAGAAATGAAGTACTGGGTATTTTAAATGAATGCATATATTGATTTTTTAAAGGGAAGTTCTACTAATTAGAAGGTCCAAGAAAAAATTCACTCGATTCATCAACAACTTCTTCCACTCAAAAAAAAAAAAAAAAATCAAAGTAGCTTTACAATCTGTCACACTACTGGAAGCTGCTCCACCAGTGCTGTTAGACACCTGTGGCTGCTTGGACTTGAATTAATATATGCACAGCAAAGCACCTACAGACTGTCACATGCAATCCTGAAGAGGATGATCAATGGGAGAATCCAGTGGCAGGGGATGAAGTAAGCCAATGAAGATTCACCTGACCTTTTTCACTATTACTCTAGCAGCTGACAGAGTTTCAGTCTTATCAGTTACAACAAAGAGAGGAGGTTTGCCAAGCTAAGGCAACCCTGTTAATACAGATATCAAGCCATTATCAGGCACTTTCTGTTAATTTTCCTGATTTGCATAGCATTCTTTTAAGCCAAAAGAAAACAGAACAGTAATCCATCATTCAGTCTAAAGCAGTTACAAAGCAACTGATTTGCTTTGAACAGAAGAGAAAGAGGAAATATATTCAGTACTTGACAGCACAGCTCATAAAGAAGTGCCCGAGTGCCTCATTTACAATGCATCTTGCTGCAGAGGGAAGCAACAACTTTCTTCTGAAGCAATAATAGTGCCTTTCCAAGAAGGCCACAAGAAATGAACTGCAAATGCTAAAGAGTCAGCTGCAGGGAAGAAAAGGGAAACATTTGTATGTGTACCATGTAAGAAATGCACCATACTCTGGTTCTAAAGGAGCATATCATCTCTATTTTATCACAGCCTATTTCTTGGGAATTGGAGGGTGAGGGGGCTCCTTGTATGTGTCCCAGCAGATCTAAGCAGTTGCGACTGTATCTGTCACCTGCCTCCACATCTGACAGCTAGAAGAGTGTGGGCAACCCCACTGGAGAAAGGGATTTCAATAAGAAGCTTAGCTTCTGATGTAGCACAAAGAATCATCATTGACTTCTGCTCAGGAGCTCAGTAAAAGGAGCACATTCTAAGTAGGTAGGAATCTAAACTGAACTCAACTGATACATGCGCTACAGCCTGACACTTGGATTTTAATTTCCATCCCCTCCACCCGAGTTAAAAAGGACCAAATATTTAACAAGGATATATAAATTCTACTAACCTGTAGTCCAGAATGAAGCTTTTGTATTAATTCCTGAATATTTGAAGTTGTGGATTCATCATTTGAAGGACAGGAAGAACACCTCACTGAATTAACATTGATCACGGGTGACTGCATCTGGATTCTTTTTGACATGTGCTCTGTTTCTTGTTGTCTGTAAGCATTATTTGCTGCAATGCTTTCACCAAGCCTGTATAAACATAAAGGCTATTTATGAAACAACTTGCTACAAATATCATTGCAAGGATTGAAGATGAGAAAAATTTCATAACATAAATAACTTCTCTTTTGTTACAGAGTACAGAACAGTCACACTTGAATTAACACACAATATTAAGACGTAGTATCAGATACATGCCCAAACTGAACACAGATAAAGTAGAAAAAAAAAAAAAAGCAAGCTTGTCATTGCTAATCTTTTAAAACAAATACAGCATCTCACTGCATGGTGAGAAAGGGCATGGTGTTCAGCTCTTCTTGAGCAGAACAGATCATCTGTCTCATCAGCCTGAGAAACAGGTTATTTCACACATCATTGTTCATCATAACTAAGCCACTGTTTGTAATTAGGAAGATGGATAAAGTATTTAGTAAGAATTTTTATTAGGCATAAAAATAAGAAGATTGACTCATGAAAAGGTAGAGTGCTACCAATAAACCGTAGGTCTTCCTTGCCTGTGATGTCATTTTACAATACTATGTTAAGTAAAGCACATTTCATTTTGTAAGTTTTAACCAATTTAAGTATGCATATACAAGTGCAATCAGTTAAAATTTGTACAGGGAAGAGAAGACAAAGTTAGACAGAAATAATTACAATACCTGTATTCCAGTGTCCGTATGTAACTTGTGGTTAATATTTTCAAGGCAGCTACTAACGACATGTTCCAAATCAGTCAAATTTTTTAGGCATCAGTCAAAAATATTTTCCTCTTGATAAAGTCCTTAATTACTAAGTTATCCCAACCACTTCACTGAAGTGCTGTCTCAATTGCTTCCTAAGTGATCAAAGCCTATTTTTAACTTGCATTTATAGACATGTTATTTGGCTATTCCATTGTATAACTCCAGACATATTGGATTATACAGATCATTCATTCTTCCAGCCAGACTGTTTGTTACTGGCTATTATAAAAAATTTTCCTATATCCACAAAAGGCATCCAATCTGGAACTCCCATTTTTGTTTTTAAAAACATCTGCTAACAAAAAGGGAAGAAGTTTCAGATTGGTTTTCTAAGTTGCAAAGACCATGATACAATTTAAGACTGTTTTTTCCTATTTTATTACATCTACAGAAATAAGGACTTCATCAAATAGAGCTTCTCAATATTTTTCCCCCTATTCAAACCATCTTAAATAGGACTTGAACTGTCATCTGCCTGTGTCTTATCCTATTCTGCTCTGTTGTGGAAGTTATTGCAAAAGGGTAAGCAAAGCTTCAGGAACTGAAGAGTGACACCTGAGACAAAGTTCAGTACAGAGATAAATCTGAGAGTCAGAATATTACACACACTCCAACTAGAAAGTTCCAAGTACAGACTTCAGACGAGTGAGCCCTGAGGGACAGATTCAGTCACTACTATGCCCTCTAGGCTCTGATGTTAACTGAATACCATCAGATTTCGGACTACTTCCTTTGACCTCCAAGATCACTATTGTCTCTCAACTGCAAATAAGAAGAAAGTTGTCTCTCTGATGAGCTGAAAGTAGTATGCTAAGAAACGTGAATATCAATAAGCCCATAAAAAAGTCAAATGCTACCAGACTGCCACAAAAATAAACTTACACTATGGCAGGAAAATCTGGTAAGGGTGCAGCCTCAAACAGTATTCTAAGTCCCATTTGGACTTGCTCTCTGTGGTCTGATGTTAAAGCCAACGTCAAAGGTGTAATCAAGCGTTGATCCTAAAAAAGAAACTACTTGGGTAAAAACAAAATATAACAGTCAACAAAAACAAAACAAAACAAACAACCCCAAACTACCCAGACATCACAATACCAAGGCTCATGAGCACAGAAATGTTTTATTCAAAGCTTAAGCTACCTTCCTAAAGTTTGCCATTCTAAGTTTCTAAGCCTGAAGTCAACGGAATAAAAGTGATTTTAAAAACAGTTTACACTTTGGACCATTTAGAAACATGTTTTCCCATTAAAGCCAACAAAATAGGTGAAGAGACTACAGACCTGAACAGGTTTGAGGTGGGCTCGTGCAAACCTTATGAAGTTCAAACAAGCCAAGTGCAAGGTCCTGCACCTGGGACATGGCAATCCCAAGAACAAATACAGGTTGGGCGGACAATGACTGGAGAGTAGCCCTGAGGAGAAGGACTTGGGAGTGCTTGTGGATGAGAAGCTCAACACAAGCCAGCAGTGTGCGCTGGCAGCCCAGAAAGCCAACTGCATCCTGGGCTGCATCAGAGGAAATGTGGACAACAGGTTGCAGAAGATGATTCTCCCCCTCTATTCTACTCTTGTGAGACCCCACCTAGAGTACTGTGTCCAGCTTTGGAGTCCTCAAGACAGGAAGGACACAGACATGTTGGAATGGGTCCAGAGGAGGGCCATGAAAATGATCAGACGGATGGAACACCTCTCCTATGAAAACAGGCTGAAAGAGCTGGGGTTGTTCAACCTGGAGAAGAGGAGGCTCCAGGGAGACCTTATAGCTGCCTTCCAGTACCTGAAGAGAGCCTAAAGGAGGGATGGGGAGGGACTCTTTATGAGGGAGTGTAGATATAGGATGAGGGGTAATGGTTTTAAATTGAAAGAGGGAAGATTTAGATTAGATCCCTGGAAGCGTTCAAGGTCAGGCTGGATGGGACCTGGAGCCACCTGGTCTAGTGGGGAGGTGTCCCTGGCCACGGCAGGGGCTTGGAAGCGGAGCATGTTGAAGGTGCCTTCCAAGTCTAAGCAGTCTGGGATTGCCTGAGAGGAGGAGAGGGCCTCCAGCTGCCCGTGGGGAGGTTTAGGTTGGCTCTGAGGAGAGTGGGTGTTGCGGGCAGGGGTTGTGAAGGCCCGGAGCAGGCTGTGGAGGGAAGTGTTGGAGTCCCCCTGTGGGGAGGTGTTTGGAAGAGGTGTAGGGGTGGTGGGTGAGGGAGAGGGTGTCGTGTTGGAGTTGTGAGGGGGAGGGTTGGGTGTGGAGTGGGTGGCCTGCAGGGTGTTTGGCAGGCTGGCTGAGCGTGTGGTTGTGTCGGGGGTGAGGTTTTGGAAGGTGGAGGCAGGCAGGCCGGGAGGTGTTTTGCGTTGTGCAGTGGTGAGGAGGCGTGCTGCGTGTGCGGGTGTGTGTGTGTGGGGGGGTGTTGTGGGGAGCAGAGCGGGATGCGGGGCGGTGTGCGGGCTGTAGGGGGCGCTGTGCTTGCCGAACGCGGGTGGGTCCCCGTAGCCGAGAGGGCTGGCCGCTTGACAGGGGTCCAGGGGTTAATCGGGTTCGAGTCCCACCGCCGCCTTTTCCACCCCGACCCCGCACCAACCTCCCTCCACACGCTCCCTTCTTTTACGCACACACACACCCCACCACCACACCACCCTGTTCGCCCACAACCACTCACTGCTCACTCACCCTCCACTGCTGCTCCACCACACCACCCCACCTCCCACCTCTCTCTCTCCAGTTTCACCAGCTCTGCACCACCTCACACCCCAACCTGCACTGGGCCTGGGGCTTTGGCCTCCCAACAGGCACCACCTGCCCTGGCCCTTGGGCAACTGCAGCACTTTCCTCTCCCAACATGGGAGTTGGAACTCAATGTTCTTGAAGGTCTCTTCCAACACTAACCATTCTATGATTGTAAAATTAATTCCTTCAAGTTTTCAAGTGCTTGATCTTCATCAGAAGTCGTCACACGCTTGTAAGTATTTTCTAAGGAGTCCAAAACTCTCATTTCTACCCATTAAATTACACAACTGCCATTCTTGAAAGAAAATCCTCCAAAACAGCATGACGTGTTTGACTCTGGATTACTTTTCCATTTACAAAGTAAATTGTTAAGGTACCACCTGACCAATACTTACCAGAAACTGCTTTGACTATGCAAAGTCACAAGTTAGGTATCTATATTTAATAGTAACCCACCCCACAAATAATTATATGGTTGTGGTAACTTTTTTCTAGTTTGCTATTGTTAAAATACAATCCTCACACAGTCTTAAAAGGATAATTCTTACCAGGCCGCTGAAGTATGATTGCACATGCATTACTGAAATAAACGATTGGAGTAAAAAGCAAACTGCTCTTATTTTAGAAGAATTAACAATGAAACAACTTTAAGAATTGTGCCCAGGGGACTATATTTTCCTAGAAGTTTTACCACTTCAGAGATAAGCATGCAAAACATTCAGAACTGAAACTTACTACAGTGCAGTGACACTTCCCTTCACAGATACATTTTGTTCTTAAGATGTATTAAAATCATACCTGTAAAATTTTGTAGAAGCTGACCTCCATACCCGGTACATCCTGCTTCAGTTTGCTCATAAGATCAAGTGTTTTCAAAATAATTTCAGCAGCGAGTTTGCTTTTAAACATATAAATAGAAAAGTAAAGCAGGTGGGGAGAAAAAAAAAAAAAAAAAGATTTTTCAAGTCAGCACTGATAAATAAATTCAGTTAATTTAAAAGAATGAATAAACACCTTCACAAAGAAATTAATATGACTAGCAACGCAACAGTGCCAACATCAAGAGTTATCACTGAGTTCCTGGGCATGCTGCTGAGCTTCTCCAGCATGCCAAGGACAGCAACAGTGAAGGCCAGAAAAGCACTTTCAAGTGGAGAGTGAGGAGCATTTAATCATAGGTGAATTATATTACACTGCTTTTTTGGCCATATAACTCTTAGGTATGTCGACATTGAGGTTAATGACACTGAGCTGAAAGTATGTATATTCCATTTTCAGTGCAATGATTCCCCCCTCCATCACTGATGTGTGATATTTTTGAACTCTGGTTGCATAAAATCAAGATTATACATTAGGTGCCACAAGCTTCAACTTGGATAAGCCTGAGCTACTGCATGAGGTTTAAGGTTGCTGTTCCACATAAATAGATTTCCAGCTCATGCTGAAAACAGTATCTGAACAGTTAATCTAGGTTTTAATTACTGAAATGACCAGCGACATTACTTTCTACTGCCACAAAACCCACTAAGTTTAACTTAAAAATCTATTGATTTACATGCATTTAAGTGGTACTTTCAACTACAATATACTTTCTATTGGAACAATATCACAACTCACATACAAGTCTTACCAAATTACAGTATAGATAAATTTGCATGCTCACCACATTTTAGAGTCCACTACTTTTGTCCCAAAACCAGTATCAATCCCACTATAGGTAAACTGGTGTTCTATTAGAGACGTGCATTGGCTGGCAGTCAGTACCTTCGAGGCATGCATTTTCAGTATGTCGTCTCTACAGAGCAGTAGACTGAGTTAAGAATAAACGCAATATACTCATGTCTAGGTGTTGACACCAGAGGGAAACATTTTCTAATAATAAAGGACACAAAAATAAGTGTATCAAAGCACAAAAGCCTTCAAAAATGCTTCTAAATTCAACTAGATAAGCCACTTAAGTCATGCTTCACTCAGAAGTGAAGCAAGCTTCACTGTTCAATTAAAGCTCACACTTACTTGGAAACAGACAGCTAAGGGAAAACACAATAAAATGAGTAGCATGAAGAAAGACGATGAATGAGCAGCAGTGAACAATCAGTCTTTAATACAAGAACTAGTTACCTAGGAGTGAACTAGCAGAGAGACTACTTTGCAGAACTCTGCTTAGATGCAGGACTATGTCCTGCAATCATATCCTTCTTACTACATGACACTGAACACTAAGGACTCCAAGAGGAGTGTAAAACTGTATCGTTCCACATTATTTTTCCTTATTTCACTCATCTAAATTTATTTCATATTTCACTGGGAGCTAGACTTAGCTAGGAAAAAATACTATACTGATCAAGAAGATGGCAACCCAAATTCCCCTTGCAATTCCAACAGAAAACACTGCTCTTCATTTTTGATCTGCAAAGTGCTTCTATACTGTTGAATAGCCACCACATTATATCCTGCACCACTATACGACCAAATAATTTCACAGCAATTAGAAAGCTACTTCCGGTCTTTCAAGATGACCAGTCCTAAGTAAAATTAGAGCAGTTATTGTCATTAAAAGCTATTAAAGTGACCCAAGATGGACATTTCTTCTCACATCTTAGAACAGATCATGGTGGGGTAATAATAAATTAACTGCCCATAAGCACATAAAAAGGATATTTGTCAGGACATTAATAGCCTTAACCATTCTTTCACACTTTTTCTTCACTAATAGCTCATCCACAATCTGTTCTGGCATCTGAAGATGATCAAGAAGAACAGGCAGCAAAAGATCCACAAAGTGTTCAGCTGAGGCGCTGTTCCCACTATTAATAACATCCTGTAATAAAGACATTTTATGTCAATATTTAAAATTACAGAAAAAGGAAGCCAAGCCTACTCTACCCCTTCCTCCACCAGCCTGTCTTCTAGCTTTCCCAGGGTCTTGCTATTTCAGGTTTAAGACTGCTTATCATTATCATACTGAAGGAGGAAATTAAACAAAGAGCTCAGAAACAGCAGAAACTTCCTCACTTCTACGAGCCTGAGAAAGCAATTCTTTGATCGCTTTGTATCTACCTCATGACTTCATTAACTGCCCATATCTTCCACTTAACTTTCAACACAAATGCATTTTTAAAATACAGCGTATCTTTACAAGAAAAGTTGTTTCACAAAGTATGGAAATTCTAGAACACGAAGAATTTTATTTCATGTGTATTTTTACATGCTGTTTTTCAAGTAAAATGCTAAGACTTGTTAAAAATTAAATTAAAAATATAGCTGCCAAGAAGCTCTTTAAACTCAATTATCAGTCTCAGTACCTCAAAAATCTCTTTGAATAGTTGCAATGCTAGAACTGCACAGTCTTCAGAGCCTTCCAATGGTTGGTTTGAGAAGTGCACCAATGCAACAGATGGTTCAAAAGTCTTTGAGCGAGTCACAAATCTGGTATTTCCAGAGACTGGCAAGCCAGATGGTTCCAGTATTGCCTGCTGCAGGGTATGACGCAGTTCTACCACAGAACAGAAGGCAAGCAGCAGCTCTAAGATCTGTGTGAAGTGAATGAGAGTTCACATGCTTTTAAATCAAGTACTTATACAGAAATTGCGACTCCCGTAGCACAAAACTAAAGAGATATGGAAACTCCTAAACTCCTTTCAGCACTTCAAAGTTTTCTGAATAATAGTTTTGTTTCCTTAAAAACCAAGTCAGCAGCAGAAACACAGTTCATTGGACTGGTGAAGGCTTGTGACGGTTAGTATTCAGTGGATTGCTTTCCCTTCTTTTTTAAAAAGCATGAGTGCTGGCTAGCAGTCTAATAAACAGGGGAAATGTGTATAAACTCAGAATGAAGAAAGCTCTGGAAGGGAAAATACTGAGTCAAATGGATGCACATGTATGTGCTCAAGAGACAAAGAGGAAAGCACCCTGGAAAGCTGTCAATATGCTATGCCTTTCTAAATAGAACCAATAAACAACAACAAAAAAGTCACATACCCAAACATTAGCATTTATTATTTACTATGATGTGAAAGACATTTATGAAAAAGCTTAAAGCTTAAGAACTGTTTCACAGATGTGTTTAATCCAAATGTCTTCCCAACATTTCATATTTTAGCCTTTAACAACACATAGCCAGTTTCATTTATGTGAGGTGGTAGTGAGACAAAGTTGAATGCAACAGTTAACTGCTTAACCAAATGTGGCATCACTTTGTCTGGCTAATATGAAATAACTTATTAAGTCTTTGAATTTAGCATTATAGCTCCCTGATGCTCAAAGTCTGAGTAGTATTAATTCAAGTTTTAGCCAGTGAAGTGGGGTACACACTGCATTTCTGGCAATTTCTTATTAGCCAAAGCACAAAAGGATTTTGTTGCCATTTTGTCTTTATGTCTGTTGCCTGAAAGCAGATACACATAATCTGGCAAAATCCCCAACCATTACAGATGCAACCTGACAGCCTTCTGAACAACTAGAAAATATAAACTTGGTGAATACTATAGGTCACTTCAGAGTCCTAAAGTCAATGTATTTCATTATAAACCCTTGTACACAAGGAACCTACTTATGACTACAGAAGTGGAACTAGATTAGGAATTGTACCCTCTAAGCCTTAAACTGAAAAAGTATAAATACCTTAGATGATGAATCGGGATCCCTTCCATGAAGAAGATCTAATACTTGGCCAAGACACGAGGTAAAGTGCTCATATCTACAGCATACGTAAAGGAGAAAAAAAATACAAACTTAAAAAAAAATGGAATTTCACCACATTCAGACATTTACACAGTGATGAATGCATGTGCCCTGTTCTCCTTCTTACCCCCAAACACTTCAAGTACAGTGATAGTTTTGATAATGTAATTTCTATTTAAAGTAAGTTTAAAAAGATTTTAAGAATGAAAACAAATTCCTTAAAAGCTAAGATTTTCCAGGTATGTACTGCTAGATTTAGATTGAAATTCGGCAACTAAATTCTACTAGCTGAATTTCCAGAACCACTAGTCAAGCCCTCCACAGAATTACTCCATTAACACCCTCCAGTAAAATTATTACAACTTCAACCATACTACTGCACTTCAAGATAACATAGGCCTATAAAAGGGAAAATAGCTACTCCTCAAGTCGTCTGACTACTGATACTGTCCAGACAAAGAATTCCTAAACACAACTGTTACATATTCCTTAAATGACAATGAAAACACAAGAGTTTGATTCACACTTCTGTGTGAAACTAGTAACACAAGAATCCTTTAGTTTCAGGTACAGCAGTTATAAATAACTGGCAATATTCAAAAAGCATCTAGGGATTTTTTTCCAATGTTTGGTTCAGAATACAAATAGCATACAGCAAAGGAACTGAACAAGAGCTTAGGAAAAATATCCTGTACTTTAATTAGGATGAAGCCATACCTGGTAAGATAATGGGCAACTTTGGGGTTCTTCAGAAGATCCATGAGTAGATCAACAGAGTATTTTCTTGTTAGAGTACCATCTCCATTTACAACAATATTGAATATTAACTGAAATGTCTGATGGATATTTCGAGCATGAAAGAGCTGAAAGAAAGAAGAAAGTTATATATGGGGACATTTTTTCTTTGCTGGGTCTCTTGCTTATTATAAGTAGCTGGATTAAAACTTACTAAGAATTATAATTTTCTTCTGCTAGTGTGACTACTGATTTTATATACAACTTGAGAATACAACAGTCTTCGAAGTATCACTTACTTTTTCTCCTACTTCTTCGTTTAAAGTAAGGCTTGATAATAGTGAAAGTGCAAACACAACCATAGTCAAACTACTATGGGCCAGGAAACTTATTAAGGTACGATAGAAACTCTTCACATTATTCTAAAGCAAAAAAGGAGAAACATAGGTATTAAAAAATTTATTCTGTTCTGTAAAAACACCAAACTTACAGATTGTACATATTTCTCAATAAGACATACAGATAATGAATAATAATATAAAAATATATTAGAATGATAACTGTTCTCTAGGAAATATATTTCTGTGTTCTACTGCACAATACTGGTGTTGAAGCCAATAAAAAAATTCTCTGTTGAATCTGTATAAGGAAAAATAAAAGAAACAAACCCAAGGAAGAAACGCCATCATTACTTTAAAGAAAAATGAGAAAGTAATTTTGCTGAAGTCTCTAATAGAAAATAACTACTGAAAATTGACCCCCACGCCTTCTCTGCTCACTGATCAGATCTCACAGTAATTCCACCTTTCTTCCAAAGTAAACAGTAGAACATTCAGTGCCATGTAGATGAATTTGTGTTTAAAATTGAAAAATAAGTTACATTTGCACTGATTTAGGAAGAGACAGGAACTGAGTAGCTCAGATACAGGTGTGTATTTGAAGATTCAAGGGCCTGACATCAAGATCCGTCATATTTTATTGATTTATCTTTTAAAAGGCAAATCTTTCTTGGCCAAAGTTAATGCAGCTTATCAAAAGTCCAACTACAACCTTTATATGTTAACAACATTTCGTTTTTCTAAGGAGAAATATTCAAATGTTAAATTCACCTTTCATTAGCAGAGAACAGTTACAGAAATTGAATGCAACAGAAATTGCTAGTGCAACAACAAAGGAATGTTGAGAATGAAAGAGAATACTCAGCCTCGTCCTCTATTAGTTATTTTCTCCAATACAGGAGAAACAACTGCCAACTCTGCAGAACATACAGGTCAGGGTTATTATTGTGTAAATAAATTAAAAAAAAAAAAAGATACTAAGCTAAGGCCCCAAAGTGAAGCAACCCACTTTTGCCCTCAAACCAGAGGATTATGCCACAGAACCAAAACTCTTACCAAAGATTTTATCTGAGTTTGAATAGATAAGTTGTGACGACAGAGATTTGCCAGGAGTCCTAAACACGGTATCGTTAACTCGTCTTCAGTGGATTGACTTAAAAGAAAAGTCCAGAAATTTAAACAGATGGTTTTATTAAAGCATCCAGAAATTAGTTACAAGAATTTGTGGGTTGATGGACTTTTTATTTTATTTTGGGGTTTTTTTGGTTTTGTTTTTTAATTAGACACCATTCCATCAAGCAAAGCAATATCAGGTTTCAACCCCCATGGCGTGAGCAGTTTTTAACTCAGCACATCTTTACAAAAAACAGTATCAGGGATCAATGCTATCAGAAGTCCTTTATTTCAGGTGCTTTTAATAGTCATTAGACCTCTTACACGGGCACTTGCACAGAAGTCATATTAACCTAACTTAAGTCTGCTCCTAATGACAGGCAGGAATTTTCTCCTGGCTTTGCTCTCTGTTAGCTCCCTGCTCCTGGGAGTGTGGGGGTGGGCTAAGAGGACTATTCATATTCAATCACCCAAAATCCCACAATCATTGCATTTGACAATCTGTAACAACATGTTTTTCAAATAAAAGTGTTAACTTCAGAACAAAAATGCAACAATTCACTCTGGAGACCAGGTTAGTGCAATGTGCGAGTGGCCTTCAGAAAGTTTAGAAACTTAGATATTTCCCGTAAGAAGAAACAACTAAGTACAGACTTACACGTGGTGCACTAGAAAGGAAAGTAATTCATCGATGTGGGCACCAGCGCAGAAGACCGGAACATTGTAGGTTAGCCTCTGCAGCAACTGAATACTCTGAGGAAATAAAAAGCTATTCACATATGTCTTTCCTATAGCATCTCACTGAAGAATGTTACAAGTTACAAAGGCTGAAACTGAAAGGACAAATAACAATACTCCACAATTAAATTATTGTAATCAGACTGTAACACAGCAATTACATGAACTGCTGCAAGCACATTGAGTAATGTCCTACCACGCTGATGTACTTACTAAAAGCACAGATGAATAAAGTTTTATTTTGACAGAGGAGTTACCATTTTAGCCCATCCTGTTCTCCCGTTCTCCAGTCTGTCAGTGAGAGAGGGGCTTTGTCCTACTGAAAGATCTAGAAGTTTCATCAAAATCCAAAAAGCATTTTGCAGCCTCTTGCAGGAAGTGTTTTATAAGAAAACAGGTGTGCTGTGAAGACTGCCAGCAGATCTGATGGTAGTTAAGTCCTTCATACAGCATTCTTTCAGCACATAACATAACTGAGTTAACATGAAGTTAATATACTCAAACATGACACAGCATAGGATAGCAGCTGAAACAAAATCTCATGATGTAAACAGCTGATCTAAGAGCTTAAAGGTCTTGTAATTCGATCTATTTGATAACTACAACACCCCTCCCGCTGACTGGCAAGTCACCTGGATCCCTAAGTCTTCTGGTACTCCTACTGCTTTGAGAAATATGCAAGCTGTGAGAAAAGTGTTCTTTACTGGATGCTTGAGTCATTTTTCACAGATTAAGGACAACAGAACTGCTAGCAAATTCATTTTCTGAGTGACCACAGGTAGCCAGCAAGTACTTGCTGAAACCTCAGACCCACGTATGAGAAAACCTGTGCATATTAAAAAAATAATAGAAAATTTTGCTCTACTTTACTGTTCGATGCACAGGAAGGGCAGGTTAAAATAGGAAAAGTCAGACTGTGAAGTATCAGATGCTCATAAAAAAAAAAAAAGAGCAATAACATCTGCACTTAGCTAAGAAGTAAAATTCCTTTAGCACAGCTACCTCACATACACCGTCACGTAGCACTGACCATAGAGGAGGCATACGTGACCTCTAAACCTTCCATGAGAACTGGCAACCACAGCTTTCTTTTCACTCCTTCACAATTACTTCTCAAAGTATTGATTAGATAAAACAATCTTGATGCTTTTGTTATGAACACAAGGAGAAATAACTAAATACCTTTACCGGAAAAAAAAACCTTCCAAGTTCTCAAGCAGTGAAATAATTTCAAAAACCTTTTTTGTTTGGTTTGTTGGGTTGTTTTTTTTTTTTTTTTTTTTAAAATTAATTAGAGCAGGTGAGAAGCACAACCGAGATTAACAAGAGAATACAAAGAACTCTATGCAGTGTTAAAAGCCCGTCATACTAGCCTCATATAGCAAATAAATTATACAGCTTACATCAACTTTTACTCAACACATTATTTCAGATAGAGCTTTTAAAAAGTTATTATAAGCACAGAATATAATGTATACTATGTAACAGTAGTCAAATATTATTAAGCATTAGTTCCTGTTACCTGTAATAAAACTGGGTCAGTAAGATTAGTAGAACTTCGACGAACCACTCCTGCCAGCACGCTGGTCAGATTGTAGGTATCCTGAAGAGCTTCTCTAGTCTCATTGTCTAAAGCTAGAATTTAAAAATTATTAACAAAAACCTCATCCAATAATAAAAGCAACTGTTGTATTAGCTAGCAATCTAAGCAAAAACCAAAATCTTTGACCAGTTTTTCAAGTATATTTCACAAATAACTACAAATAAATCACAGCTCCTAATCACTTGCATCTCTACCTTACTTCTGAACTTACAGTTAATTGAAACACTAATACTTTTCCTTAAGATGCTTAGACACTGAAGAAACAGTCTTCCTCCTACCTAAAAAGTTAGTTCTGTTTGAGATCTTGAAACCTGTTCTTAAAAGGCCTTAAAACTTAAAATCAATGATCTCAGTTTATTGCTTCATGTCATGGTGGGCAAGTAGAATAAAACCAATACCTTGATAGGGTTATTTAGCAATAGTTAAATAAAAAAAAAGACACTTCTGCTTAAGCAGTTCTGGTAAAAGATATAGCAAACAAGAATGACAAGTACAGCAACAGATCAGTTGGAGGAGGACTAATTCCTGAAGTTTTCCAAACCCAACAGGTAGGAAAAGATATTGAAGAACCTCAGCAACAAATACAATTTTACAATAACTGTTTCAAAAACCTAAAAGGAAGCTCAAGAAGGCTAAAACCTCCAAGAATCAGATAAGATAAACAGGTGGTCATCACAAAGGACTCGACTCTTGAATATAATCACATAATGAAAAACTAAGCAGTGAAGGCATAATTTTCCCCCTGTATACGTAATCTACATACGTAGGTTATGGTGAGCACAGAGCTCCTTAGACAATGAAGTCCCGCTTCTGTGACATGGAAAAGAAAAAAAAAATGCATCTCAAGAAATAAGTAAGAGGCAGTAGAACCTATTCTGTAACTGGGAAACTTGAAGCACACAGGCCCAGGCCATTGTAGAGGCCAAACTGCCACCTATCAAATGCTCCAATGGGAGAGGTAAACTGAGGTGATGACAGTTGTTGATGTAACATGGCTTCTCCCTGCCTTTGTATCCCCAAGACAAGTTTCTTCACTTCATTAAAAAAGGTAGTCTTTGCAAGCTCCAAAAGGACAAGAGAATAATTCCTCACTGTACCCAGTAAAGAAACAAATTCTGACAAGCATGATCATTGTCATTTCACAGTGATGACTTAAAATCTGCTTCTCATGGTGATGTAACATCTTACCTGGCTTTGTACATACAGTCAGGTAGCTTAGCCAAGTGCTCCATTACAATGAAAAACACTTCATCATTCATACCTTACGCTTTTTCCAAGAAGTCTGTCACCCATACCACAGAATTAGCACCTGTCTTGTCTTCCCTTTCCCATACCAAAGATAAAAAGTTCAAGTGCAAACCTTACCTAGCTGTGATAGCAAAGTAACCACAGCCAAGGTTAGAGATGGGTTTATATTAGCATCCTCGAGGAGTTCTACTAGGCAACTGAGACATTCACTTGGTAGAATCTGGTTTGAAGCAAATAATCGTGTAAGCTTCAGTCCAGAGATAACCTGGAGATGAAGGGAGAAAAGCAACCTCAATTACTCAGCTGAAACGAAGTATTTAACACAGAAGTTAAAGCACAGAGTTGTATTAAATAGATTTTTTTATATTTAACAAACCAAGAATGTAAGTGCCACTGTAAAAGGACATTTGTAATTACATTTGCTGCAAAAAAAAGAAGTTTTGAAAGAAAACTAGTTTTCAATCCTATGTATCTGTTCCCTTTACTCTTGCCAATTACCGAGTTTCTCTGCCTGCCAACAGCAATCATAGTAACAGCATTCTTTTTAAACTCATAGCTGTAGTACAGCACCACTTTGTATTTCTTCACACGTTGAACGGAATAAGTACCAGATTATTACTTCTACATATATTTTAACATACATAAAAAACAGGGTTTATTTATTTTTGAAAGAACAAACAAACAGATTGCTTATCACAAACATTTAGTAATAAGCCTTCAGTTCAGCTCAACAGCCTGCTTTCTAGAGATGTGGACAGGAACCAAAGGTGCCTCTGCAGGAAGGATAAGCAGTAAGAGGTAGCACTGCTTCAGGAGCACGCTGTGCTTTAGATGGAAAAAATGGAACTTGAGGTCAGGAATACGGAGAAGAAAGCTAAGCTGAATACTAACTCTTATATTTGTGTTTTAGCAACCACAAAAAGAAAAAAAATCTTTAAAACAATCCATATTTGGAAAAGGTACCCTGCAGATTAAGCAATTCATCCAACATGCCCGTCTCTCGCTGCACCAAGGCAAGAGCTGTGCACAAAGCTCTGACAGGCAGTCAGGGGCAGGGACAGGCCTACCCCTTCCCAGAAAACACCATTTATGAGGTGTTGCATGAAACTTCAGATACAAAAGCACTTAATCATTCAAACTCTATTTTTAAGTTGTGAAAATAAATGACCCTTGTGGGCAAGAACTTAGGGCATATGAAAAAAAAATAAAATCCTTCATAAGGCACATTATATGCTCAGCCTCTGTGCTTATAAACATACTGCACACATCCGTAAACACACACAAACACCCTAAAGCATTACAATAAAGGACATAATAACAGTGCAGGGATATCACAGAATCACAGAATTGTCGGAGTTGGACAATCTAGAGATCACCTAGTCCAACTCCTCTGCTAAAGCAGGATTGCCCAGAGCACATTACTCAGGACTGCATCAAAGCAGGTCTTGAAAATCTCCAGAGAAGAGGACTCCACGACCCCCCTAGGCAGCCTGTTCCAGGGCTCTGTCACCCTCACTGTAAAGAAGTTTTTCCTCACATTTGAATGAAACTTGTTATGTTCCGGCTTGTGCCCATTGCCCCTCGCCCTATAGCTAGAAACCACTGAAAAGAGTCCGGCTCCATCCTCCTTCAACCCACCCTTTAGATATTTGTAAACGTAGATAAGGTCTCCCTCAGCCTTCTCTTCTGCAGGCTAAAAAGCCCCAGCTCTTTAAGCTTTTCCTTGTAAGGGAAATGCTCCAATCCCTTAATCATCTATCGCTAAACACCGAACCGTTTCTTCTCTCCGACGACCTCCCTCGGCCGCCAGCTCCCTAGTGATGAGTCACGGGGCTGCATTCTTCGCCTCCGGCCGCCGACCCACGGGGGATGCGGCGGGCCCGGCGCCAGCGAGGCCCCGCGGGCACCAGAGGACTGAATCAGCCGAAGCCACGGCGGCGCCGCGGCCGCGCAGGGCGATGGTGACCGAGTAGAGCGCACTGAGGCAAGGCCCCCAAAAAAGCCACCCCTTGCCCGAAGCCGAGAAGACACCACGGCCACCACTCCCTCCCACCGCGGCCCAGCACCGGCGCCGCCCTCACCTCCAGGCTGCGTTGCAGGAGAGCCGCGTTGGGCGCTGTCTTGGCGGTCCGGTACTGCGAGGCTGCCAGAAGAAGGGACTTCATACAGGCCAAGGCGTCCATGGCGTCCGACCTACCTCCTCACAGCAGCGACCGACAAACAAAGCTCGTATTTCCCGCTGACGCCGCCATCTTGATGACGGCACCCACTGAGGAGGAGCGGCCGCCCACCCCGCGGGGCATGATGGGAGGCGCCGTCTCCGCCATTTGCATTAGGGGGGCGGGCAGTCACCGCGGGGAGCGTCTTGGTCACCGGAGGCGGGGCGGGTCGGTAGAGCGTTGTTGTCTAAGGGAGAAATGGGGGAAAATCTAGGACATAGAACCGCTTGACTGGGATGCCAGTAGCCCGCCCCCCCCTCCTGCCTGCGGCTGCCTGACCTCTCCCGCGGGCAGGGGAGGCAAGAGAGACGAGAGCAGGAAGGCTCGCGGCTG
>JAHREE010000363.1:10476101-10561125 GCA_033628505.1 Tringa tobata
TGCTGGGCTTCCCTAAGTAATCTATAAAGGCCTCCAGGCCTCCAAACCTTCTTCTCCCTTCTCCTTCAAAACACCAAGGATATGAAGTGTAAGCACAAATGACAGCACCTCTGTGGGTCCTGACTGCCTTTTTGGGGTTTACATGAAATGTTGGTATCTTCCCCACAGAGGCAAGAGACATAACCAAACTAGTTTTGGATGTCTGAATGAATTACACAAACTATGGCAATGGACAATCTACAGGGCCATGTTGCCCAGCTCCTGACACTGGCCCTTCAGCCTGGGGCCACCTGGATCCCAAAATTTCCATCACAGCTGCAGGTGATTATATGCAGGGGCAGATCTCAATTTACACTTCAGGTCTCAGGAAAATTCAGCCTGGCTCCTTGTCGTTACAAGACATTAACTAAATCCCTTGGGTTTAATTAAAAAAAAAATTAAAACGTGTCACTTCTCTCCACTGCTCATCCCGGCTTGTTTACCTCGGTCCTTCTGGTAAGTGGCTTTTGCCAAGCGTTTGTTCCCTACGGATTATGGAGTGGAGCAGAAGTAACGCTCTGCTGTGCCCGCGGCCTGTAATAGCTGTGAAGCTGCCTGCTTGAAAACAGCATGTCAGCTGGCGCCAAGCAGTCAGGCTTCCCCCTACAACCCTTGCCAGAAAGGCTGGAAACACAAAGTACTTCCTATCTGAGCCTTGCCCTCCACGTAAATACAGCAAGGGAAAGCATACGCCACCGCCATTAGCTCGGAAGTTCACAAGGACTATCTTGCGAGGGTGTAGTGCCTTCTGGTGTGTCTTTACACTGCTGTGATTCCGGTTGTGAATACTTCAGGGGTTGGGTTTTTTTGATTGTTATGTCAGGTTTTTTTAAGCCTGCTTCCACCAGTCCCCAGGTCTTCTTTGCTTTTTCATATTGAAGATCAGGCTTCAAAAAAAAAACACCACCACAAAGGCAAGCGATAGGCCCGTGTTAAAAGCTGAATAATAATAATCACAAAGCAAGCCATTGTTTCAATGAAAAGCACTGTTCTCATGGAGTAATATATTAAATGTAAGTAGGCTAACAAATACTTCTCTGTTCCTCTAAAATCAGATCTGAAAGCTGTTCAAAATCCGTATGTGGTCTGTAGGTGGCAATGTGACTCTATGTAACAATTAATCTAAAATTAACAACCCTATTAAAAAAGTGTTTGCATTGCTAATTGGGTAAGAATTCACAGCTGCCAAGTGACTAGCTTCCAGTTCTTTATATATCAGATGTGTAATAATAGCTGTATTTATAGTGCTTAATTACTTCTTGGGTCACAACACAAGCTTGTGCTTCACAAGATATCCTCTTCAGTTTGTTCACAGTTAATACTGCAAATACAGCCAGCTGGGTACTGTTATATGTTCTTTCCTAAGTAAAGTGAATTAGTTAATTAGGGACTCACTTGACTACCATTAAGTCCCTGTACTCTCAGGATGTAGTATGTATAGCCAGGTTGTTATGTCTCATTAGAAACACTTAACTGAAGGGTTAATTGGCTGTTCACAATTGAGAGGTATCTGTGTGATCAATCAGTGTTAGTGAATTCACTGCTAGCCATCATCTTGATGAAGGCACGGAGAGATATATTATCCAATGTCTTAAATCAGTAGAGATAATATTTTTTCTGCTTTCAGAGTGGAAGTGAACATCTTTTAAAAGTGTTAAAATATAAATCCACTTTCCAATCTACATTACTATTCAGAATTGCTACTTGCAGAAATGCTAGTGTAGGTGGTGGGTGATGCACAAACTGAAAGCAGGTTCAAGATCACAAGGATCTTCTATATTATCAGAGAGACTGGTATTTAGTCACCTCCTGATTTATATGGATAAAAGCCTCTAACATTATTTCCTTAATGGAAAGCAGCGTGATAGCTGTCATGATGAAAGATCAGGCTTAGAATTTTGGATAATTATTCTGTGTGTTTGAGCTGCAGTTGGGTATCAGTTCTAAGAATGTTACAGAATTAGGATAAGAGAAGAACATAGTTTTCTACAAAGATGCTTAATCTATTCCAACCCACTAACAAGACCAATGCATTGTATCATCTCCTCTCATTTCTAATAAATACCTTTAAATAGTGGTACATGTTATCATTATGCGAGCACACTATGTTTCAACAGGAGATATAGACAAATGTTACAATGAAGACACAACAGTAGGAATAAAGTTATCAAGTAAAAATGACAAAATTCTTTGTGGTCACATACCAAAGAGCCCTAAGCGGTTCTGCCAATCACCCCTGGGCTGCAAAGCTGTGCGTCTTTCCTTACTTCAAGTCAAATGTTTCCGATTTCACTGCTATGAAACCAAGGAGAAGCCTAAGTCAAGCCCGTGGTGCTGTACCTTAGGCAGTCAGTTGATTCTCTTTCTGTCATCCAAAGAACGGATGCAGATTGTATTTAGACTTGGTGGCTGCCATTTCTTACCGCACTCATCAACCAAGGTAAGAGGACTGGGAGAAATAACGATCACAACTGAATTCCACTGAAGTCCTAGAGAAATCTCTCTATGTAGCTAATTTCTTTGTGATACCCAAGAGGGACCAGAGACCCTTATGGTGTAATGATAATCCATACAAATATTGTAAACAGATATTCCCGACTCATAATTTTGTTTCAAATTTCAGTGGGAAAACGAGACATACCAATTGTAAGATATAATTAGTAAATTCTTGAATAGATTAAGAGAGAAAACTTAAAAAGCTTTAAACCACATAAGCAGCAGCAACAACATTTTTAAAAAGCAAGCGCCTCATCATCCTTAGCTGACTGTCAGATAATGCTGTGATATCTGCATATGGTGCTCACACCCCCTGCTAATCCCCTCAACAGAGGTGGAACAGCCCAGCAAAGTTGGTAATTCTTCTAATATCCCTTGAAAATCTTCCTCCAAGATTAATCTCCTGGTTTGGACTTCTATAATGACAATTATCATAACAACAAGGAACTTTAGCAGATGTCTCCACACTAACAAAACCCAATCAGTGCCCTGTCCTTGCAAGTGGGCTTGAACATTCCCTGATGCAAACTTGTGTTACAGATACCTGGTGAGAGCACAAGGCAGGAGACAATGGCCATTTACTGTCCCATGTGGCCAGATGAAACTCATCCAGCTTCAGCTGATGCTGGTACAGTGTGCACTTCTGACTGGCTTGAGCTCCAGCCCTGAACAGCCTAGGGAGGAATGCTTTAGGTCAACACGAGAATTATGTCTTTGTATTTTTTTTTTTTGTGTAAATCTGCTGCTATACAAGCAGTAGCATGGTGGAATTACTAATTACAACCCATTGAGTTTTGAAGATCAAAAACCCTCTCCAACAACTAGGCATTATGTATAATTCAGCAGCAGTATGAATTATGGAACCAGATGGACCAAGACATGCATAGAGTTACAGCAATAAATCAGTTTATACCTGGTGCTTGCCTCAGTGTTGATGAGACTGTGTTCTGACCTATGCCTAACTAAAAATTTAAATTAAATAAGGAGCTAATCAGGAGTAATCTAGTTAATATTTTACAAAATCAATACTACCTTTTTACTGTCCATGTCCAGAGAAAAACAAAAGTGGAAAAACTTTTTGTTTATGGGAGAGCAGTTGCAAATTTTTGGTCCTAGATCCCTTTACCCATATCTTCAGTCAAAGACAAAAGTAAACAGACTGTGCACATGTAAATTAAAAAATGGCACTTCAATAATTCTGCATCTCATTTACCAACTCACACTGTGTTCCTCAGAAATCTGAAGATTCATTGGTTCATTAATATGAGTTATATCATACAAAAAAAAACTACAACAAATGACTTGCCAGTAAGGTTTACCTGCTTCTTGTTCTTAAATGCCATTTACCTACAGGTATAGTTTCAGTGTCATGGCTGAAATTTAACATTCCTGATTCCAGAACACAAATTCACATTTGGCTTGTTGCTACAATACAGAAAATAAAATGCAAGCTAGCTTGTCCCCTGCCAAGACAGGAAGTTTATTTTATCTAGGGAAGAGAAATAACATTCAAAGACAATTCACAAACCAGGCTTCCAACTCAGTGGAAAATGTAAGAGGTCGTCGTGAAGGCTAAGAGTTGTATTGAGAAACGTCTGGGGGGAAAATGCTTTATTTCAAATATATCTATGCCATGAAGTTCAGATTTTGAACTACACTGGCCTATTTAGATGGGTCCAGATTTTGATCCAAACCCAGTTATTTAAAAGGCTCCAGATTTTGTTTCACCTCAATGATTCTGATTGAAAAAAAATAAATCAACATAAACCACTTTGTTTCAGTTTGAAGATGTAAAAAGATTATTTTGTTTCAAGACTTATCCTTTGAGTATTTCAGAACTTTGCTCTGAGATTCAATAATATTTTAACCATTGCCCAGCTTCACAGTAAAATGTATCATCTTTTAGCCTTTTCCTGCTGGAAATTCCATTTTGCAGATGTCCAGATTTGTACTGGGACTTTCATTTAGTTAAACTTTAACTAAACTTAACTTCCACTTTTAACTTCATTTAGTTAAACAAACTTTGGTTTGAACTCGTTATTAAGCAACTATTGAAAAACATTCTCCGGATAAATACAGGGAAACTGATATAAGTATTCTTCAGTTAAGTAGATGATAGAAACAAAGAATCATCTAGGTTGGCAGGGACTTTTAAGATCATTGAGTCCAACCATGGACCTAATACTGCCAAAAACCACCACTAAACCATGTCCCTCAGCATCACATCTACCCATCTTTTAAATACCTTCAAGAATGGTGATTACAGCACTTCCCTGGGCAGCCTGTTCCAATGCTTGATAATCTTTTCTGTGAAGAAATTTTTCCTAATATCCAATATGAATCTCCCCTGGCGTGACCTGAGGCCATATCCTCTCAGCATAAACAGAGACCTTAGTTATGGTTACTCTGTAACTTTCCTAGGGAAGTAAATGCAGGAATAATTAGAAAAATGGGGGAGGAGTTTAATGGGAACTTGCATCAGGGAAAAGTTGTGCCGCGTTTTTGAGCTTGCAGTCAGCTTTTTTCAGGATCCTCAGGATTAACTCTGGATCAGCTGCAGTAACTATGGCCCTCCTTGCTAGCTGATAATTTTTTGTAAGCATGCTGCTAAGCAGATCTTCTTCCAGTCGTACCCACTGTACTAACTGGCACGCTGCCATCTTCAATGAAGCATAGCAAACAGCGTTCCTTGCCTCTATGCTGAGAACCGGTGTGCAACAGCCCATAAAAGTGGTGAGCATCTGCTTTGTTCATACATTGTCAATGTATGGATTTTGGCAGACATGGCAAGGTTGAAGTATCTTGGCACTCTGTGGTCCCAGAGCACCTGCCCCATCACACACCCCAGGCACGGAGATGAGGAAACAATCACGCCTATTTGCACTTTGACTGTCACAGAAAAAAAAAATATGTTAGCTTTGTACATGTGAAATGAGACTGTGGCTCTTCACACAGAGAGCAGCCCTTGTGCACCAGTTGAGATCCTTCAGATAGTGGGGCAGTAACGCCTCCTAGCTGGCAGTGGAGAATTGGTAGTGTTTGTCCCAGACGTCTAATTAAGCACTCCCATGCTTCTGAACGTGGGGCCGGAATTTTCTCTCTTTTCTGATAATTCAGATTCAAGTTATAAGATTTCTTACAACTGAATATTTGCTATAAATTATTTCAACCTACTATTTTATTTTTTTTCCTGAGGGAAAAACCTGCATTTTATTCTATTTTGTCAGGACACTCTTCACAAGCTCAGGCTTTGCTGGAGCTGTGTAAAACTTCAAAAATCAAAGAACTCATTACAAGCTTTCAGCATTTCAACTTGGAACTTTCCCTGCGGCGTTCCCTGGCTTTTACTTGCGTTTCATTTTTCATTTCTTTGCTTATGATGTGATGGGGTTAGTTGAGTGCAAGTAGTTCCTGAAAGGCAACAGTTTCTTGCAGTCCAGCCCATTTACCATGCCCCGAGAGTCTCAGCTATTGTTCTTGATTCTTTTTCTGTCCATGTGTCTCCTTGTTTATCTGTAAGAGGTACTGTATTAGTACAAATTTACAGACTATTTATTTTGATGAATGTTATTGAATCACTAATGTCTTTTTTTGCATCCCCTTCAGCAGCTGCTTCAGCCTCCTGGATGTTATTGATGCACTTCTGATGCTTTTTGTGCTTTGTGCTTCATTTTCCAGCAATCTTTTTTTGTCTCTCTTGCAGATGTTCATGGAAGAAACAAGACTCGCCTTTGCTTGTTTACTTTCTTAATATAGATTTTGGGTGTATTAATCCATTAAGATAGTGACATTTCTCATACCACTGCATAAAAGGGGATCAAGATGTGCTTGTGCAAGTCCAGCTTTTCAAAACTGGAGTTCTGCTCTCTACTACTGTTTGAAATTGTTGTGATAAGACCTTTTCTATTAGCTGTTTGCTCCTAGCTGTCTTAGTGCTACGTGGCATTTTGCCCCTTAAATGTACTTTTCAGTCTTGCTGTACAGCAAGCAGGGTTGCGTTTGATGTCAGTTCCTTTGCACTCTAGCATTACAAGTGTGAACCTGTCTGCCAAAGGGCCACATCCAGATCACATGTGGCTTACCAAGACTCGATGTGGCTCTTCCTTCCTGCAGTGAATACTCACGCTCCTGACTGGCCACAAGAGCCCTGGCCTGCTTCCTGATACAGGCTAATGCTAGCAGATGCAGTAAGCACATCCCAGGTGTGACACCCAGGCAGGATATAGAAATAATCCTTTCACCTTTAAGAGGGACTGGACCACAGTTCCTTTTGTCATGGCAGAGGTTTAATTAATAGTACTTACGTGGATCAGAGTAATCAATTTCCCAAGCAAGAAGCTGTTCCTTAGATTAGATGACATCTCAGTTCTCAGTTGTTGAGTGATCAGAGCTTGTAAGAAGCCTTTTGTGCAGTTGGGCATCCCATCCCTACGGTAAAGAAACCTTAAATGTGTGCCCTGCAATAGAGTTGCCAACAACCCAACCATCACCTAAACACTTCCTAGGACAGGAATTTTATCCAGAAATCTTCACTTGCCTCTCTAAAAAAAACCACCCCAAACAAAAACCAACCAAAAAAGACCCCAAACCCAAAAACTTACAACCTTCATTGCACAGCTGGATGCATGCACAAATTCCCATCAGCTAGCTTGTCACTTGTGTAGGGTGAGCAAAACTAACCGTAAGGCATACGTTGTGGCATCTAACCACTAAGCCCCCAACCCCTTAAAAGAGAAATACTATTCCACTTCAGACTGATGGACAACAGTGACACCTACACCACTTCCTCACTTGTATGCACTTGAGTTCTCCACAGGCTGTTTCAGCCTTGGAGGTTTGGTGGTGTCATGGCAGTGAGATCCCAGTTGGGGCTTCCCCAGGAGAAGCATGGGAGGAGAACTGCGCTCCCAGTCCAGCCCAAGCATGAACCTTACACCTCTGTCCCACCAGCACGCTGTGTTGGACTGGCAGCACCAAGGGCTTGAGGAGCAGGGTGACAGGGATGGGGTGAGCTGGCTGGGCAGCTCTGTGTGGCTGGGAGCACAGCTTGGTGCATGGCCCCAGGTCACCAGGAACCTACAGTCAGCATCAAGGGAGGAAAACTCACTCCTACCGAGGGAGCAATGAGAGAAGCTGTCCCCAGCTTGACTTGGGAAGGTGTAAGAAGAGATAAGCGATGGGGCAACAACACTCTGGTGGCCTGCTGGAATGCAGGAAGCGAACGAGCTTGTGGTGGTAATACCCTGTTCCTGCAGGAGGGAAAGGTTGGGAGGAGACACAATGCTGTGACGGGCTGTGGGGGAAGCCAAGGAGGGTCCCAGAACAAAAGCTGTGTTTTCTTCTTCCCAAAGGCAGGCTAGCATCCGAGGCACCACTCTGGGATGAAGAAATAATGACTGGAAAAGCAGGGAGACTAACAGCTGTCACCCAGCCTCCCACCTGTGTGGAACTAAGCTCTGCATACAATGCTTCTCACCTGCTCCCTTCTCCCTCCCTCTCCCCAGACCCGGCTGGTCTCTGGGGAGGCAAAGCGCCACAGTCATTGAAAATTCCTGTCCTAGGAAGTGTTTAGGTTATGGTTTGGTTGTTGGCAACTCTATTGCAGGGCAGCCTGAAGTAAGCCTGATGTCCTGTGAGGCAATGCTGCATTGCTGTATTGGAGGCTGAAAGCAGGCAGTGGCCAAGCTTGCTTTCCCCTGTGGCTCTGAAGCTGGTGCCAGCCATCGCTTTCTTCACTGAGATTTTACCATCCTCAAGCTGGACATTTAAGGTTTCTTTACTGTAGGGATGGGATACCCCCAGACTGTGGGCAATTGTAAATTTTTATGTTAACCTTCTGTTATGGGTGACCCACCATTTACATGTAAGATTTTTCTTTCTGTTTTCAACGTTTAGCTCAGAGCAACTATTTTGCACTCTGATATAGAAGAATAAAGGTGTCATGAGACACAGCCAACACACATTCCAAATACCTGATTGTTTTCCTCTTGGAAGGGCTTTTATCAGTTCCTGGCCTTCAACACTTTTGAGATTTGCAGAAACAAATGAGAATCCTATCCTATCCTACCCTATATTATATCCTGCTCATAAAGGGACAACTGTCAGAATAAGTTTCTTCTGATTGTGTGCTGCTATGTGGAACACAGATAAAGTAGCAGCCAGGTACTGTTTGCTCTCTGGCCTGTTACTTCAATCACTTGTAGAGGAATATTAGCTTCAGTTGTATCAGTAGAGAGAGGAAATTTCTTGTGACTGCTAAAGGTAGCAATCTGTAATTTAGACATTACATCTCTGCCAATACGGACATTCACTCATAGTGTTAGTCACAGCTAAAAGGAGAGAGATTCCATTCTCCTTTTATTCCACTACAAGTCAGGAGGTGATCTGGGAGACTAAAATAATGGTGCAAAACTGACATAAACGAAGGGACTCAGTCTCCAGAACATTTGCTTTTGGTAATTTTCTACAATAAAAAGGTAATTATTATTTTACATTTAACATCTTTCATACTACAAGCCTGATACAGACAGCTGCAATTGAGTGCTACCTATGTGGTTGTAAATCCCATACATTTTACAGTACTTAATTATAAATCTTTATTTCTGGAGAATATTTACTGTGGAGTCAAATTATAGAAACTGGAAAACAATATTGTTTCTAATTGCAGTAAGGACAAAAATCAAAGGGTCCATTTAAATGGGATGTTCAGTTTGCAGTGTATCTGGGTGTGTTATATTGGGTATTCAGGAGACAAAACCACAACTTTTTTGCGTGCAGAGAGAACTTCTGTCTCAAGTGTCAAATCAAGCTCTGTTTTGTAAGAAGCAGAGGACCTCTTTTGAGTAATCACAGTTTTTCCTTAGAGAAGTGCAAACTTAAGCATCAAATCAAGGATTCTGGTTAAAAAGCTGGAGAGTTATTATTAAGCCACTTTGAGCAAAATATTTAGTGCTCATTTTGTTTTGCAAGCACAGGATTCAACAGCATTGAAAATAAGGAACTGAAACTGAATCTCTTCCCCAATTTCTCAAGCTAAGCATTATTTCACATTTTAAGGTGACTTTGTGGTATGGTCAGTGTGTCTTTTCATAATGCCTTTGACCTCTGTACCCCTGCCCAGCCTTTTAGATATGTTCTTTGCATTTAGAATTGCGTTGCCATACATAACCTTGCTAATGTCACCAAGGTCCAAATAACTCCAGGTGTCAGTCTTGAACACTATGACTATACCACTACTGTGTGCTTTGAGACAAGCAAAAGCTTTCAGCCAGACTTGCTGGTCAATAAATTCAGCCCTTACAGGTGGTACACAGGGACCATCTTGCCACACACCATACATGCAAAACAATGATTCTACAAGCAGGTACAAGTACTTCATGGACATTTCTCAGACATGTTTGGGGCACAAAGCCAGTGCATTTCAAAACATTTCTTCCTTATATCAGTGTCTTAGTATGATGCTTTCCCAGCTTCAAAAATATATTCCCCAATGGCATCCTAATTTTCCACAGTTGCCCAGAATGATTTCATAGGCTGACTGTGATTGTGTGCTCCAGACCAGTAAGGAAGATCTGGTGCTTTCTGGTTTGATATGCATCATTTACTCTTCTCGTAGAACTCAATTTAACACTTCATTGTACATCTTTCTCCTTAGGCACACAGATACCACTGAAGCAATTTATACACCAGAATAATTGCTTCAATTCAGCATAGACAAGCCCAACATTAAAACATGCTCAATAAAGCAAGGTCATTTGGACCCTTTATTCCCTGGTTTGAGACTCACTATGACAACTGTTACCATTATTGCCAAAACTTAGAAGATTAAACCCTCAAAGAGTCTGTCATAAATTCTAGCTCAGAGTTGGGCTACAGAAGAAAAAAAACACATCCCCCAACACTGTTCACAAGGAAAACTCTTTACAACCGAAATTCTAAAACATATTTCCAAGGAGAAACAAGAGGTCAAAGAGAGACAAAGTACAGCATTAACGAAACTGGAGATAGTATCTCTTACCTTTGGTGAGTGGGTCATTTTTTGTCACCAATCCACCGTAATTCCAAACATTTCAGTTTTCAGAGGGAACTGCTTCCAATAAATAACCAATATCTGGGATTAATGAGGGTTAGATGATCTGCACTTGGAATTCTTCCCGTCTTAACTTGTATTGGTTGCAAAAGGTTGTATGTGATCACCTGAATGGGAGAGTTTTCTGTATGTTTAATGTACTAGTACGGGGTGTCTTCTGTTCCCAGTGCCTTCCTCTGGAACAGGCATTATTCTCACTGCAGCCGATGGTCCCATTGCAAGGATGCTGCTTATGGGTGACTTTTCTGGATTTCTAAAACCTGGAAACAAATGGGGAAAGCCTTGTTGGCTGACCCCTTGAAAAAAAAAAAACAAACATAAGCAAACAATCAGAGCATGATAGTCAGTTATATACTAGACCACGCAATCTTATTTCAACAGGAAGGGTAGAATTGCTAGGTGAGTTGTGATCGTCAGAGAGATTCACAAACATCTAAAATCATAACCATTGTATATTTCTTTACAAAAAACCATCAGATATAGCTCACTGAAGTTTATTATCCCAGCACAAACATTTTAAAACCACAAATCTTGATCAGTAATTTTCATTGCCTGTAACAGAGCTCAACTTCAGGCAGGAATAAATGGCAGCCCCTGAGAGATGGATTTGCTGATGCAGCTAGCTCATTCAATGTCTCAATGAAACATGATCTCCATAAGGCTAAAGGTTGTTTTAAAATTATTTACCTACTGACTGATTATATCCATGGGCTTCTTTCATTACTCCACTGTTGTTCTTTACAGTCTTACCATCTCTGTCCTCCCCTACCAGCCGCTGTAAGACCAGTCTAGCTGTAAGTTTTCTCTATGGTTAACATATTTTATTTTTCACTGAGAAGCCCCACATAAATGATTTGTGTGCTTTCTGCATTACCAACAGAGTTGAGGAAAAAAAGTTAAGTTCCACTTTGTATTCGTCTGGGAGGTGCAACTTGTCTAAATTGGCAGCTATGGTAAAGCAATGTATTCTCATACTGTCTTTGGATTGTACATTTTGGTAATTAAGACTCACTGGGAGTGCTGACATGTCCAGTGTGAAGGTATGGTGCTGTTGGCACAGTCTGAACTTTTACTTGATCATTATTGATTCTAATGAAGAACTAAGTATCATTAGTGTTTTTTAAAAATATATTACTAACGGTCAGGGTCAAAGAACTTCCATGGTTTTCTCCTTTAAGAATATTTGGGTGTTTTCTTCAGTGACAGAGAAGGTTTTCAGAATTCTTAAACTACAAGTTTGCTTATTTATTAGCAGGAGTCATTAGGCTCGTTGAATGCGTGTTTTCAATGTGGTGTATCTAAATTTTTAAAGTAACAGACTGGCCAAAAAGACATCTTGATTTTTCATGGAATCTTTCATATAAAAATAGTATCAAAACTAATCAACATTTTAGAAAACAAAGCCAGATACAACAGCTCATCAAAAGGAATTTTTTAGTGTTTTGTCTGAAAACTGTTTCCCGTTACACTTTTTTGAGGCAGAGAATTATTTTAGAATAAAGGAAATTATTTGCTCTGAGTTGCAGGCAAGTCAAGAATAAAACAAACAAAGGATAGAAAAAGATAGAGAGATAGAAAGGAAAGAGAAATGCAGTGTTTGGTAGTGACACACCAACAGAAGAAAATCTATCAAGATTTAGGTGCGGCAGGATGGTGGTGGGGACATCTTCATTTAGGTAACAGTGATCTGTTAATCCATCTCTCAAGAAATTGGTCCCAATCTGATCATACATACGCTTTCATTTAGAATAATTCCCTCTGTTCTCAACACTAGGTAGATTTAGTAGGTAGGAGTCTTTCTTTTGAAAAGAGTCTTTATGGTAGTAACATTCAGGTCTGGGATTTAAGTAGTTAAGTGTTGCATTGCACTGTTGGACATAGACACTCCCCTGTCTGCTAAGTACGTATTTATAACCTGGGAGGAACATTCGTTACTGAACTGTGGTTATATGTAGATAGTTACTTTGGTGGCTTCTGAAGGATAAAGCAGTACTTTCCAGTGCGACTTGAGTGTTTCTATCTTGCAAAAATCTGCTAGGCTATTCACTGTAAAAAGGATCTTGACACGTGGGAATTGCTCCAAATCTAATCCAGCAGAGTGCTCAAACGCAGCCTTACCTTTAATCATGCAAATACACCTGCTGAGTTCAACATGTGCATGTAAGACAGAAATATATGCTACTAAGTGCTTTGCTGATTCATGACCAGAATGCACAAATCCTGCAGGATTACATCACACAAGACTTATTTCCATTGTTCTCAATATTTCTGCTGGTATTTATAGGAATAATCACTTTTAGGACCGTTACAGGGTGAAAAGTATAAGAATTTAGCCTATGTTTCATCACTAGGGAACATATATACATTACATTTTAGAACAAGGATCCCAGACATAACATTGCATCTATATGCAGCTGGATACTGTTCTTTGAAACTTGAACTTTTGTTTTTTGGTGATCTCTACTGAACTAGCTCATTCAGAGGTCTTCTTTTACTTGACAAAAGAAATTACAGGAATTTGATAAAAGCATCTATTACAGGTTTGATGCTGTTATAGAACTATGACAAATCTATGCAGATTTAACAGATAGAATTAATTTCACTATCAATTCAAAAATATATAGAATCATACAATGGTTTAGGTTGGAAGGGACCTTAAAGATCATCTTTTTCCAACCCCCCTGCCATGGGCAGGGACACCTCCCACTAGACCAGGTTGCTCAAAGCACCATCCAGTCTGGTCTTGAACACTTCAGGGATGGGGCATCCACAGCTTCTCTGGGCAACCTGTTCCAGTGTCTCACCACCCTTAAGATTAAAGTATTTCTTCCTCATATCTAATCTAAATCTACCCTTTTTCTTCTTCTGGTACTCACAACTTTAAAACCAGAAAGAATGCCGTAGTGTATAGGAATCTGTCCAGTCTGCTTTGGACTCTTCCAGTGCAGTAAAGACAGAAATGGTCAGTCACCCAAACAGAAAAGGACTTTAGACTTCTGCCACATGAAAGACATAGGGGAAAAAAAAAAAAACAAAACCACCTTGATGATGACAGGCTCACACATCGGCTTCTCTGCAGCTGGAGAAAGCACATTCCCCACAAACAGATTGTGTCTGAATCCATGAGATTCAATAAATAGCAAATCAATCTCCTTATCTACAATCTAGGATGGGTGTCAATCTTAAGTACTTTTCATGGCTCAACTTGAAAGGCAAATAGCGTAATTACAGCTACCTCAGTGTGAAGTGTCTTTACATGAGCAACTATCTGCAAAACCATTTCTATTGGCACAAACACTGCCTGTGGTCTTCTGTGTCTCAGTGGGAGCCAGGATATACTTTTGTATTCAGCTGTACGGTAACAGCAGTCCTCAGAGATTCTGCAGCTAGTCTAATATATAGGAGAGGTTTGTTTGGTCTAGATTGTCCCTCAATTTTCCAGTACCTTTTCCATCTGTTACCATGCTCTGAGAGTCTCTACTGCTTACACACTACCTTTTCCTTTTCTCTTCTGGACTTTTGCAGGAGTGCAGAAGAGAAATTCATCAGTTGGGGGTGCGTGGGAAGAAACTGAGCAAAATTTAAGGCAGGAAAGAGTAGAGGTGCAATTAGAGGCGAGATAAATTCGACTCTTCATCCTTGCAGCTTTTGCAGAGATATCTCAAACCCCCTGCACAGCCCAGCCTACCCTGTCTTTAGAATTTCCTTCCAGCTGGAGGAAGCTTTACTGAATTGTGTCATTAACATGGATGTCTGGCTCCACTCAAATTGGGCTGCCACAGAGACAGGTTCCTGTGCTGACTGAGATGGCTGTCATGAGTCCTAAATGGAAAAGCACATCTGTTGGAGAAAAGGCTTTAAAGGTTTTCCAGTTTCTCAGCAAGGCAAGCTTGGAAAAGATGGCAAAGGGAACACTTAACATTTCCATCCACCAGTACCTTACATCTCCTGTTCTTCCCTTTACCCTTCTTCCCTCAGCTAAGGGTGGTCTAGAGATTTTGGCAAGAGAGAACTGAAACTGATAAATGAGCTTAATTCGCCACAGGAACACTCAAACTTTTCTTCTCCCCATTTACTGAATGTAATTAGGGTTTCAGTGAATTCATTTATCTTGCTTTTGCAATGACTCATCACCTCAGCTGCCAATTTTCTCTTTCATATTTTCCTGGGCACGAGAATGGTTTTCTGGTGAGGGGGAAGGCGAGGGGGGAGCCAAAGCTATTTGGTAAAGCAGTTTGAAGTGTCTTGGGATTGGTGTGGAGAAATAGGAATTAAGATGTAATGAAGCAGTGAGATGCAGCAAGATGCACACTGCTTGGTTCCAGGCATGCTTTCTTTCAGCCAAGAAGCTAGCACTAGCCAGGAAATGACCTTCTTAAAATCCTGCTGCTTCTAGGAGATAATCAACAAATTGATACCTTGAAGCATTCATGCTGTTTAACTTCCCCAATAACTAAAAAAAAATTTACTGTGTGGAGAAGAGGATTTCATACCACCTGGTTTAGACAGAGAGTCTTCCTCTCTGAGGATGAAGAGAAGTAAACAGGTAGGTATTTATTTCCCTGCACTACTCTATATTGATGGAATGGCCAGGCACAGGCCGCAGTACGAGAGGCCTTCAGCACTGGCCACCGAGGTTCGTGCCCGATATAGTTACCAAGATCACAGTAACCGTGGTTACTTAGCAGCTGCTGAAATGGAGTCAGTGGTGTTTCGTTCTGGTGTCCTATGCTAACATTAGCTCAATCAACAGTCCACTAAACAGAGGCTAAAGGAACCATGTCTTTAGTCTCAGTATCTGACAGCAATCCTGATACAAGAGTTACTGGCCATTTGCTTTGCTTTGCTGGGTAGGGGTGAATGTCAGATTGGAAGTGACAGATCAGATGACACTAAGCAAATGGCTTGCTGGTGGGATCTAAACTGCATGAAGCCAGCCCCTCTCTTCCCCACCCCATAACCCTAACGAGTCTATAAATAGGGAGGGAGATAACCTGAGGGGTCTCCAATTTAAAGAAATCTTTGTTCTTTAGGAAGCCAGAGAGGTCTGCCCCAGATCTCTGCAGTTCACACTACAGGTCTACCTTAAAGTCCCTTTTGAAGGCGGTGGCTCCTAAAGGTCCCTTATAGAAGAGAGTGGTGCAGCCTGCCAGAGCAGTGCTCTTTTTCCAGTGGAGCAGGAAGTTCCACAGGATTTACAGCAGTTTGGCCTTCTTATTGAAGCTTCTTGATTGCTGGTTTAGGCAGCCACGCTGTGTTTCTCTGGCCCAGTAGCAGGCCAGCATGATGAGGCAGGTGAGGTGCAGCAGGGAAGGTGAAGCTTCCATCACCCAGACCAGTGAGGCTGTGGTGCAATCACCTGCAAAAGCACAAAACAGCCTCCAGCTGCAAATCTCCCACTTCTGTGAACTAGCTGCTATGCTGTCACGCAGATGATGTTTACAAGCATCCCTCTGTCATTTTTAATTAAACAAGCTTTAGTTAAATTTGCTAGAAGTTATCATGCTCCATGGGAATGACTGCTGCCAGGACGCACCTATTGCATCGAATCCTCAGGGGGCTGCAGTAGAGGAAGACACTGTGTCATGTATATCTTTAGATGCAGGGATTACATTCAGCTACTACTCTCATTCAAGACTGCAACCCTTGAAACATACCCTCATATTTCACTGACAGTATTAAGATCTGAAATTTCTGCCACATTTCCTGAAAAAATCTAAAATCATCCTCCCATCTTCTCACACACTCAGAGAAGCTGCTATTTGAGGTATGGGGTATAGCAGGGTTGAATTTAGGTTCTGAAGGTAGTTGGTAGTGGTGGAGTGACAGAGAACTATTCTGAATTTCAATTTCTACATTTTAAATATTTCAATTTTATGTATCTATAAAACAGAGATGCTGGCTCTTCTCTGTACCACAAGAACATAATACCTGTATATGCTCTTTATATCTTGGATACTGCAGTGAAAACAGACCAAACATAGAATCATAAAATTGTCTAGGTTGAAAGGGACCTTTAAGATCATCTATTCCAACCATCAACCTAATTCTGAAAAAAAACAACACAACAACAAACCAAACAACAAAAAAACAACAAAAAACCCAAAAGACACCCACATCACTAAACCATGTTCCTAAGCACTATGTCAACCTGTCTTTTAAATACCTCCAGGGATGGTGCCTCACTTAGGAGAAGAGACCAGCACCCGCCTCACTACAGCCTTCTTTCAGGTAGTTGCAGAGAATGATAAGGTCTCCCCTCAGCCTCCTTTTCTCCAGGCTGAACAACCCCAGCTCCCTCAGCCTCTCCTCATAAGACTTGTGCTCCTGACCCCTCACCAGCTTCGTTGCCCTTCTCTGGTCACGCTCCAGCACCTCAATGTCTTTTTTGTGGTCAGGGGCCCAAAACTGGACACAGTACTCGAACTGGGGCCTTACCAGTGCCGAGTACAGGGGGACGATCACCTCCTGAGTCTTATCCACCACGCTGTTCCTGATACATAGTCCTTGGTACGTGTAAAACCATAGGACCTTGGAGGTAACCCACTTCATGCATAGATCGCAATCTGTCCTTTTTACTCAGTCTGAATAGCAGCTCCTGATGTGGCTCTGAACCATCTCCTTCACTTTCAGATTTCAGGGACAAGCCACATTTCTAGTCATTAAGTCATACTTCCAGAGCAGTTGATATTAAATTCCCATATGCAAAGCATGAAACACACAAAGTTTCTCCTGAGCAGCTTGCCTATCTGCTGTAGGCAGGGAATGCTCAAAGTCTGTACCAGCTTGCTCCTTATTTGTCCTTGATTTAGTGAAACGTGGGATGTATTAGTCTTCAACTGATTATGTTTCACTTGCTCCTACCTCCTCCTCCTCTCCCCCAGCCCCGAATTGTCTTACTATTTAATATGCATACAAAATTACAGCAAATTGATCTCATCTGAATTTGAAATAATCTCTGCATTAGTCTTGCTTTCTTAAAAATCTTAGTTTTCAACAACATCTTTTATGATCTCAAACTTAGTCTGAGACTCTGCATTTCAGTCTTCAGGAAATCTTTGCATTTTTCCTGTTATACTGCTAGGAGTCTGTACTTTCTCCATTTCCAGACCTGAGATGAAAATAAATAATAATAAAAAGTTTTGTTTCTAAACAGGAAGACTGACATTTCTTTCTAAAAACAACTGCAATATTGCCACATTTTATGTACTGAGGATGAGGTTCCTTTGAACTTCCAGAATTCTTGATGGGCACCTACATTTGTCCCAGTTTTATGCAAAAAAAGCTCACATTCTTGGTCAGACATTCAGATTTGTAAGAGATATCTGAAATTTGGTGATCCTTCCATAGTTTCCCGTGACAAAATAAAACTTCTTGCTGCTATTAGAGTCTATTTAATTATAATCAGATGAGCTTTTGGTCTGTTTGCCTTATTAAAATTGATTCGTTGGTAAGAGTGCCTCCTTCAGGTCACTGCTTGTGGTTCTGCTTAGTGAGCCTCCAGCAATTTCAGAAAACCTTAATGACTTTCAAGAATTTTGATCATTTTTATACACAATTTGCAGAGTGTTGAACAGCTACCCCTTCCCACTTGCCATTTATGTGTTTTCTAGTTCAGGAGAGCATTGTTATTCCATGTGGGACTAATGCAGTGCAATGGAGGAAGCCAAACACCAGAAATATTCAAAGTAAATGGTTTACAGATTACCAATGGGATGCAAATTCTCTCTCAACACCTAGGAAAATAAATGGTAGGTTTTTGGTTTCTTTTTTTTGTTGTTGTTGTGTTGTTTTTTTCAGCCTGTTTGCAACATCAGAGAAAACCTACAATTTTATGGGCCACAGGAAATGTTTATCAACTCTTGGCATATCAAATATTGAAATACTGGCTGTCTTCAGGCACAGCAGTTCAGTAATTAAAAACTTCATTTAGCAGTTCAAAAGGCAATGTGGCATCACAAGCAACTTCTACTGTATAACGACATACTATATCCTTGCTCCCATGAGCAAGGAGAAGCCATTTTGCAGTTGGAGCAAATGAAGGCAGTTTACCTCTGAGTTTTTGTCTCAAATATTTTAAAAACTCCATTTACGCTTTAGGTGTTGGGTTTGGTTTGGGTGTTTTGAGAGGTGTTTTTTTCCTAATACAGAGGATAAAACACATTCTGATTGAACCATGACAGCCCAGGAGCTGTGTGGGATTCTTGGGCTAGATCTGAAGCCCCTATGCTTCAAGCCATTCACTGGCAACAAGGCAATTTCTATAAATTTCAAGTTCTCACCAAGTATATTGTTTCTAGGGTATCAATTCAGTTATGTCATAGAAGCTAAAATTATAGTTACAAACACTAGTTTCCAAATTTCATGTGTGTGATCTTTAAATTTACACTGAATGTTTGCTCCATTTCACCAGCTTGTTTTTCACAAAAAGAAATGGAGACAGAACCTTCTGCAACACTCCTTCTCACTCAACCACAAAGTAAGTTGCAGACATCCATAATAAGGGAGCATGGAAACCAAATCCAATTAATTAAAAAATAAGTGAAGAGTCAATAAAGTGATCTGCGGAACCTTACAAATAAAAGGGAATTGAAAAAAAAATGGAAGCATGACATTTGTAATTAAACATTATATGCTAAAAGTTTGCATTTGTTATTCCAGAAAGCTTTCAGGTTAATTATTATGACCAATTTTTGGAGAAATGTACTGGTTAAAAAAGGTAAGAAACGCTAAACCATGAAGGGAAGAAAGGCTAAACCACAACAGAAAGAAATCTTGTTTTCCTCTTAGGAGATATAACCATCTTGATTACAAAAGCAAGATCTAGCTTTTAAACCCCAGTCATCATGAGCTATCTGAAATGCTCCATCTTTTCTCCGTCTACTTCTTTAGTGCCTCTTGCACAAAAACGTGGTGATTGCTCTGGCTACGAACATTAAAAAGGTAAATTGAATAATCCCTGTTCTGCAGAAGTATTAATACACTTAGGTCTGTTTCACACACAACCAGCTGTTTTCTGTGGTCCTAACCCCAAAATCACCTTTCACTCATTGCAGTGATGATTACAAATAGACTTGTTAAAAAGAGCTGTGTTGATTCCTTTCCTTGGTTGTGTGTTCTCCCAAGATATCTGAATTAGTCACCTCTCAGACAGTTCTGTAGGCTCTCAACTTTTGATGAAGAAATCTTTTCACTAAAAAACATGCAGAAAAGGCACAGTTTTCTTGAATCAAGAAACTAATGTGGATAGGGCAGTTTCCAGCTGCAGCATTTGAGTAGCTGAATCTGAATTTAACATTTTCAGAAATGCTCCAGAGCAATAGGAGCACAAAGGTGTGTCGACTTTTGGGGCTATTTTGCTGTTGTAAAGTACTTCTCAGTTCATGTAGCACAAGCACTACTTAGTACCTAGAAATATAATTTAGAGCTCCACATTAAACTAAACACACTGGTAGCTTTGAAATAATTCACTATGAAACCTCTAAGACCTTGAATAGCATAGAAAAATACAATATCTCTTTCGCTGTCTAAAGAAACCAAGAACCACTCAAAGGATTTTCCCACTAGGACCCAGAAGGAACCAACCTTGTCACTGACCATGCACAGGCTGGAACAAATGGCATCATCTCTGAAGAAGACGGGAAATAGAAGTTTGAAGGCAATCTTCTGAGTGACGTAATCTTGGAAGTGAAGAACCTCCAGCCAAGGGGTAGGGGACTCTGTGCATGCCTAATACCACCTCCATACCTGCAACCAAGCAGAAAAGGAACATATGTGTATGGTAGGATTTTACTACGCTCCATTTATAAACCCTTCTCCCCAACATACAAATAAAACATGAGGTGCTTGCACAAGAGAAAAAAAAATTGCAATTATTTGGCAGCCAATGAATAAAAGATAAATTCACCATAATTTTAAATCTTCAAACCTGCAACAGTAGCCATGGATACCAAAATCTTGTGCTTCTCCACAGGCTGGAACTCAGTGTGATCATGAATTATTCCCAAGTTTCCCCAGAATCCTATATACTGCTCCTGTTCCAGCACAAAGGTGTCCTCTAGTCATGGACTTATAGCAGGTGGAAACCCTGTGGCTGCTAGAAATTTGGCACTGGCAAAGCGGTGGACAAATCATGTATTTCACATGCCAGTTCACTGAAAGTGACGTCTCATTTATCAAAGTAGCATAGGTTTACACCTTGGAAACCAAATTCTGCATTCCCTGCCATGCAATCAGCAAATGATTGCGTACATACCGCTGTCGGCTTAAAGCTTACAAAGGTGCCCAGAGCTCGGGTGAAATCTTTCATTTTTACTACTACAAAACTTTAACAAGGACCTCTGAATCAAAAGGGACTTCTAAAGAAAGAGTGCATGTACTTGCTACTTAGGGACATTGATTTATTTTTTTTTTTAATAACATTCCTGCATTTTCACCTCCTTTCTAGTCTGTGGCTGTGATTTGACACAATGAAACCTTTTCACTCTTCCTCCTCTTTCCTCCCTAGTTCCTGAATTTGCGCCCTGCTTGTAGGTGGAAGCATACTTTGACCTAATTTTAGTAAAGCATACTGAAAGTTAGCTGCACTGGAACTCAGTTTTACAGTTGTGCTACTTTCTGTTTAGGAGTAGAAGACGTATCACAAGTCTCTTCTAAGACATCAGATGAAAAGTTTGTCATCTGCATTACAACTGTGGTAACCTGGACAACTGTTAGTTCGTGCATGGGTGTTTTGCTTTAAAGTCATGTATAACCTAAGTAACAGAGTGATATTTTATTGGCAACAAGATTCTGTTCACACTGAATTTTCTCCTTACATGAAGGGGGAAAGGGGATGGAAAAAACCAAAACACCTCATCGAAGGTCTCAACTTGCCTTAAAAAAAGGGACTCCATTAAGACATTTTTGAAGCACCTGTTTTTATCCATATTGGATTAAGTGGATTAAGGAAGTAAGAGATCTTCAGTCACATCTAGCTTTTCACAAGTTCAGTTAGGTTATGAATTAACAGCTATGACTTACGAGTATAAGTTCACTGGTTTGAGGTTAGATACCTCGGAAAGTTTTTTATAGTTTGCGTCCGAAAGGAACAAAGTACAACTTCAACATGCTTCCTTCTATTAGAGAGCGACTAACCCTATTCTGCTGGAGAAGGGGAGGACAGGAATAATACACTGGACAGAGGAGAGACAGGGACCCAGATGTAAACTGCATTTCTGCATTAATATTTTCTCCTTGAGTACAATTAATTCCTCTGTTCTCTGCCTCAGTTTCCTCTGTGGAATGAGGTAGAAATGAGAGTTATGCAAATATTTTGAACTTCATGAATGGAAAGGCAGAGTAAAAAAGAAAGACAACAAAGCCCCAGCAATTACTGGCTGCTCAGGACACTCACCACAGCTTTCTGCTGTAGATGGGGGCACCCAGGTGACAGCAGCACCTCACCCCCCCGCCTTGTTCTTTGCTAGTAAATTGTGGGATACATTAGAAAACAGAGATATGCACCCAGATGATCATACTACTTGAAAACATATTCAAATTGCAGAGCCAGATACTTTTCTTCATTTAGCTGAGAAAGAAACATCATCAAAACACTGAAAGGACTTTTGCGCAAGACGACACCCAGCTCAAAAAGTGTCTGGTGGATTTAACACCATTAGGAGAATCTTCTCATGTCTAAACTGGACACATTTGAGTGACAGCCATTATGAAGATGACTGGAGGCCATATACTCTCAGCTTCTTATCATGCTCCCAGTGCCTTATATCTATCTCAAGTTTTCTTGCTTATGCTTTCAAGCAGTTCAAAAGCATTTATTTGGCATTTGTTATTGTGTCAGCTGCTTATTCCTGGTGTTATCTAATAGGATTAGAGGGATGCAGAAGGTGGGGATGCACTGCTCCTCTAATACTTTGGGAGATTAAATGTTTTCTTTGTAACATCTTAAAGCCTTATTTCATTTTGCACCAATTTATAATGGAATGATTTCTCCCCTCCCTTCCTTCCCCACCTCCTCTTATGTTTGGAGAGCAGTGTGTCACCTTGAAAAACAGCATGTGAGATATAGATTGGAGAGGTGGGAGAGAAAAGGTTTCAGGAGCAGATTTATGGTCACTGTGGGAATCAAAAGTGTAAATCTGAAAAGCAAAGGATTAACTATAATCTTAGATTTCAGTGTGAGAAGTAATGAAACCATGTGCTCTTCTACATTCTTGTTACAAGTAAAAGTAGTCAGTGGCAAAAACATAAGGTAAGATTTATTACTGTATCTCAGAAGCAATTCAAAAGGAGTCTGTTACATTTGCAAGAATCCTGCCATTTATATAGCTACTTCCCTTTATTCTAAGAATAAATAGTTTCTAACGAGTTGAATAGTGAGATATTAGGAAACCCCTCTGAATTCTAGTTAATTAAAAGCATACTAGCACAGGTACGACCATAGACCCATCTGCACAACCTCCTAGAAAAATCAAGATATATTACCTGGCAATCCTGTTACAGCCTTGTTGAGATTCCTATGCCAGAATGCAATCTAAATAAGAACAGATATCAAATACTGTTTTAGATTAGGACATACTGGTGTAATGGATTACCTCTGAAAGCCTTCACCACTTCGCTGAGCAGAGGATTTGGAGAGGAAGAAGGAGCAGGGAGTGAAATTTTTAGAGGCAAGGGCAGGTGTGCTTCACAGGAGGAATTGCTTACTTTAATTTTGTCTCAGCTGCTTTCAGACACAAAGCAAAGTGTATTTACTTAGGAACATGGCCAGGCTTCAGTTGTTTTTCAAACTGACTAGCAACCAAATAGGCTTGACTTACTGTGTGCAGGAGTGTCTTACTGTCATACTTAAATACCCACACATGACGCAAATCAGTGCTATCAGGAAGCAGTGTTATTCCCATGCTGCAGACACGTGCCAAGAGATCTTAGGGAAATGAAACTAAGCTTCCAGTGCTTGGTCAGAGGAGTTCCAGCTCCAGATTGTGGCTGAGAAGGCTTAACTCTTTATTCTCTAAGTCATTGAATCTGTCAGTACACACATGGATTAATGTAAGAGAAAAAGAGCAGCTTTCACTTATATAGGTTGGTCTGTATTTTAGCTTTACATTTATCCTCCTTAGACTTTTCTGAATCCTGACTTTTTCAGTCTTTCTTTCCTGTTCCTCCTTTCCTTCCAAATGTGCACTCTGCTGAAATTAACGTCTCGCTTTCCAAGTTATGATTTTGATCTACATATAGGGAAATGTAATGGTCAAGGACAGGAAGTAGTGAAATGTCAAAGCTGCTGGAATGAGCTGAATTATGCAAGCTGAGAGTTAGGTAAGAAACCTGCCTTTTACCTATTTACCTCAGCAGCTCCTGCAGCAGAGAGCTCAATTTGCTATTGGTAGGAAGATGCTCAACATCATTCTAAAGTAGAGATTCCCATCCATCCTTCTCCTCTAATCTTTGGGAACATTTGGCTTGAAAGAGTCATTACATCCCAAATCCATCTCACTCAGCTTCTCCATTATGCCATTTTATTAACTTCTGTGATGTGACTGAAGCATTTGTGGTTTCATTCATAACCTGTACAAAACCCAGCTACAGACATTGCTGATAAATGAAGCCCCAAGTTCTATGTGAAACATTATTGCATAATACATCAGTTTTATGTCAGAGATACTGATGTTTTTACGGCTTCTCTATTCAGAGCCATGGGCCTGTACTCACAGGGGCTTCATAATTTGAATAGCAAGCATCTTTTAGATTGACAGTCATTTATAAAACTTGCATCATGAGTCAAGGCTAGTTATGTAAATTCGAAGTTTTTCTTGAAGTGAGAATTACTGTTGCTTTCCATTGATGCACGTGGTCTGCATGTTCTCTGGAGAAACTACTAATCCCTAACAGTATCCTGAAAATAGCATTATGCTAATGAAGGCCATTTTTGACTTGTAATCCTACCCAATTAAATTTGAGCAATAGCTTTTTGCATATGGACATATGTGGCTTAATTTCCTGACTAGTTCCTTTCTCATGCCACAACCAACGTAAGATCCCACAAACTGAGGCACAACACCTGCAACAGCTGTTCTGAGTCATGACAAAATACATGTTCCTTACTTTGGCCCCAAATAGTCTGAAAAATAAAGGCTGAGATAAAGCAAAGAATCTTCAACGAAGTATTTCTGAACCCTCTTGGTAGACTTGAATAATATTTTGTTGAGCTAAAGAAAACAAGTCAACTATCACAAAGAAGTCGCTGCTTTATTTCGTCTCTTCCATGCATCTTCATGGTGTAAATGAAGGAAAATATGATTAAATGCATGGAGGTGACCAGTTGCAAGCAATGCCAGATTTGACTCAACCTTTGTATTGCTCCAGTTCTTCCTATGGGTCCCTTCTTTTCTTCTGAATTTGTAACATTTCCTGTCCTGTTGTTTTGCCAAAATCATGATAATCTGAACAAAGAGGCACCCCAGCAACGTTCATACTGACATCACGCTGCATTCTCTCTTGCTGTCCCTGTTACCTAAATGCAAAGGGAGTATTCTACATATTAAATTTGTGTCTTAAAACTTCAGTGTGAAAAAAAAAAAAAAAAAAGGTTTTACAGTGTTATTCTGATCTGGGAAACAGGGAAGCTGAAGGGAAATTCAGACAATCATTATAAACTACTCAACCCTAAGATGTTGAATGATATATTGCCTCAAGTTTCTCCACCACTCAACTTTCTCTTGTTAACCCTGTTATTCTAATGTTCCACTGAAACGTGAAACGGTATTTTAAGACAGCTTTAGGAAAATGTTTGGAAAGTTCCAAGTCCATCTCAAATCCTAGAATATCCAAATGGGAATGCTTCCTATTGACTGCTGATGGAGAAAATCAGGGAACAGATCCCCTTTTGATGTGAAACTACTCAGAATGGTTCTGAATCACCCCTTCATTCCTATTACTGAAGCAGAGAGGGTCTCACTGGCAGCTATACAATTCAGCATGCTCCCCTCTGAGTCTGTTGCAATCTCTGATTTATTAATGGCAGGCAGGAACTTTCCATAATTTAAGCTTTTACTGTGTTCCCATTTAATACTATGTTTTGATCTTTTATATTCAAAAGGAAAAAGGATGAGCTTTCAAAATGCTTGGAGTTGTTTCATTAACAGAAGATGTTATCTAAGAAAAGCAGCTGTCAGATATAAATAACTTCAAGTGTCCATTTAGAGATCTGCAAAGCATTCAGTCTTTTCATATTATTTAACTATTGTAGGAGTCATTCAATAGCCATGAGTGACTAGAAGATGTATTTCCAAATCAAGGAGAAAGTTATTAGGAAAAGCCTAGTAGGTTGATGGAGATAGCCTACCTATTCTCTCTTCATTTTAGTGTTTCATGTTGGGTTAATTAGCACTTTCCAATGCAGCACTATTTCACAGCATTTGTATTGCAAGTGCTGGAGAGGGAACAGCACCTTAGATGACCAGGTTTGGACATCAGTATATTCAAACTTTAGGAAGTGTTTAAACATGAGGGGAAAAAAAAGGTACCATTAACTGGCTAGGTAGCTGTGCTGTTGAAGAAGACAAAGGTAAAGATACTTCAGCTTAATGCTTCCTAAAAGAAGATCACTTGAAAATAGCTTAATACCTATGTTTATGATCTCCATGAGCCCAAAACCTTTGCTTAGTAGGGAGACAGAACATACAAGGGACTTACCTATTATCTGTCCATTTTAAACTCTGCCTACTGTGTATCTGATGCTTTGCAACCACAGATAAACATAGTTCCTCCTCCAGGATGCTTTCTGCCCTCAGAGAAAGGAGATTACTGGGCAGAAAAAGCAATAAATTGTAACAGTGAAAGATTTTAGACAAATATTATAGTGGTTGTGCATGCAAACAGCTGAGTTTCTCTGGGAGCCTGACAGGGAAAACTGGAATGTAAAGAAGTGCTTATGTGTGTATACGTGCATATATATGTATACATACACATATATGCATATATATACGCAAATGTGTATTAGTCCAGAACACTTTAAGTGCAAAGAAATCACATGGATTGACTGTGCAATATTTACAATATAAAAAATTTTGTCCTTTATTCCTGTTTTCAGGTTTTCACAGTAATATTTGGCAAGCAATGTAATACAGATGGTGACTTACGTACAGCACCCAGTTTTTGAGAGAGCACTTCTCTTTCTGGCATTCCGAGAACTTTAACATTCTTGCCTAAAGTTTAGATGTAATAACTTTTTTCAAATAATGAAATCCCAAGCTGAACTCCTCAAGCTGTAAGGGTGCAAGTATTGTTTGCGTGCTGCACCGATCACCCAGCTGATCCAGTGGGCACTTGTCACAGCAGCATATATTTTTTTAGACCTACCATTCAAGTCAAGTACTAGCTGGATGTCTGCTTTCACTATTCCTCCATTTATTAACACTTCTATCTATCTTCTTTTCCACTTGAGTTCAAACAATATGTATTACTGCTCTTAGAAATAGCTAAAAAACCAAGAGTAATACTCAGTGATTCTGGACCAACCTCATAGCTCCTCGCAGGACAATCTATTAATATGCAATAGTCACTGAACACTGCTACTCACTCTCCTGTTAAAATAACGCGTCATTATTCACTAGCACCAGAAATAACTACCAGCTCCTATAATGCTTGTTAGTTTCATGTCAGCCAGCCATGTAAAAGTAGTCAAGTAGTCAAGAATTTGTATATTTACCGGAATTCGATGGAGCTACATTGCATATTCCATGCCACGGACTGTACTTCATACTATTATCTTCCAAACAGGTTTGCTCTTGGACATCACAGAGCAATGCCTGTTGCTCTATTACTTAACCAGGGGACATGATGGGCTAGACATATTACACGTCTTCTAGGGTGATAACAGCTGATAGAAATTACACAGATCCGTAAGAGTTGTTTGTCTCTTGCTCTATCTCTATAATGAAGTGAGAGAGTTGTATCTCCCTCATATGTGGAAGGATTTGAATTTAACAGGTACAAGAATGTTGCTAGCATGAGTAGCCTACTGAAAAGATAGCTCTGCATGGGACTGCATTTTCCTACACTCTGTAAAAAATTTTGTATTTAGGATAGGAAGACTTTCAGAAAACTCAGGGTAATAGAAAAATTTAAGGAAATAAAAGGAAAATGTTGTTGTTTGTCTGTCAAAGGAAGATTCCTGAAAACATTAATAACTTTTCATCCAAGGTAGTGAAAACTTTGAAACAAAGTTTTATGCACCAAATCTCAAAATGTAGGAAAGAGTATTAAAATAGGATTTTTCATAAAGCATTTTGAAGCCAGATGGATGATCATCTGAACCAAGTCTTTTTCACAGCCTTTTTCAGCACAGTGGCATTCTCCAATTTGCAGTGGTTTTGCCTAAGTGAGAAAAAAACTACCCACGAAACCCAAAACTACATATATACCTGATCAGTTTACAAGCTAATTTCTGGATTTAAGCTATTTTTGTAAGCTAGTTCTGTCTTGAAATAGCTTACGAAACCTAGGTATTCAAAACAAATATGGATATGCACATACAGAGAAGTCATCCAGGTTTTCTATTCTTTGGACAGCCTTGCATGAGAAGAAATAAAAGAAGATACAGGAAGAAACAGGTTGTGTTACCTACTTAACTTTCCAGTTACAAAGCAGGTATTTCTCACAAAGAAAGGGAGCAGATTAGGTAAACAAGCCTTTTCCTTCAGCCAGAGAAGTTCCAAACTTTGTCACTGCTTGGATAACAGGTTTGCGCAATACCCAGAATTTATCTAACACTGTGATTTTAACACTAGATTTTTTTATTCCTGTGATTTGTATGCATCCCTCTCTCTCTCCCTCCCTTCCCCCCTCCCCTTTCCCTATAGGTTTAGACTTCAGGCAAAATCTTGCAGTAAACCCAAGCATTCTCCAAATGCAACTCTGTCTCAAGATAACTTGATTGTAAAAGCAAGAGTTTGCTCTTCATGCTCCCTCTTACAGTAGCACAGTAATGAAACAAGTGCCAGAGCCAAGAAGAAAAGAGCTGAAACTGCATCTACAAGAACATACAGAACTGTTTTAAGACTAGTTAGGCCCTGGGTTGCCAGCACTAACCAAATGATGAGAGCTCTTAATGGCTGGGTTCAACTGAAATTATACCACCTGCCCTAATATATGGTATTTCAGTGGACCACGTCCCACCTTTTCTGGATTCAAACCAGCTCACTGAAGGGAACACTCATTTGCTCTGCTGTGTTCTGCTCAAGCCATCCAGGTGAAGTGCATTCTGTTATCTGTCCTCCTGGGGTCTGCTCTGCTCACCACAAGCCAGTTCAGTTTACTTTTACATTACAAATTGTCATTCAAAACAAAAGTGTGGGTGAAGGAGGAAGCAGGATTCACCTGTTCTTCTCACAAACCCGACTCGAGAAGGACTTTTGAATTGGGTCCCCTTTTTTTTTAGCCTAGAATTGCCATGGTAACCCTTCTCTGTATGGATGTTTCTGGTATCTCCTCCAGCAGTTGGCTTATGCACCCACTAAGCAACTCCCAAAATCTTTTGTGCAGCTCCTGGTTAAAGAGTCCGAGCTTGCTTCACTTGGAGCTCTTACAGTTGTTTTCTTCCTGACCCTCAAAAGTGAGCTGATTTCTTGCTCTCTTCCCTGTCCTAAATTACTCTCAGGAACTAAAAGGAGAATGACTAACGATACTGGCTAAGAGGTATTAATGTGGGGCCTGTCCCCATAGGAACCATGCTGCCAAGACCCTCAGGAGGAAATTAATTTTCCAGGACACCACGTTGCCAGCCACACACTGTTTTTGCTAGCAAAAGGACTGCTCGTCTACTGCCACAAGGAGTCTGCACGGTATGGTTAGCTAGCCTTTAATTTGTGCAGGAAACTTAAATATAGGCTTTAGCCTGGCTTATTTCTAACAGCGCTGAAAAAGGGGATAGGAGTAGAGGACTGAATTAAGATTTGAAGAGGATACGGTGAATTGTATTGGTTTGAATTACAAAAGTCTGAATGGGAATATCAGATGGTCAGGCAACCGCGATGAAGAAACAAGATTATTCACTATGCAGCAGTGCTGCTAACAAAGATTGGATATCATGGAAGGTCAATGACCTTTTCTCATACCTTTGACATTTATCTTCTTAACCATTACCTAAGTCCTCTAAAGTGCCTACCTGTGTTCAACATGTTGTGCATAATCCGGCCTCACAAATCCCTTTGTGATTTCCGAGACACTGTTCTTACCCACTGAGAGTCCCAGAGCTGTTCTCTGGAAGCTGTCTGCTAGGCACATTACTTAATGCCCCAATAAAAGCATCTTCCACTAGGGCTGCTCTCAGGCTTGTTGAGAAATACCACTACGCAGAGGCAAGCAACATCTTGAACAGTGAGGAGGCAGCTGACATCAGTTCACTGATGTCTTCAGCAAAGCACTTAACATCTCAGCAGGAGTTAACCAGCTACAGTACTTGTTAGTTGCTCGCTACAGTTAAGGAAAGGACATGTTCCAGACTCCAGAGAGCTTGGCCGAGCCTGCTTAAAGCACTGTCAGACTACCTTTTGCTTCCTCCACTCCTTCCTTTCCTATTCAATTCATCACACTTCTCTTTCCCTGCATCTCCTTACATCTCATTTCAACAGCGATACAAATCCTTCTTTCCCTTAACTTTTGGGTCCTTATAGAAGTGTCCCCTTTCATGCAGGTAACTTCAGTGCAATTCATTGTTTAGCTATATATCTTTTGCTGCCCTAATTACTGCTCTTTGCCATGTATTTTTCCCACTTCCCTTATATTTATGTATTATTTTTATTTCATAGCCTCCTACCTCTTCAGTCCTTGTTCCATTTAGTGTTCTTGTTTTCCCCTGTAGACCCACTCCAAGTAATAAATACTTGTTTTGACAACAAACTCAGAAGAGCATTTGACTTACTTTCTTCCCAAGTCCTTTTGCTAAAACCAGATTATGCACTTGTTACAGTAGCAGCCAGAGGGTGCCAGTGAAATGAGGGTTTCTATTGTGCTTAGCACTGTAAAGGCACATTAGTCTGACTAACTGAAGTCACAAGACACTTTGTTCTTTGAAGAAGTTCAAGGTTTCTAAAAGCATTGACCCCAAGGGGACAAAAAGCAAACCATTTAAAATGAGATTCTGAAAAGTAAGCAGTATTTATCCACAGTTATTAAGGGAAGAAATATATTCTGAAATGGTGAAGAAACATGGGAGCTTTCAAGAAATATTTGCTCAAGCTTTTCCAAAATGAGACATCAAAGCAAGTTTTAATGAAAATTTTAGATCTTATTTGAAGTGACCTTTTGGTGAAAAACTCCTACTGTAAATGTTGTTACGAACTCTAATTGTGAGCTTTCTCAGCAAACAGAGAAAGGTGCAGAGTACCTTTCATATAGTCATTAGGTAAACAGAAAGTTGTCAAATATAAAAATTGACATCAAAAAAAAGACTGGCATTATCGTGGGCATATACATCTGTAAGGGTTGTTTGTCTCAGACATGAGATGCAAATGGCTCTGCTCTGGCTCTGCCTGCCAGGAAAGGACCTGTTGCTGCTTCTGCATTCCATCAAAGGTTGTGGAGGACCCGTGAGAGCAAGAACCGTTTGCAGGGCACCAGTGACCTGTCCCAGGCAGGTTGTGTCTCCTGCAGCACCTGTGCTGACAGCCTGCCCTGGATGTGGCCGCAGGGGTCTGGCTGGGGCTGTCAGGGGAATTCAGCTCCCCGTGGGAAGGTCAAACTATGCCCACCATGGACACACGGGGCAGAGATCAAGGACGTGTCACTGCAGCAGTACAGAAAGAGCCGCCAGTTGTTGAATGCCCTGTGGATTTTATAGGCTAAGGTACCCCTCCTCGTGCAAAACATGGACACGCACTGGGGTCCTGCCTCCTCCATGCTGCTATTGATCAGCTGCTGACTTCAGATGCAGACATTTCATCTCCACTTTGTCTGCCAGGGCCCCCATTTCTCCCTCTCCCACCTCTGTGCCTGCATAGGCAATGCAGGCATCCAACCAAAGCATCAGTTTTCCACAGCAGCAGCAGCAACCAGAAATTCTTTGAGAGGGACTTATTTTATCTATATGTTTTTTTGGGGCCTTGGATGCAAATGAAAATACCCATTTTATGTATAGTATTAGAATTACTACTAAACTAAAGCAAACAAACCAACACCACTCCACCCCTCCTACCCCCCAAGTCTCACTCTCTAATCATCTGCCCTAAACTGAACCCAACGGATAGCTCTATTTCTGCAAAACAAGGTTTGTAAGAAGAAAACCCCAGCTGATTAACGTAAGGGAAAAAAACACCCCAAGCTGGTAGCGCTTCTCTATCCAGAAGTTCACTTTTGATTTTTTCACCCTAACCACAATAACCGGTATAAGATTTTCCTCTCCCTTGTTTATGTTCTGACTTTATTCAATCTCTTCATATCCATTAGAGGTCACAAAAGTTTTGAGATGGAGAACATCCAGAACCTTTAAAATTGTAACTGCAATGATTGCTGTACTATATAGTTTTGGCATTGACTGGCGAGGGGTGGCCCAAGAAATGAATCGTACCCTAGATTCCAGTGCATAAACTGTGTACTTGACAGATGTATTGCTAACAGCAGGGAAAAAAAAGATGCAGCAAGCTGTATAAATTGGGGGTGGGAAGGCAAGGGAGAGTAAAGATAGAACAGAATAGTTAGGTGCTCCCACAAACTTACCTATGACACAAAGCCTCATGAACTTGGCCTTCGTTTAGAAACTGAATACCAACATGTATAAACTTATTTTTCCATTAGTGACCTCTGGAACATCTCAGCACTAAGTGGTGCTGGTGTACAACAAAAGAGGCAGCTTTGTGCTTCTGTCAAACAGGAGCAAGGCCATGCTCCTTCTTCATATATCATCAGGCAGTAACAGGGTAGAGAGATTACAATGTATGAGTCCCAGGTATCTGTGAAAGTCTCATCATTCCTGTCAGAGCTCACTTATGGCAAACTTTTCAATCAGAAGGATTAAGGAAGCTTCTTATATCTTTAAATAGGAACTTCTTTTAGATCAGGGGTGATGTACTCACTCTCCCCTGAAAAAGAGTACTCAGGCAAATGCTTTAAATTCAGGAACTAGGGATTCTGAATTATTCAGCTTCCTGTCCATTCTGGCACTGAACAAAAAGCCCTGATGATGCAGAACCACTCAGCCACGAGGGCAGAAGACTGAAAATACAAATACTCCTCCACAGCAGAAGGGGACAGGTCAGGCTCACTGAGATCCGGAGAGGTAATGAGTACTCTAGAAACACTTCCCTCATTTTAAGATAATGCCAAATTTCTAAGGTGAACACAGTGCAGTCTGCCTAGGACCTGACAGTGAGAGGACCCTCATGATCCACTCCCCCACAAAAAAAAAAACCTGTGTCAATATGAAGTCCCTGAAGTTTGTGAATTGTTTCCAGCATGGAGCACATAAAGCTGTCAGGTGAGGTTGCCACAAATCCCCCAACTTTCAGCCAGGAGGCTGAGGAGAGCTGGCGTTGGAAAGAGACCATGACAGTCTGTGAAACCTCGACATGCTTTTCTAAGCTGATATTGAAAGAAACTGCCATGACAATAAGGATTAGGGAGGCAGCTGATGTATTCAGCAGCTATACCTATACATACCGTGGGGGCTAAATAAACTCCTTCTTTGCTGGGATTGCTGAAGGACAGAACAGACCACGTACACATAAAACACACTGTCTTCTCTATCAGTACCATTAGCAAGGGCAGTCAATAGTTAAAACATCTTGCTACTGACAGCCAAAATCGGAATTAAAGCCTGTATTCAGAAATCCACCAACATCTTGACTAAGGAGAACAGAAAAAAAAAAAAAGTTGTATACAAGTGGTTCATCAGTAGATGGTGCTCTTTATATTCTTAGGTTACTTCTGAGAAATAACACTCACATGCCTGGGGGTGAAGTCTTTTTCCATAGGCCCCCCTTCATCTCCTTAAATTGCCAGACCTTCTTCCCTCTAAAGTGGCTGGACAATAATCATATTAGTGCTCAATGTGTTCAACCAGGAACCTTAGATTAATCTGTCATGGTAAAAAACCAAAGGAGTCAGAGAACATATAGGGTTTCTATGCCTCCCTTTAAGGCTACCACTCAGTAAATACTAATGTGATCCTTCCTTTGTAAGTGCTGCTGAAAGCATCTCTCCAGCTTCTGTCAATGGCCATCCTGACAGGAATGCGCTGAGCAGCAGAGTGACACCACATCTGACAAAGCCCAAACACAGTGGTTTTGGGTCCACAGCACTTAGAACCACCATGTAAATTTTACACATTGGAGACACATTTAAACCACCCTGCATGCTTCTGTACCACCACTTACTCCTATTAGGCTACCAGAATCCCCAAAAACACCCCAAACTATCACATTCAGAAAAAAATTTCAAGTGCAGAATGCGGAAGGACACATCCTGGGAAACCCACGTGAATACCAGCCCCTTTTCTGGGGATGCCAGGACAGAGGCATCCATGATCCAGCCAGTAGCAGACTATTCTGTCCTCATCTCTTCAGGCAGGCACAGATGCCCTTGTCCTCTGGAAATGGAGCATCTGGGCATTTTGTTCCAGTGTACTCACTGTAACTCAGGCAGGTGATAGAATATCACACAACCTTTAAATAGCTTCAGAGGCATGACGAAACAGAATCAATTTCTGGGATAATAGGAGGAAAATAAGTCCAAATATACACGCACATAAATCAAGCAAGTTGGCACGCTTACATAAAAGTGCTATAAATGATGCAGTACTGTGTAGGACTCTCTGTCCTTTCCTGGTCACCTTTTAAGTCTATACTCTTCCACAACTGGCATCTATTTTTTCCATGGCTTCCTATTGAGCCTGGCCCTAGAAATTGGTCTAAAGACAATGTGCTGTATGAAGTGACCTGATTTATTAAAAATTAACCTATACCACAAAATGCATCCAGCCCACGACAATAACAGTAAGACCACAAACCACAAACAGCAGCCCCAACACCACTGAGGTAGCAATACACTGCAGTGCTTGTTAATCAGCTTTCCCACCAGAAAAAAAAACAAACAACCAAACCAAATACCAAAATCACCCCAAAAGCCCAAGGAGGTATCTTACATTTCCTATTGCCTAAATTCCATAGCAAACCTGGTCAAGGTATTATTCTTTAGAAGCCTGAAGAATGAATCTTTTCATCTCTGACAGTGAAGGTAACCCACAACGAACCACGAGAGGAGACTTAAGACTTCCTCAAGAATTAGCTCCTCCACACCTGCTTCCTTTTTAAACCTAGAAAAGCTCCTCCTTTTTTTGTAGGTTGTTGTCTTTTGCTCTTGTCAATGGAGCCTGCTCTGTGTCTTCAGCAGGAGGTGCAGTGTTTCCCCAGAGCAGGTGAGAGGGAGATGCAAGTAGCTGGAACACAAGTTTCTTTCTCAAGTGGCAAGATTCAACACTTCCATAGATTTTTCCACATAAATGTATGTGGTTTATATGTCCATTACTTACTTCCAACCTCCTGCTCCCTTCACCCCCAGCACAGTGCTTATATCAGGACTCAATTTTGCTCTTGCAGCAGGCATCCCAAAGATTTCAAGAAGGACATGTTAGTACCACCATCCTAGGCTCAATGCCTCTGGCTACTTTAAAGAAGTATGGCCTGCATCATGGGAACCTTTGTTATCTGCCCTTTACTGAACGGATTCACGTTCTACTCTGTGTCTCTCTCCCACATCTCTTTCTATATTTCTTACCTCTTCCTCATCTTAAATCATGCCTCTCTTTTCCCTGCAGTATTACCCAGTTGCCTTTTCCAGCAAGACCCACACTCCCATTCAATCTTTGATGTAACAGGTTCATTGTTAAATTCAGGCATCTATAACCTTGAGGAATTTCCTGAGAGCAAAGGCATTCAACTTCAAAACATGCTGCTGAAAAGCATGCACAGAGACTTAGGAACTTGCTGCCTTGGTCTGCATTTTCACAATTTCTTTCTGAGCTAGAAAATTCACCTTGAGACAGAGCTGAATATGGCATGAAGATAAATACAGCTTCGGCGCTCAGTGCACTCTGCTTTTTTTGTTTGTCATGCTAACGAAGCAAGACAAACCCCAGTGCTTTTCTCCCAACAGAAGCCATGTATCTTATATCCCAGAAAACCCTTTTCTGTGTCTTAAACACCTGCCTCAGAAACGCCACCCTGCTGTAGTAAATAGAATTATGTATCTTGACCTGATGTTTATTGTACCTATATATTGGTTGCTTTCCCTACATGCTCTGCTCTCTCAAGATAAACCACTCTTTGAATAGAGATGGAAGGAGGAAATGGAAACAAAGGAGGATGAGACTATTTACTGGCACTAGGAAAAGACCCTAGCTCCTGCTGAGGGCATGGGACTGGTTCTGTGCTTAAAAGCAGAAAGATGGGGTCAGAACACAACAGAGCTAGCCTGAAAGCAAAGAGCTTAAAAAGCTCTCCAAATTAACACAGGTGTCGGCTGGAGGGATCTGAAATTCTGGCTGCTCAGCTTATCATCATAAGAAAGTCTTCTCACAGAACAGATGGCTGTATCGACCGTTTTAAAATCCTCTAATTAAGTCGTAGTTTGGGTTAAGATAGCAGAAAAGTTCTTATGCTTGCCAGAAACCACAGACATTGGAAGTAAAGCAGAACAGTTATTGATCCCACTCCAGGATAACAAACATCTTCATCTCTGAGCTACAGCGAGGCAGCTGCCAATTAACTGGCAGGCTCAGTGTTCTGGTGAGGGAGTGAGGGATATGGCTGAGCTGCACAAAATAACCCTGCAGTAGAGTAATATAGGATCTACCTAAGACCAATGAAGAAACTAGTTCATTCTAAGAAGTATTAATTGCATAGGTGATACCTCACTACTTGGCCAGCATTTTCTAAGTTTTAAAGATTTGCATGCCCTCCCCTCCTCCTCCTTAGAAGAGACATCAGTGACATGCTGCTAAAGGCTCATGCATGCAGACAAACCTCTGTTCTTTCTCCTCTTAAGTGCTGTCAAGTCTCTCAGCCTTGCCCGGCTGTCTCCCATCACATGCGTCACTGTCGCTAGAGCTTCACCGCCTGAATCAGCGCAGGAGAGAGGCTCCAGCCCTGCACTGCAGCTAGAGAGGCAGGTCATGTCAGGAAAGACAGTGCTCAAAATATAGCCTCCCCATAGCAAACTAACTGTGCAGCCCAGGGCAGAAGTACCTCACCCACTGCAGGACCAGGGTGGTCAAATGGGCAGGTGTCACATCAGGAAAGAAGAGACATACAAGGATGATACTGTAAATACTGCTTGCCACACGTTAGTGAAATTCCTTTTCATAGTGCTCTGCTCCCCTCCTTTGCTTCTCCAAGCATAAAAATTAGCCATCTAAATCATCAATGCAACATCTTTAAATACACTGGCATCAAAGTGAGAAGTACAGGTAGTATTTCATTAGTCACTTTGTCAGGCACTCTACAACCACAGAGAAATACTACCGGATTGATACTTATGTCATAAAACACAAGCCTGCTAGGTAGGGTGGAAACACTCTCGCTGCAGAAATTTTAGAAGTCCTAGTATAATGCCCTTTCTGAAAACCTGGATGCATTTAGCTTTAAATGCATTAAAACTCCAGATTTCACCTGTGCTTAAATTAGACTTGAATTAGTGCTCTCAGCAAGTTATTGGAGGTCTGAACTTGCAAATATAGTAATGCTCAGGGGAAATTCAGAGCTAAGGCTCTAGACATGTACCATAGACCCGTCTGCACAAAGTTACTCCAGTGTGTGGAGGAAATTGTGTGTTACTACCTCTAAACCAGGAGAAGCCAACCTGCAATCCTCATTTGATGGCATCCTTCCATCACGGCTTTAAACAATCTCACAGATATTGATGCCGGGTAAGAGGTGTATTCTGTATCAGAACTGACTGCAAATCATGTTGTGTATGATGCATGGCTTTTATTGATTTCACTTTATAAAGTGTTTTGATATGTTTCAAGGATAGACAGTCCTGTAAGAAGTCTTTTATATCAAGCCTTAAAAAGCACTTCAGTACAGATTCACTTCTGTATAGCTTCTCTCTGGATTTCAGCATCGCCTGGGCTGAGCGGATAGGCACATTAGCATATAGAGTTCCATTATACGATAGCAGGGAAAAAAGTTAGCATCAAGTGGTAGCATTAGCGTATGAATCACACACAATTATACATGTTTTACCAGTGAAATAGAAACCTTTGTGAGCTACAAATGGCCTCAGTCAGAAGCCTTTTCTCTCAATTAGGAAAAAAAAAAAAAAGCTATCAACAGTTTCTTTAAAAGAAGCTCCATTTAACTGTGGAGAAAGAAACTCGGGGCTTTGCATGATAATCAAACGTTGCACATTTGTTCAACGGTGTTATCAGTGCAAATTTTTGACGTATACTGGATGTTAATAATGTTTAAAAGAAAAACAGTCTTATATACAAATGGAGAAAGTTCCAGCTTTTCTTTGCACTCTGCAGTTTTGTTACTGCTACTGAGTTGCAGCACAACTCCAGGAAAACTGTGCCAGGTAAGTCGGAACCCTCCACCTCTGTGATTAATGACCCTCTGTGAACTGTCCCACGATGTAAAGTCATGATGTGTACGTTTCAAAAGCAGAATACAAGCAATCAGCAGGAGAAAGCCGAAAACCACAATGGTCAGACCTTACCACAATTTTTTTTCTCCCCAAGAAGCTGCAATACGCAGGTTGTGACTGTTCAGCTAAAACAGAATGTTGTTTCCAAGAGCAACAGAAAAGAATTTACACTCTCCTCACCATTTCATCATGGTGCTATAACTCCTAAAGTAAAGTTTCACTTCAAGTAAAGCGTAGAGTGAGGTATAAAAGAGATTCTTTATCCAGCATGCTTGGCTAACAGCAAAGATGTACAGTTTTAAGCATGCACTTAGGTACTGAGAAGAAAATAAGGTTCAGTGCATAAAGATCAAATAGTAACATTAAACCAGCATCTGAAGAGAAATTTCTAAATAGCAATCAAATCACATTACTGCCTATCACCTTTAAATATTATGTAATATTATTTTTTAGATTATGAAAGGAGAGAAGCCACTCACTCAAATATTTCTGCATCCCTGGACAGTGCTACAAATAAAGTACTGACTAAGCAGCGTAGCAAGAATTTATATGCACCAATAATAGCACATAGAGTAATTATTTCCTAAGCATCTGCTATGGAAGTGGGAGCTGCATGCATGCAAAAAAGATGACAAAAAGTACTCCTAAGTAGCATATTTTCAGAAAAGAGAAAAGCGCCTTTCTTAGGCAGTCAAATAGATCAAAATAAGAGTTATTAAGCACAGGACATGAGTAGAAGACCATAGTACCCTTGATTAGAAACAAATCCAAAATCAAAATAATGGGACTATTCTACTAGTTTATAAATCTGAGGTAGCAGCAACAGAGCTTGCTTAGATCAGTTTTTCAGCAATTATTTACTTCTGAGAGAACATGAGTTTGTTAGCCAGGAAGCCTAGTGAAATGTGCTATGACACTTCTGGAGGGAAAAATTCCTCCCACTGAGAATGCAGCATTTGTGCGTGACAGACCAAGGCCACCCACAACACCTAACAGGGTCCATGACTGCATTTTTCTGCTGCCACATGGAGACAAAACTTTGGCCCGTATCCTGCCTTCTCCACGCAGAAGCTTTAACCCAAGACTGCCACGTCCACAGAAAACACCTTTAACATATATAATATTCATTTTGGCCTCTGAGAAATGCCAAAACGTGCATGCAAATGTAGAACAATCGCTTTATTGCCGTACAACATTCTGTGGGACAAGACAGCCATTTCCCACACACCTGTGCTCTTCCTTTCTTCAGATGCTAACAGCCCACTGGCAGTTCGTACAAGGAAACTAGCACACACTTTGCTGTGCCTAAATGTGCCGCTGAACAGGAAGTAGTAAGAAGGAAAACAATGTTCTAACAGCCGTGAGCGTGGCGAGACGAGCACTTTTATCTGCTTACCAGGTATTTCTTTAAATAGAGAGGCAACCACAACGCTGTTAAGCTGCAAGGTTCAGTAGTTGAGTGGTTCAGTTCAAATTCACTACTCCAATGCATCACTGACCACTTTTCAAGAGCTGGCTTCACAGTCATCATTTCAAATCTCCATCTTAACCTACATGCATACTGGTTAGGTCTAAGAGTCATTCAGCTGCACTGACGATACCTTGGGTTATTCGTAAATATATGCAAACACAGAGATTAAGTTAAAGCAGGCTCGTGCATTATTTTATTTACTCATTACTGTTTGTGCCTTTGCAGGCGTGTGCATGAATGCATTCCTTGACTCCCAGTGCTGTGGTTCTCCTGCTGCTCTCTGGTAACTGTGTCACGTTAGGGGAACAGCATCCCTCAGGGATAAAATGCAGGATGTCAGAGGAGAAAACAAAGTAGTTCAAATGCTTTTCACCTGCTTTAACTTGACTTCTAACAAGAACCCCTAACAATTCAGCCTAGGTCTCCAACAGCTTTTAAAGAGCTCAGAATTTCTGTTCTGCCCAGACAGGGGATAGGGTAAAGTCCAGTTAAGAGCCAACATGAGCCATGCTGTGGTAACACAGGCTTGGAGGAGTGGTGGAAGAGGCTTAGAGTTCAAACGCACAAACAGGAGCCCGAGTTACAATCATTAGCTGCGATGCCAGTCATTCACTGGAGTGCAGGCGGTGTTTTGTTCAAAGCAAGGGTTATTTTCATTCAAAATTGCATTATAGTGGCATCTCTTCTGTTTTCTGTTTGCTAGTTGTGCAGAGACTGCTCAGCTATCTCACAGCACACAACACAAAAAACCCCACCCAAAGTTGCACAAGTGTGCAGTGTTAGCTTTCAATGGAAATTTTGACAGTGCAGAATTACCAAGATAAGAAATTTTCTCTTTACAGTCCTTGATAATAAGGTTTTGTAGCGGAAAAAAACCCTGTGGTTTCCCCACAGGAAACCCATGATATTGGTTGTAATAGCAGCCATAATTTCAGGCGCAGTTAATGAGATAGCATTGTGCTTCACAGTGGTTTAAGTAAAACTGAAATTAAAGACTTTGTCTACAACACACGAAAGACACTGATGGCTTTTTTAATTATATTATCGACTACAAAATTCACTATAGGAGTCAGAAGAGCTCTCTGCAGCGTTTGAGGCTGGCTTGAAAGGCCTCACTCTTTTCGGGAAATTTTACCCCAGCCTCTCTTCTGTAGCATTCTTCCTCATTTATGTTCACTACACAAGGAGCACCAGGTCTGCACCTGCAGTATAAGCAAAGACCCAGGCGGTAAGCTTAAAAGAACAGTTTATCTACTTCTCTGATGTGCTTGTGAGATTAGAACCAGAGCACATTTCACTTCAGCATAAGCTCCCCCTCAAAGCGTTTCTGCTGTAGTTACTTTCCCCAGCAAATCCTAGAAGATTCGTGATTGAAAATACATTCCCACTTCAAACAGAAATGTCATTCACCTGCTGCAGGAATACCTGTACTTTTCAAGCTTTTACTACAAACAGTCTCTTTCTCATTCTTTGCAAGGGGGTTTCCACCATACCAGTTAGAAAATTACATAATTTTTCAAAGAAAAGTTGTAATTTGAGTAGTGATAGAGAAAGTGGCATTCGAGGCCCTATTCTGTTGTCAGCTGAGCAATTTATTTCTCCTTCAGGAAGCTAGAATAAACCTGCATTCTGCGGTCTTAAAAAAGTCCAGCTTGCTGGCAGCATGTCTGCATTCCAAACATGTACTGAACTCGTTGACTTCTTAAGTAAATAAGAGATGCAAGTTCATCAAGCCAAATGCATTGGAGCCTTGTGCCAACTGCCTGTTAAATTTGCGTTTTCTCCAACTACACTTGAAAAAGGTAATATTTAGTTTTAATATCCATTTTCTAAGTAACATTTAAGGCAGTCCCCAGAAGTCTTCTTTTAGTGGCATAGCAAAGACTTTCTTCTTTGAAAACAAAGAGCAAGGCTTCAAGAGGGCTTTTTGATTGCTTGGAGTGGAGGAAAGTACAAAACCTGAAGTTACTTCCAGGTCAATAAGGCTGAAAATTCTTTTCCGTTGAGGTTTCCAGTCATGTACAGCAAATTCCAGGCTTGGAAGAGACTACTGCATCCTGCCAAGATTCATCCAGAAGCAGAAAAGCACTTTAAATATAAAAATTCTAGTAATGGTCTTGCTTCTGGAAACTTGCTGACTTCCTCTGTTGGGAGAACTGCCTTAGTTCCACGTTCTGTGACAACAGTCTGCTATCTTATCACAGAAATTATATACAGATCTCTAACATGTTTGGCTGCTGCCACATATCTCCCTCCTCAAAAGGGAGTGTAAATCCTGCAATTCTATGCATACCACAGATGCATAAACATACAAGTTTAAGGAACTTCATGGTAAGTGTGAGTTATCATTTTCTAGACCATGAGTACTTAACACAGGCACTTCTAGGGTTTCTAATTATTCCATTCTATAGGTAACAACATGCATTTTTAAGACAAAAAAAACCCTTAACATCCATAATCCATAATGTACTGCTTATTAATATTATTATTATTTTTCTCTCTACACTAATATCAAGCTTACGCAGACTCAGCTAAGACCAAAGAAAGGAATTAAATATCCACCTCCTTTCCTAAGTATGGCTTCCCCTCCAAACGTAAAATTGTCTTTCATGCCTACTTAGGATTCTTCACTTTGTCTTCCCTTAAAACAACAAGGATAATACTAATTTATAAGTGATTTTTTTCACTTCATCAGGTGATCTCTTAGTCAGCTTCACTTGATCATCCAAGTCATCTGCCAAACAGTGCTGTTTGACTCCATTTAAGCACAGACTTACTCCTTCATATACATCCTTGCACACTGTTATTTAATAGTACTCCATTTACCTTCTTCAAGAACTCAAATAGCAAGAGGAATTCCCAGCCAAGTCAGATGTCCATTTGACATAGATTCTTATCTTGGAGACAACAGCAGCATATGCTTACCAAAGATCATATAAGTAGCTAAGCAGACAGAGATACTTCCTCAGAATATACACCCAGCAGTTTATAGCTTGGCGACTTTCAAGAGAGGAGGAAACGTCTTCAGATGCGGATGGAGTAATATTACCTTATGTCCTGTCTTTCTAAAATTAGGCACATTTTGTCCTTGTCTTTATAATCGCGAATAATAGCACTTTAAACAGACGTAACATCGATATAAAGGACAAGAAAGCAAAGTAAGAAGTCTTTTATATTCATGATGGATTTTACATCCTGCAGTAAATAATTTCTTGCTATCTAATAGAGCTTTCAGTCTGTTGCAGGCTGCCCAAAATAGCACACCAAGCTCATGTCCAATCCAATAGACTTTGCTTTTGCAGCTAGTCAAAGCTGATACTGTACAACAATTATTTGCTCTTGGAGAGCAGATTTATTAACATACCACCAGGTCTACAAATCCAGAAATCCCCTGCTACACTCCCAGTGTTCACCTTTCCATTATGCCCCTAATTATCTCCAAAGGAGTTTATTCTTTGTAAGCTTCTTGTTCAGGCTGATAAGCATTTTATTCTGAATGCTCTGCAGATCTCAGATTTACTCCTCATGCTCTAGCTGAGAAACTAAGCAAGTGTCTCTGTTTTTAAAATCCATATCTCCTACACTCTCCAGCTTCTCTTTTAGTTCAGGATCCTTATTTTTCTTAATAAGAGGACTCCTCTTGAGATGCATACTCTCATCAGATGACCTCAGGACTCTTCACTTGATCCTACAACATTGGACTGCTAAATCTGCTAAACCGCTTATAACTGGTCGAGTCCTTCTCCCTCCCTAAGCCTCTGACAAACCCTGTGTTTTCAAAGACATGAATTGCAGTTTCCACAGAACTGGATCTCTTCGCTGCTTAAAGCCGCAGTTTAGACTACAGATCATAGAATGCATACCTTACTGAAAGGAGCTCTAGTTCTATATCTTGGTTTTCAGTGAAATGTAATGGACCCATGTTTTTTTGCCTTGATGTCCCTGCCCAGATTTAACAATGTCAGGGCTTTAGCTTTACTAACCTGATCCCTGGCTGCTCGGACAATTTCTCTGTATTCCTCCCAGGCTACCTGCCCTTGCTTCCACCCTCTATAGGCTTCTTTTTTGTGTTTGAGATTGTCTAGGAGCTCCTTGTTCATCCATGCAAGCCTCCTGGCTTTGGGGAGACCTTATAGCTGCCTTCCAGTACCTACAGGAAAGATGGTGAGGGACCCTTTGTCAGGGAGTGTAGAGATAGAATGAGGGCTAATGGTTTTAAACTGCAAGAGGGTAGATTCAGATTAGATATTAGGAAGAAATTCTTTACTGTGAGGGTGGTGAGACACTGGAACAGGTTGCCCAGGGAAGTTGTGGATGCCTCATCCCTGGAGGGGTTCAAGGGCGGGCTGGATGGGGCCTGGAGCAACCTGGTCTAGTGGGGGGTGTCCCTGGCCACGGCAGGGGGGTTGGAACTAGGTGATCTTTAATGTCCCTTCCAACCCAAACCATTCTATGATTTTTGGTTTAACAATGAGAAATTTTGATTCTATATATTTATGAGCGGGGTTTCTAAATTCAGTTGCTGACAAATACCAAATCTATGTCCATTTTAAAATAGTGTCATTTTTCATGCATTTTTTCATCATGATAATTACAATCTCAAAACTTATAAAGTGTTAGAATTCCCACTATTTTCAATATTTTCATATTAATTTCTTCTCATCAACTCACTTCATTATGCTAAAGCTCTGAGTAGTTAAGAGTCTATACCACTTTTGGACACAAATGGAAGTGTATATTTTATTAATCAAGACTAACCTGCTTCTTCATGTTCAAATAAGATGTTAATCCAGTAAAGTATTTCTTAAGTATTGATCCCAAGCAGTTAATATAAAAATAGTGTTCCAAATTAATTGCATCCCAAATAAACATATATCGCAAAGGACATTTTCTCACATGAGAGCCTTTCTCGAAGAGCAATGTTTTACATTACAGTACTTAGTCTACACTGAGGGCTATTTCAATATACATATTCCAAAAAGACAAATGTAGTCATGTAATTAACTTTTTTCCCTTAAGAAACCCTTCCTGCTTCTATATTTTGCAAATTGGAAATAAACTCATTTGCTCTCCCCAACAAAACCTCAGAATTTGACAGAAAGCTTCTTTGAGAGTCCTCAGAGTGCAAGCTTCCTCTAGAAGAAGCTACTCTAATTCTGAGAATAAAATGGCTTCTCTGCCCAAACGTAGACACATTTCATTAAATTTTAAAGATAAATACACACAGTAAGTCACCTGCTGATTTAACTTCTTTTTCCACAACTGTTCTGGATTGCGGACCCAGATTCATAGACTTTAAAAGAATGGAGGAAGCATATTATGATATCCTAACCTGACTTTTCAGAGCTTCAGAGATGCGGTATAATTTCCGCATCATGCCTCTGAATCCTGTTTCAGCTAAACTGTAGGCTCTCTCATTGATGGACTTTCAGACCTGGTTTATAAAGCTCAAGAGCTGAAGAGTCAAATAGCACTCCTGGGTAAAATAGTTCTGTAATTCAGTTTAAGAGGTATCCTTTTCTTGAATTCAAGATAAACATCACAAACAGGAAGACTTAGAGTATTTGTCTCATATGAATATTACAAAAGTAGATTTGTATCACATAAAATGGAACTAATAGTCCTGTACATGCTCTTCTGTGGCAAGACAGGTGGATAATAAATGCAAGTGTGCACATAAATGTTCTATTCCTCTCTTGGAGGCAAACTTTGAAGGAGACCGTCAGTTTGCTAGTGAGGTTGTAAAAGCCTGAAACACATTTCCTGTTTGTAAGAAAGCAGATGAAAAAGAGAGACTGGAGATCTTTGAGACTGACGGCAACTCTAGAGATAGATTCATGCTGCCAGGTCCAAAACAAAAGGGCATCCAAGGTCTGCCAATATAACTTGATTTCCTGTTGGATAAAGGGGTGGGAAGTATTCCTAGAAACAACAAAAACAGGTAAGCCTTATCTTTTCAGTATTATAAACTTGTAAACAAAGGAGCAGTAAAAACATACTATGGTAGATTACCAGTCTTCCAAGAAGGTTCCTCAGGGTTCTGAAGTCAAATTGTTAATAATAATCACGGCAATGATGAGTCGTCAGCAACAGCTTAAGTCTTCATTAATTAGGTTTGTTAATGAAGACTAAGCATTGGCATTAGTTTTGTGCTTAAAATATTTACTGTGATGAAGGTTTCTTATTTTACAATGTGCTGCTTCCCTTCTGAAGTATGAATTTGATATCTTACAAAGCAATTAGTTGTGTGTTAATTAATTGCAGTTTAAGGAATCCTTTCCGGAGAATTAATCCTCTCTTGAAAAGTCACACAGGTGGAAATATTTTTAATGTTAATTTAGAATTTATCAATCTCTTAATGAGTTTATTTTTCTTAGGATCATTAGTACAGAATATTATGTATTTCACCATTTAATTAGGGGGGGAAACAATTTTATCTCAACTTTGACAAATTTGCGGACAGAAACGACAGGAAACAAACCATTTTGTGCTCCAGATCATCATCATAAATCTAGTAGTGACCGAAGTAATTAATCTGCTTCTGTGCATGATGAGTGGACATACCATGGATGGCATGTCCAGTTCTTGCCAGACAGGTATCTATATTCCTTACCTTGTTTTCCTTTTCAGTAGTAAAAACTGGTAGAAGTGTAATATCTTCCTGTTACTCTTTGTGATGGATTCCCTAAATAAAATACATTAGAACAAGAAGGAACAAAACTTAGTACTTCTGCTACTCATTCTTATGCTGTTAGGAGGGTAAACACCTATTTCTAGCCCTGAATTGTTAAATCTGGTCCCTTTCCCCAAAGGTAAGTGTGATTGTCTTCACTCTTTGCGTTGCAATAACATTGAATTGCAAGAATTAATGCAGGGAAAATTAGAATGTTTGGGGGTCTTTTGGTTGGTTATTTTTCAGTTTGCTTCCCTCTCCACCTCCCCACCCTCACCTCCCCGGTTACAGAATAATGAACCCTGCAAAGAGAAAATCTAAGAACAAGTGACCAAAAATCTATTTATTCCCATGTCTTGTCTATATTGGTGGAAAAAGTTGTCGATAGATTTAAAAAAGAGAAAAAGCACAATTAACCATATCTTTAGAAACTCTTTTGTTTGCCTTTTGTGTGAATATAGTACTTTTAGATTATAGCAGTGTAAAATATACTAAGAGGAGGCAAGTAACCCCATCCCTAAAGTTAGAAAAGTAAAAACGTCTTCCAGATGATGTAAACTACCTAGATAGAGGCAAATGTTCTACTTGGATGCAAGTCCAAGTTTGACCCTTTCCAAATAGAAATGAAAGAACAGCAGAATACGAATATATCATTAATACTAGAGATATTCTGGTGTGAGGTATTAAAAATACTGTCATTTTTATAATGACTAAATATAGTATTTCCCCCATTCACACATCCTAACTTCTTCTAAAACTAAACCAAGAATTGTTGTCCTTCCCGTGAAACCTTTGGTTATACAATGAACTCTTTTCTTTCATGGAGGAGTACATTATTTTAAGAACAGCTTCAATATGATTTCCTATAAACAAAGTACTATCACTCTTAGGTTTTTCCCATCACAGATAGATTATTGCAGAAAACCCTGATGGAATTTGAGCTTACCTTATTAGAATCATAGTGTACTATTCGCAGGGGCCTAACTTTTCATTAGGATGTTTTTTTAAACATATAACAAAAGTTTTAAAAATACTTCATTTGATGGCAGTTGAGTGTGAATTCCCTGAACAGTGCTATGAGTTCTTTGGAATAAATATGTAATATGTAAAAAAAAATTGAAAAAACTGGCTATGTTTGATAGCAGATGACTTGAATGAGAATTAAAATTAGAAAATAGAAGAGAATACACTATTTCAGAAAAAAACTATAATTAGTCTAACAGACTTCTCTTTAGAAGAAAAGTTTATTTCTCACTCTTCATCCACAGTCACCCTATCTTTTTTTTGTTTGTTTGTTTTTAGCAAAACCAGCTAACACTCACAGGCTACATCTGCTATTATACATGTAGGGACAACAGTGTAGTTATCTGAGGAGACAGACTGTTCTTCAAACAGGTATTCAGCTTTTTTTTTTCTTCTGCTGCTGTTGTCAAAGTAGTAAATATTTAAATAATGCAGTTATAAATGTACATAGCTAGCACATTGGCAACAACTATAGGGGTAGTGGAAGAACATCTGGGAAAGAGCTGGAAGCTGTATACTGGTAAAGCAAAGATATAAAATCAAAATCTTTCATTTTTTTTGCACTTGGACAGTAAGATTACCTTGAAACTGATTTTAGAAAAGCATAGAGCACTCAGAGCAACATTCATGTGTCTCTGATTAAGGTTTTTAGTATGGTTTTATGTGGTAAATGAAAACTGCTGTTGTTTCTGAAATACAAGTAGCGTTGTCTGAGCAACAAATAGCTTTTATTGCAAAGACCAAAAAAAAGATACTGAAGTCAGGTATGCTTGTATGCATTCTACTGGCAGGTGCTTAAGTTAGAATTGTGGAAAATAACTTTTAAATAAACTAAGTAGTGTTCAACTTGGAAAAAACATAATTTTTTTTTTCTTCTCACACTCATGCAGTTTTCTAAACCACGATTAAGAAGGAGCTATAGATTGTGAGGTTTAAAACTTTGGTATATTTTATTATAAATCCAAGTTTCATGCCTTTTGTTTTGCTAGAATATTTTTAAAATCCTAGATAAATGCGATTGCTCAAATACCATAAAAGTTAGACTTCAAATTGAAAAGGGAAAACATCTTTTTTTGAACCTTTACTATTTTCCAGATAATAATTCCAATTTAAATCAGAAGGTGAAATGCACACAAAAAAAATTTAAAAATAATTCTAATAAAAAATTTGGTTATTTCGTCCATTTCACTTAAGGGTTGAATATATTCAATTTGAAACTTACTCTGGAAACACCAGGGAAAAATAGGATTCCTATATCTGAAAGATAAATGACAACATTCAGTATCAAGAAAAAGGTACAAATTTAGGTTCCAGTTGTACTTGAGATATCTACTCACTCTTTTTATTCTAATGAATCATAGGGCTATAGTTTCTATCACAGTTATGTGTGCTTCCCTTCTTTTAGGCCACAATTCTGCTTTTGCTCCCTAGGGAAAAAAAAAACAACAACAACAAAAAACCTAGGAAAATAAATGAATAAGAAATTAATATAAGAAAAATGGGAAGGAATGACTTCAGAAAAGATAAAGGGACAACAGAATGCATTACTCAGACAATACATTGAGACTTCAAAGCTCTTGTCCTTGACACAGAGTTCTTGTAGTTTTGGACAGGTTGCGTAGGATGCGAAGGTTGCTGAGTGACTAATCGTAGAGTAACCAGATTCCAAACACTGGTGGTTCTTGGTGTGCCTCAGTAACATCCTCTCAAGGTGAGATCTCCCTTTCTTTTAATTCCTACTCTGAAAAACTGGAATAATATATAGCTGCTCCATGGGGATGTTCTCTCTACCCATGAATGTCTGTATCTCATTGCAAAAACATGCCTCTCAATCTAAAAAAATAGTATTGCAATGATGGACAACCCGCAAATACCTTTGGCAGAACTCAGTTAGGAGAAAAGAAAGGAATGGAAATCGAATGTTTAGTTCAACAGGAAGGATAAATGGCCACTGAAATTACCACGGGCAAAACCTAGTTACAAGTCTGTTAGAAAGTTGCACTTTATTCTCTTCGTTTCTTCATTCCTAAGGAAGGAAACCTGCGTCGTAGAAGCCCATGTGATTTGTGATTTTTTTACTACCAAGGATTATCTTATCTTGTTTCATCATCATAAAAACATTTGTGACTTGGAATAAAACAAAACTAAAAGAGCTTTTGCATAACCAGCACAATTAGGGAACAAAACCCGTAAGGGGCAGTTCCTAAGGTCAGCTGGAGCTGATCAGCCAAGGAACAAAACTTTCTTCTCATCAGGAGCCAATGCATTGCCCTCCACCGCCCCCGGCCAGCAACACGGGGACGCGTAACCCCATACTCCTTTACCTCAGCTTTCCTTTAAGAAGCAAACAAAATGGTGGCCTCCTGAAGGAATCCAGCTACCTCTAAACCAAACAAGAGCGTTAAGGACCTGCTCGAACACCACGCTCTTCCCTTGACTGCGCTGCTCTGGCTAGACTTTTCTTGTGCGGTATTAGTGCAGTTCATGATTTTTTTGGATGAAGCTTAATTTCAGACACTCCAAATCTATAAGAACATGAAATATGCCTCTGGGTAAAGTGAAAACATCTAGATCCAAGCGCCTTTCACTCATGTATTTGGCTTAGCATTTCCTCTGTAAAGGAAGGGTTTCACAGGCCATTTGCAGCAACGCTGATCGTTCTGGCCATTAGGCTGTCAAAGGCTGTTTCCTTCAGCATGGTTTGCGATGCAAAGTTCGTATGCACTAGGTTAACCAAAGAATTTATTAATTGACAAAACAGGTTTGGTGTGTGCGGGTTCCTTCCCGTGCTTCACAGTTCAAAAAGAGGCAAGCTCAGTGTTCAATTAAGTCGCCCATCTTTTACCGAGCAATTCTTCAGGAGCTGTTTGGGTTTTTGTCTGCACTAGTTCCGGGGCCGTTCATCGGTTCCCAGCTACGGCTCTTCCTTTGCCACTACACCCTCTACTTTCTCAGGAAGGGGAGTGAGGATAGGAGTAAAGTAAGTGGTTTTAACAGGAGACAGAAGAAAACACATAACCAATCTTTGAAATTTGTTGCAGGGATTTTTATAACCCGACGGTTGTTTCCAGTGAAGTAAGTTATTTTGACCGAATTAATCTTCAGAACTACATTAATGAAACTAAAATTTGGCAAAAAAATTTACTGCAAATAGTAAGTTAAAGGTAATTACAAAAATAATTCTAAAGCTATTCACTAAAATTACTTTTTTCTTTAGCAATTTCAGATTTTTACTGCATCTTACAAACAAACCAATAGCCCAACCTTTGGCTGAATTCTTATGAAACAGTAGTTCTGCTAACAGTTTATTGATGTTGCTCTCTTCTTATTTAGCATCTACTTTTGATATTAATTATTTAGCTTCTATAGCAATGGCTGTCACAGAGTAAACAACAAAACAGCAGCTTGCATTGAAAAAAGCAAAAATCAACCAAGCGCAAAGAATACAGCAAAATTATTAGACAACACAAACGATAAAATTATTTTCTTTCAGTTACAGAAATGAGCTGCCATTTTTCCGTCTGGGGAGTTTTGGCCTTTCTGAGTTTGGCTCTGATTGTTTCATTGATACTGAACATTTTACACTATATGAAAAAGAAGCAAGGTAAGTAACGTTGTGTCTCTGTAAAGAATGGAGTTTGAGTGTTTGAAGTGTCTGTAGAGCAAACCATCGCTGCTGGGAGATTTCAAGGCAACAAATTGATTCTTTTGGATCTTAAAGTTACATTTCGGCAAGAATGATTCTAGTAGAGAGGATGTAACTTTTAAAAAATTTTAGAAGAGTTAGGTATGATTACAGAATGACTGCTGTCTGCCCACTCTGCTCCTAAAAACAGCCACCCAAAACCGTTCTCTGAAGACAAACCAACAGAACACGTACATGGTGAAGAATTTAGTTCTGGCTAAATTTTTACTTTTAAAGTATATTTTAACATCTGTAATTTTCTTTTTAAGGTGTATTTTTTATGTAACTGGTTATTATTTGTATTGAATTTTAAATTTTTTTTAGGTAGCTGCATTAATACAAAATACATTTGAGAAAATTTTCTCCTCCCAAAATTCCTGAATGTTTATTTGAATTTCAGATTTCATACACATTTCATGCCTAATCAGTTTATTTTGAAAAAAAGTTCTAAATGCTTTTCATCATGGGATCCTAATGTAGCTCTTAAACCAATGTGTCACTCACAATAAGGAACTAATTTATTTAACTTATGTTAGAAGGCGACTACAGTCATACTCTGGTTTTAGTTAAAATTAACTACGACTTTTTAAAAAGAATTGATTATGCCAGCACAACCTTTCTTATGCATACAAGACTACAGTTATTAAGTTGTACAATCCTCACTACTCCCATTTAGGGAAAAACTGCCTTTTCACAGGGAAAGCTGCACCTGTGATGTATGTGTACAGACAGGCAAGCAAACATTGGTGGATTCAGCCACTTTAAACAAATATCCATATACAATCTACATAAACAGAAGGCCTATGCTTAGAAACTGAACTCACCAAGTATAAGAGAATTAGTATGATGCCATGATATTAGAAGAACTGTTGGAGTGCCGTAAGATGTGTGTGTGCGCGCGCCTTTTTGGATTATTTTGTCTTTTAGTGCTACTAGGCAGATATTTCTATGATGAAAAATCACAGTCATTTACAAAACTAACCTTGAGCAAGGTTTTGGTTGGACTGGCTGATGCTTCACTGCGCATGGAATCAGAGTCTGCCGTGGTAAATTCTGGAGTCCTGGAGCAGAGGATAGGAAGTCAGGCATTCCTGACTTAATAATCAACCTCTAGCTATAAATCTCTTTGTAGCTGCTGCCTCTGTGCTTCAGTTTCTTCATCTATGTGGATCACAGGATATCTGTCTTTCGGAGACACAAGCAACAGAACTAGTAAAATAAATGAACCCTTCACCTAGCAATATAAACACAGGATGTGCCTCTCTGACCCGAGAAAAAGTTCACAGAATGGTAGGGGTTGGAAGGGACCTTTGGAGATCATCTAGTCCAACCTCCCTGCCAAAGCAGGCTGCACAGGAATGCATCCAGGTGGGTTTTGAATATCTCCAGAGAAGGAGAGTCCACAACCTCTCTGGGCAGCCCATTCCAGTGCTCTGTCACCCTCAAAGTAAAGAAGTTTTTCCACAGGTGGAACTTCCCGTGTTCCAGTTTGTGTCCGTTGCCCCTTGTCCTGTCACCGGGCACCACTGAGAAGAGCCTGACCCCATCCTCTTGACACCTGCCCTTTAGATATTGATAAGCATTGATAAGATCCCACCTCAGTCTTCTCTTCTTCAAGCTAAAAAGATCCAGGTCTCAGCCTTTTCTCAGAGATGCTCCGGTCCCTTGATCATCTTTGTGGCCCTCTGCTGGACTCTCTCCAGCAGTTCCCTGTCCTTCTTGAACTGGGGGGCCCAGAACTGGACACAGTACTCCAGATGTGGCCTCACCAGGGCAGAGTCGAGGGGCAGGATGACCTCCCTCGACTTGCTAGCCATGCTCTTTTTTATGCACCCCAGATGAGGTAGATACAGAAGGAGGAGGAAACAAGGAATTAATTGCATGTGTTACAATACATTTCTGGGGTCTCGTAAACTAACATAGACCTTGCAGCCACAGCACGGACTTATAACACAAACATTTCTTATATCAGTCAAAAGTATTTGAGAAAAGCAGGGGGACAACTGAAGGTCCTGAAAGCCAAGAACTTTCAATTTTACTCTCTACAGTGAAATCAAAAGCATGTCAGTTAAGACAATTATCTGAAGTGTTCTAAAACAGCATGTTTCCTTTTCTCTTTTTTTTTTTTTTACAATTTTTCCAGCTAAAATGTATAAAGAATATGAAGACAACGGTCCAAGGTAAGTTGGATAAAACAGTTTCTTTCTGGCAAGGGTGAAATAAAGCATAAATAATGACAGATGGCTTTGGAGGAAGGGCATAGAGGAAAATCCAATATCTTATCCAGCCTGTCTGGAAATGTTGGAGAGCAGTATGGTTGTGGAGAAAAAGTTCTCCAAAGAAAACAGGAAAAAAATAATACAGTATTCCGGTCTGGAATACTCTAGTTCTTTGATGAACAATGAAATAATTGCATGCTAAATTCTATAATTTTATATACTGAAGGAAGTGCAAGATATTGAGGTAAAACACTATTTAATATCAAACTCAATAGATCTATAACAATGAAATTTATCAATTTTTTTCTCAGAAAACAATGATAAATTATAGTCTGGTATTTAATACTTGTGGAGCAATATTTTATATGTATTTATGTTTCATAAACTTCTTTAACACATAATGTTCAAAAGCAATAAAATGGAGTCTTTTTACAGCTGCTGGATACCTCATGATCTCTTATAAGTCTGTTTCTCTTATTCCATATTAAAACAAACACGGAAACAGAGATGTAAAGAGTCTCATCTCAACCCCGACATAAAAGGCCCTTGAAACAAAAACATGAAAGCCTTCACCTGTTCCCCCAAACCAATCCTCAATTACAAATTTACTTGTAGCTGGGAAGTCTGTCTATTACTGCTGCCTGTTCAGCTAAAAAGTACCACTCTAAAAGTGGGGTTAGGTTGCCTTACTTCATTCCCTTGACAAGGCACAGTACAGGGATGCAATGGGAACAAGGTTACACAGTGTTTCCCACTAACAATTCCCATTTTTATGAATATGCTTAAAAACATTTTCAAGCAACACCAGGTAATGAAACACAGAATACCAGCAAATATCCAAAGCTGAACTTTGCTTTGGTCTTCTCGAGTTGTGATGATATTTTAGTTGAATCACGACTGGACTTTCCAAGAAGACCTCCTCAAGAAACCTATTGTCTTTTGCTATTGACCTATTGCTTTGGTTTGTGTTGCAAAGTGGTCTCAGAGGGTATGAGCTGGGTTCGTTTCAGTGATCATTCATATTTCTAGAACTACAACAAACAGTAGCTTAGCAGTCTTGAGATGAGCTTGATTAATCGAGTTATGGAAAAAAAAAAAAAGAGTTCAATTCTTGGCCAGATAACAAATCTCTCTCCAGAATATGGACATTGCCATTTCTTTTCTTTCTGCAAAACTACTATTTCTGTCCCCTCCTACTACCTTCCCCCTTTCCTCCCCCAGGCATATAATGGGATCCTAAAGAAAGCCTATTCTGTGAATTAAAGGTATTTTTCCACTCACCTTCTAGCTATGATGACTATTACACAGAAGATGACCCAGAAGATGACCCAGTTTATGGCAATCTCAATCAAGATATTTTAGGTAAGCTTCACTTTAAGATCATGTGTCTGTTCAGAGGCTATAATAAATGTATGGTTAAAAGCAACAGTTCCTGTATTTCTCAAATAGCAAACTTGAGACTTTACCCCTTCTCAATTGCTGTATATCTACTTGGGATAGAACTGCAAACCATCATACTGCACTACTCTCTTTAAGACCAGATCCCATACCGAATTTGACTTCCAAGTGGTCCTGTTCAGCCAAAGATCTCAAAACCAACAGACCCACCAATTGAAATAACTGCTTGATCCAAGCACATTAAAGTGATCTAAGTCACATATCACTCACTGCCCAAAGGCAATGCTGCCACAGAAGCTGGCAGAAACACCTGCTGCTGTGGCTATCCACAGATCAGCAGCTATGTTGACAAATATGCTGAAACAAGCCCAGTGGCTGAGTGGTGGGTAGACATGACTTTTCTCTGCTTTACTGGGCTGAAATTAATAATCTTTGGCAGAGAGATACCACATTAAAGGCAGTAACATCATATCACTGCAGTTCGAGCTAGATACGCTAAGGGTATGTCCTTTGAAGGCCTTATGGTGTTAAAGCAGTATTTAAGTAGCACGAATGCAAGTTTTTTGCTACCCTTATTTGGGGTTAAGCAAAACTGAACTTAAGTACTTCAACTGCAGGGAAAAAAGACCCCCAACTTTTTCATCTAGAGTTTGCATAAATTAAACTAAGCCAACCCTCAAATACATTGACACTACAAAAGCCCGAAAACTGTAAGCTTACTGTAATTAATCTGTTTTACTGATGGCTAAAAATGAGACATGGCATGAGAAAATAACTTGCATGATATTTACAGAAAACTGAAAGTAGACTCAAGACTAGAATTTAATCACCAGCTGCTGCAACTCATAGCCTCTTTCTCAGCCAGAGAAAAGATTGCCTATGCTGAAAAATACATCAGTATGTGGTTACCCTCTAATTGCAAGATGTCCCCCTAGCAGTCTAAAATCATGCCCAGCTAGACAATAATGAGAAACTTCCCATCCATATGAGCAGAAAATGATTTTCATTTTCACAGTATGTGTGTCTGAATTTCTTAGCTATTTGCCCCTCTATAAATAGGAGAGATCTGCATGTGATTTCAAAACAAAATAAACTTCTACCAAAGTAAACTGGAGGGAGTTAGTTCTGCAATAGGGAGGATCTGTTGATGTGATCTTTTAAGACTCAGTAGTGTGTCTTAACTAAAACATTTTTCTACTTTCATAAATTACAGAGGAATGTTGTTATGAGCAGATGAAGTCTCAGCCTCAAAGGCCAGTTAACCAACTACAGGTATATCTAATTTTAACTCTGGATTTCTGAATTAGAGTAATGTGGTCTGTCTCGTTTTTCTCTTGTGTTTATCCCATGACAATATATAACAAAAAACCTTCACATTGCTCATCACAAAAATTACCATGCATTAGTGTCTCAGTTCATCAGGGAATTTAAGCACAAACTTGACCCTTCATTCAATGTGGGTCGTTAATAAGGGAACAGGATAATTACAGACAGCTCATTGCCATTCATATGGCATGATAAAGCTCAGGTCACAGGCATGCAGATTAGGCTGAATTAAACCTGCATCTACCTCCATAGCTTACGTAAAGAAATAATTTAATTTATTTTGAACTTCAACCAACTGAAAAAGCAAGCTGTGTCACATGATAATCATGAGTTTGACTGGCTCTCTCTTGTGCAGCAAAAAATCTATATACCTTAACAAACGAAAGAGGACTGTTTTTCTATCGATATGTATTTTGTTGAGAAACTTTGATGCCTAAATGCAAGTTTCAACGGAAATTTGTCTGTAATTGAAGCATTCCTAGCATCAATTTCCTGAATTGATTTCCAGGTTTTTCATAAGGACTGATTTCCAGCCTCTCTTAGGATACTTCTAGGTGGTAGAAATATCCCTTTTTTATCAAGACATTTGTTTTCATTAACTTCATGGAAACAGAATAATCTATGAAAATTCCAATGTCAAAAGTGCTTGACAACTTGGCTTGAAAAACAGAGAGAGCAGGCAAAGACATACAAAGTATACATTTTGCACAGGAAACTAGGTTATATGTACATACAGTAATCACTCTTCTTTGGTTTTCTGCAGACAAAGCCTGTGAAAAATGTTGTTGCTAATAACTGGATTCTAATTTAAAAAAAAAGTGGGAAGGAAACCAGATCAAGTAATGTCTTGCACCCCAAAGAAATTGGACGGATTATATAAGTCACCCTCATTCCCACAGAGACTCTTTCCAATAATACCTTGATGAATTTTTCCTTACTGTCACTATCCTAAGAACATGAGTCATTTGCCATTAGGTTATGTCAGTCTGTTTTCTGTGGGGCCACAGCTTAATCATTTGTAGTTTAAATGAGTTCATTTACAGGTAATTTAGGTAAACTTCAGCCACTATTAGGGTAACAGCTGCTATTAAGTCTTAGACATAATTTTAAAGCAAGCATAACTACTTAATGTTAAATAAACAATGGAATTCCTTCTAGGTGGAGTCTGCCAATCAGATGTGTTATGCCTCACTTGATCACAGCATCAAGGGAAAACGCAGAAAACCAAGGAGAAAGACAGACCCTTCATTACAGGGGGATGAAGAAGAAAGATCATCTAACCCCACCAGGGTGGCTTCCAAAGCTAGCATTTACCTGAATAGTGAGCAGCTGGCTGCTGAAAACAAAGCAGCAGAAGCCATTCATGACGACCCCATCAGATTAATGGGTTTGATTCATCCTACAAGAGGAGAGAACATTTGAAGTAACTTCATGAACCAAACATGTAATCATAAAGCAAGATCTACTTGTTCATTCTGGAGGAACAATGAACGATTAGAGACAATATCCTGGCCAAAATGACATACCAAACAATGGTTAAAATGGGTAAGTGTTCCAAAGTGTCTTCCAAACACATTTACAGAATAAGCAAGAAATAAGACCCAGACTGCCACTTTGAAGAACCTACCCTTCTGAAGACATTTTGAAAGGGAGTTGCAGCAGCTGGTATCTCAGCATTCGCATCGTATTGATTCCAGTAAAAATTAATCCTTTGTTTAAAACTTTCAAATAGTCCCAAAAGACCCACTCTGTTGTCTGTAGAAGTCTAGCAGAGTAGAACTGCTAGAGTTATATAGGTTTTAACAATACTTTTGGAAGGAAATCGTGTTTCATACTTGCACATTTAAAGATTTAGTTCTTTTCCCAATTAAAAACTGATCTGCTGTTCAACGTCTTGTGCTTTCCCACTGTGACTGGTGTATGGTAATAACACAATATATCTAAAGCTAATTGGAGAACAATTTAACAGCTTGTTTAAAGTAGCAATTGTACATCGCGCAAGATTTAACAATATCCTTATACATCTTTTGTTTCCTTCTGCGAGTAATACCCAAATACATCTCAAATCCCAACTCCTCTACTAATGTAACATCGTATCCAGCCGTATTCAAGAGTCAAAAAGATATTGGCAAATGATCTGTAACAATAAATCTTTGAGGGAGGATTTTTTTCCTTCTAATTTTCTATGCAATGCTTAAATTCCTATTGTGTTTTACATTGCCATTATTACCAATTATTTTACAAAAGTAGAAAGAGTTTTTTATTTCCCCAAATAATTCACATACTGTGCACATTAATCTTAACACTTTAAACTCATCCGATGGTAAGTTTGTATAGAATGGGGATTTATTTTTATATTCCGGGAGTCATTAAGTATTAGCATCAGGAAACAATGTAATATACCTACCTTTAGGTGTCAGATAGTTCTGCCTTCTCAAAAAAAGGACGTTAGTGCCTTTAAAAATCCACGAAGAGCACAGTGTCAAGGAGCTTGAAACTCTGAAGCACATAGAGCCCTGCAAGTGTTTCACATCCTGAAGGAGACAGCCCTCAAAGTAGTTACAAAAACCAAAACACTCATAGTACGAAGAGCAAACACCTCCTCTAAAAGCAGAAGTGGGTGGACGCATCCAGAAACGGGAAAAACTTATGAAGGGGGAAAAACAAACAATCAATGTAAAAGAAACAGTTGACAGCCTGGTTCATATTTAGTTTAGGTCATAGTTAATGAGCCTCTTCAATGTGCCTTAACTTCTGTGCTAGACCGAAAGGAAAAGGGGCCAACCACTGCAGCCCAAGCTGCCCAGTAGCACTTGTGCTAGCACCTGCTCTTGTGTGCACGAATCAAGGCAACATACGTTTGCCTGTTACACCACAGAAACGAGGCATGGTTCAATTAAAGCAACTGCCTTCTCATGGTCTTAGTCTTAGTCAACTCCCATTGGGTGAGCAAAAATAAAAACTGATACAGAATAAAAAAAAAAAAACAAACCACTTTAATTGAGAACCATAATAAACAATAACCCTGACTAAGATGCTAAGGAAGGAAAGGAGGAAAGCGGATCCGAAGTTAAACACCAAGATATCAGTGCTTGATGTTCCAACTTAATTTGATTAGATGGGAAGGTATTATACTTCGTTCCATGGTAGGAACAAAATAAATAATAAAATACATATCAAAATACTCTTGCTTAGACTCGTATCAAAACTGCTTAAAGAGCATTAATATGAAAAATATTTATATAAATGGATTCAATTTAGCTGGCACCAACTGGATGCACTACTCAGCCTTCTGAGATGATTAAAAGAAAAAGCTTTCTTAAACAATCTCTCAAGCAAATGAGCACAGGTCCAAGAGACTATTCATTACTATTTTCCAACATACACATGAAACAAGGGATGCTGTATTTTCTTTTAATACAATTTGTGTATAGTTTGTACAAGACCTGCTAGTTCCCAATTTTCTCACAGCATTTGCACTCTGATTATGCCTTTCCTCTAAAAATTCCAAAGACAAAGAACTTCTGTGAGTTACCTAAATTCAACCTGTTATTTCAGCCTGGTCATTAATTTAATGGAAATGAAGTACATGTTTCTCTCATTGAGCGAACATGTACAGTGAGTCCACTTCATGGGATTTAGGTACATCTAGTTTCCTTTGTATTCTTAGTCATTGTTATTTAGTCCAACTATTTATCCACACCAATTTTCAGCAGTTGCTTTCCCTTGCAACAAAAGCTTGCTAAAGGAGCAGGGAACTTTTGTAAACATTCTCCTTCAATAAAAACTTCCTTTCCACATTTAATCACTGCTTCCGTTAAATTATTCACTGCTGCTCTCACAGACTTTGCTTTAATGGCCTATCAACTGTTTTCAAGGCATTTCTAACGCTGCCATAGTCCACATTTAGCTTTATTCCTCCAGCTGTTTACCCTATATCTGCTTAAATAGGCAAATTAATTACTTTTTTTTTTTTTTAAATGAGTTTTTGGGAATGTTTTCAAATGACTACTGAATTCTTACGTGAAAGAACGTGTTCAATATTGCTGCATCTACGTAAGATCTACATAAGCATCCTATCTGCAAGATCTGCATAAACCATCATATATTAGTTAAATTCTTTATACATAAAGAAAGTTTCAACTAATTACAACAAAATAAAAGAAGATGCTAGGTTTAGGTTTACACTGTCTCAGTAACATAGCCTGTTTTTCCAGCATTCTTAACAAAAATTTTAAAGCAAAGGGAAGCAGTGTGAAACTATTTTTATTAACAGTAAGCTTAGCATTCAAGTATCAGTTCAATGGAACAGTGAAGAAAGAGTAAACAAGAATAAATATGGTGGAAGTAGTAAAACTCTTTGGAAGGGAAGGAAAACAGAGCTCAAAACATAAGAGGCATCAATTAGCAGTATGAAATCTTCTTAAGTGTGGGACAAGTATACTCCAGTATTCGTTAAAACATCTGACAATCACTGCAGATGCACCCATCTAAACTGTATTGTTAGGAAAAACAACAGATTTTCGGTTATATCATACTGAAGAGTCTGCAGACTCAAGTGGATATTGGAGGGTCAGATTCCAAAAATAGTTGTGTAACTTTCTCCCATTTTTTGCTACTGCTAGCATCACAAAGGTGGCACTGGGATGAGCTTATCTTCCAAAATCTCAAGGTTTTTCAAGAACTACACCTCTTAAAATTCTTTCCAAGTAATTTCCTTGTAGGTAATGAACAATTGCTATATCATTTCAATAAATTTACCTTCCTACCTGGGTAAGCCTGCATTCAGGTAGCTGTGTAGAAGTCATATCTAGAATCAGAACATGTCCAAAACTCAATTCCAGGTTGCCTTTAAGTTATTTTAGAACACAAAACATTAATGGATTTATGTAATCTCCCAGAACTGGTGTATCAAGAAATACTGGGAAATAATTACCTCAACAAACCCAAGGAGAAGACAGTTCATAAAGCATATTCCCTACCGTTCATCCATGTCTGGAACAGGAAATAAAATGAGCCACAAAAATATTTCAGAAGACAATCTTGTGTGGCTGTTGTTGAAGGAAACATAACATACAAGTGATGAGGGATAGAATGTGTGTGGGTATATTGCAGAAGTTCTTGTCTTATTGCAGAGTAAACCTCACTGAAGCTGGCTGTTTCTTCCATTCAAGAACAACACTTAACAAGATTTGGTTTTAAGAGCTAAAAATAACAAACCATTCCTGTCTGCCCAGAAATGAAGTAAAGTGAAAGGAAAACGTCAGGTTTATTTATTTTTCCCCCTTTTCTGGAGCTCAGAAAGCTGACAAGGAGCAATGCCAATAAAACAACGTATTTGACCTGACACCACTAAAACAATCTACTTGCCTAGAAAGAACCCAGCAATGAAAACCTGTGGGACCCTACCACATCATTCCCATGTATTTGCTGCAGGTGTGCAAACTCCTCAGAACCCACATACCTGAAATAACATGTTGAAAGCAAGTGTTTGTTCAGAATAGATTTTTATTTAGAATATATATTGTGTCACATAGAATTTTGTCAGAACACAGAATCTAGTTATCAAATCCAATAAAAATTATAAAATTTCATTGAACAATCATTTTTGGTGAGCAACTTAGAAAATTTAATACTAAAATTACATTGCAGGCATATTACAAGTCATAACATATAATACTGGCATTTGGATCATCCAGCCCAGTTTAGATTTTTTCATTTAATACTGATACATCTATAAAGCATGAATAAGCAGGAATGCAGCAGAAAGAGCTTATTACTTATCTTACTGTTAATACGTTAAGAATCAAAGCTTATCAGCAGATTAAAAGTTGATACAGACCATGTTCTGTTATTATAAACAGTAGTAAATACATAACTTGAACTTGACCATAGAAAGGAACCCTGATACCCTGCAACATCTGATGAAGCCAGAGGAGTAAGAAGAGCCCTGTCAGAAGGGACAAATCAGTTCCTGAAGATTTATACTACCGGGAAGTGTAAGTCAGGACTCATTGTATATTACATATATATAAAACATCCTTGATTTTTGGAAGAGGAAAGAAAAACAAAACGCAACCAAACTTTAAAAATCAATATTTTCTCCGTAGCAGTCTAGGAATGCTTCTTGGTGAGCTTTGACCAGGAAGTCGTCCAAGGGATTGCTAGGATTTTGTTCTTTCCCATCAGTGTAACTTAGTTTTCTGGATACCCTATAGAAAAGAATTGTTTAGATGATAAAGTAAATTACGCAAAAATACCATGCTTACTGAAACTCTGATGAACAGAATGAAATGGAAATAAATCGACAAAACAAGATATCTGAACATCTTGACTGTGAACAGCAGCAGGAATCCTTGTCTGCATTCCTTTGTGCTTTCAGCTGGAGAGGAAACTTTTCATCCAATGTCATTTTAGTGTCTCAGTAATACTACACTAACCTAAATTAAATATCTATTAAACTTTGAGATTAAATCTTTGAATCTATTCACAAATAGCTAAACATGGAAGATACAAGTGAGAAAACAATGATTTCCTTGCATGTTACTTAAGAAAAGGCATAGTTTTTTTAACATCTCCTTTAAACTATTTTGATTTATATCTGACAATTAAGTATAGCAGTATAGCTGTGGGACAGCAGTCACAGAGTTGAAGAAAAGTTTATTAGTTATGAACATTTCCTTTTCTGAAATAGTTCATTCATAAACATCTTCTAAATCCAACCCGGGTAATATTCATTTTCTTTCCACAACCATTCATTATGACATACAGCATTTTGCCACATGGCTTAGACATAAAACTCAAGGGCTCTGAAGCCACTAAAGAAGAGCTTCACTCCTGGGAACCATGGAAGGCTGAGAATATCACACCAGCGGCCTAAGGAAGCTGGCCAGCTGACAGTCCATTTTGGCTACAAATCAGCAAATATGCATTTATTTAATTAAGGAACAAAGAAATAGATTTTATTCCAGATGGCTTGGCAAGAAAGCACTCCATGAAATCCTGATTTCCTACTCTCTCAAACTTCTGTACTTACATGCATTAAAGAAAGGAAAACCATTCCTCCTTACTAATCTCATGAAGGGCTATTTTGTAAGGAGTCAGGAAAAAGAAATGAGGGGGGGAAAAAAAAAAAAAAGAGGGAATCCAAGAACTGAGCAGAAATTTACTCAGCTAAGTGGGCATACTCAACATCACAGAAACATCCTTGTATACTCATCAGCTTACCTCCAATCTTCCATCATATCAAAAAATAATCTTGATACAATCTTTATCAATATTGTTACATATTTATAATAAAAGCCTCTACATTTTAATTCCAGCTTTGCTTAAACTGAAACTTTTTTTCCTTTAAATCATGCAGCCTCTTTTCTGGTTAAGTTCTCCATACAAGTAGTTTAAAAAATACATTCAGGCTTCCTTTGAACTTTTAATTGAAACATTTCAGAAAATTTTGATCTGATGTATGATCATCTCAAGCACAGTGAAAATATTTCTTGACCGAGTTTGGGAAGGTAGCACATCTTGTGGTGCCAAATTAGACTTTTTGGAAAAAAAAAGTCAATAATGCTTTGGAAAATAAAAGTGAGAAACTGTTTAGAGAACTTTTAACGCTTTTTAATCCTGCTGCCTATTAAATTAGTTCACAATTAAAAACCCAAGAGATCTGAAACTTGCGAACCCTTTAAAAAGTATCTTTTCTGAGGAAAATAGGTGTAGTAGGCCAGTATCCAGCGAGAACACTCCTTCCAGAGATATAAAAACACTGCCAATAGTGATAACAGCAGCAGGAGAGGATTTCGGATATCTTCCAAACAGAGCCAAAATGCAGGTGACTATGCTCAACTGCACAGAAGCTAACTTTTGGAAGTCCTTTTAAACAGCAATATGTTGCACTCTTCATAGGCTAAGGATCTGAGAGGACTTGTTAGCTCAAACACATAGACAGAATCAAATCAATTCTATAGTTATAGAATATAATAATATAAATAATATAAAATAATAAATGTCTCTATAGTTAACCCAAAATAAGGACTAGAGTAGCTATTCAGTTAGGCTATCTTACTAACTTGTACTCACTGGCCAATCCATGCTGGAGTCTGGCTAGTTTTGTCCACAGACATTTGCCTCCCAGTGTTGAGCCCTACAGGTTTGATTAGCTTGGGCTCTCCCAAGCATCCATGTTGATTTTCATTCTAGAAGTACACACGTAAGCAACAACCTCCATACCTTTAATATGGGTGTAGAGCAGCAAGAATTTCTTTTGAAATTTCTTTTCTCAAAAGGCGCTTACCTTTGGTGACACTTCTGTGCATTTCTGGGAGAACTGTAATTCTTCACTGCCCTAGACCAACCAGAGTGGCCATCTGCAATCCCAGATTCTGGTAATGAAAAACAGTGAGATGAAGTAGCATATAAACTACAGTATGTTGTGAAAACATTAGTCTATTAAGACATTGGTAACACTTCATTGGCATACTTCAATGGGAAAATTTCCTTATGAAAATATTCTAATGCAAAAGATTCTGGAAAAACTTAATTTCAAATATATTCTATGTATAAAATGTATTTAAGTAAACATTAGGTTTCTTCAAAATGCTTATAATTTGTCACCATTAGAAAAAAAAGTAGAAGAAACTGTTAATACCAGAACAAATGTAATACATAAATATGAGTTAAAACTTGAAGAAGGCAAAGTAAGACAGACGGGATAAGTCCACCTCAAATAATACATTTTTTTTTACAATTAATCAGTAATAAAAATGCAACAAGGCAAGACCCATGCAAACAAATGCATTTCTTCTGCCATTTTCTTACTGTATACCAGTTGACCGTATTTCAGGTCACCTTCTTCAGTATTTTCCTCTACATATTAGTTAGTTATTTTGATGATAATGTTCATAAAAATAAAATATGGAAAATAAAGATTAGTGATGTTACTCGACAGGAAAAAAGTTCAGGTTATGTTATAAGCATGCTTTAACCAATATGACATTTTAAAAGGAAATTAAAAGATTAGCATCTAAAAACCTAAACTATTGTAGTTTTGGTTTGGTTTTCTTAAATAAAAGAATTCTACTGTCCTGAATTGGCAAGTTCTTTTATCCAGATTAATAATCTAATTCTCCATAGCAAGTGACAGTAGCCATGCAACAACTCAATTGCAAGCTTTTGTAAAACTGAAGAATCCAGTCAAAAGCCTTTGGTTATTCAAGTGTAAAATTAACAAACTATGCATTTCCTGCTGAGCATTTAGATACATAAAGTAAAAGCAACAGCAGATTTTATATGAATTTAAAAAAGGAAGAGAGGATAATAAGAAACCTGCTACTAGGAAAAGTCCTAGTTAACTTACAGAAAAGCTTCTTAAATAGCTGTTAACATGTGATTCAGAAACCCCCTTTCTATATAGATTCCTTACTTGGAGGAACACTTAAACATATCCAATTATTACTGAAGAAGATGATCTGTCACCTAGACAGTGGTCTATTGAGATCTGTAGGTTTACCCTTTGAAGAAAATCTTGTCATTGCTAAAGTAGTAACTCATAAAGTCTCTGAAACTAACCTTGCAGGGAAGTACCAGGAATAACAAGAAAAGTTTTATCTGAAGAAACATGAAATCCAGAGTCCTGAAAACAAAGCATCAACAGATTAAATTGATGGAGAAACTCAGATATTATTTCACAGCTTGCCTCAAAAGAAATTACTAGGAGCCTGGATGTGAAGGCCTGATTGAGAATTTAAATCAACAAGTCTAATGATTCCAATGAAACCCAGTAAAGCTTAATTTTTTTAATCTCATCTTATCCATCTATAAAATTAATAAAAACTCATCATTTCAGAAAGACACCACCTTAATTAATAAGACCACTTGTTTGAGATTATTTTAACCAGTGGCATGGTTTGTTAAAATGTAACAAAATCCTTTCTTGAGCATTTTATAACTGTTTACAAAGTTATTAAATATAGTGAACTTCCTCACGTGATCCAGGAGACTTCATGCAACTTCTAGTTCTAAAAAATAGAAATCCCCAAAACCCCAAACCTGTAAAACCATCCTACTGACCAAATAGCACCAGAAGTATGCTGTCACTAGTTTAAACAGCTTCCAGCTCTAATCCATTTTAAGCCCTTCTCCAAATAACAGCAAGAGTGCACAATAATTTATTATTCTTTTTAGAAGGTCCTTAAGTACCTGACTCTGACAGCTGCGACCATCAAACAAGTTGGGACTACTGCGACTGTATGTGCTCAAAAAATCCACACCAACTGTTTGAAGATTAACATTTTTCCTATGAGAAGTCTGTTGACGTTTTGTTGAAGAAAAGTAAAGCTCTGGTACATTTTTCAGTCGCTTTACTGGTGAGCAAAAGAGATCATTTTGAAAATTTCCTAGTCTTTTAATTCTGGGAATTGCAGATAAAGTTCGAACAGGTGAATTAACAAGAGCATTTACAGTTTCAGACATGTGTATTCCTTCGTATTTCCTTAAATTTGAAGCTCTCTGAAACACAGGAAGTTTTGGAACAGTCTCACTACACAATTCCTCATAGATCCTGTCAAATTCACTATCATACTGTGTAATGGACCTCACAGAATTACTTAAATTACTCTTCACTAATCTTCCTTTCTCTTGAAGGTTCTGTGAATTTGCAAGAGGTCTGGTCAATGTCAAAGGTTTTTGGATTTCTTTGGAACACAGTTTGTAGTAGAGTTTCTCAAATGCATCTTCGTATTTCTGGGGCACCTTTGAAGGACTCTGCTTCATAGACAATGAGGAAAATAAGTGTTTGCGCTGGAAAGAAATTCGTCCTTCAGAAATTATTTTTTCAGGATTTATGAGCAAAGGATTTGATGCTGTTGCAAGAGAACTGTGGGTGACAGGTGTCAAAGCGTCACTATTGCCATAGGAACTGCAAGTAGAGGAACGCAACTCTGAAGTATCACCACAAGAAAAGTCAATTTTTTGAGTTCTGCTCTCTTTTACCAGATGAAGTGCTGTTGACCCTGAACTGGCAGCAGATGTTATAAAAGGATATTCCCAGGAACATTTGTAAGCTAATTTTTCACTTCCTATGCATTTTGAATTCTTCAATGAGACAGTAGTCTGTAACTCATCTTCAACTAGAAATGTCTCTCCCATTCTAGACGTAATATTAGGAAGAGTCTGTTTGGAGACTTTCTGGCCTTCTCCAGATACCAAATGATGTTCTAAACTTGAGTCAGAGTAGTCCATGTTGATTTCATTTGTATCAGTACAAGAATAATGTACTAGACCAGATAAATTGTTAATGGAACACATGTCATCACAAAGTTCTTTGTTCTCATTTCTGAAAGTTTGATTCTGGATGTCTTCACTTCTACTGCTGCATATGCTAGGTAGCGCATTCTTCAGTTTAAGAGGTCTGAATCCTCTTATTTTGTCTACAGTGACATTGAGCTTTGCTCTTCTAAAACGCCGTCTTTTGTGCCCTAATTGCCCAAAAATGTATTTTAACTCTTTTCTCCAAGACTGCTTTGTCATGAGCCTTCTAAGCATCTCTACCATCGCTGGATACAAGTCTGCAAGAGTTACATTGCTCCAGGAGCATGTCTCATCTGCAGACTGGTATTCTTCCAAGGCACTATCATAGCAACTTTTATTCAGTTCTGGAGAAGGTCGATGCCTGGGTATAGTTTTTGTGTTTGGTGAAATGGGAACACCAGAAAATTGTAATTGTAGAGGTCTGGATGAAGAACATTTATTTGACAACTCCATATTCTCTCTGCAAACAGCAGCTTGGTTGCCTATTCAAAAAAAAAAAAAAAACAACAAAACACCAAACCTCAAATGAATCACAAAACAAAACTAGAAAAAGAAAAAAAACCCCACAACCCAAACCTATTAGGGCACTTCCAATAATGTATGACATGACTTTGAAACAATTGCATTCGGCACAGGTAGTCTTACTGCAATAGAACATTTCATTAAGCTTTTTTGACAGCCTAAATGGATGATTAACATAATCCATTAGGAAAAAATTAAAATTTTTCCTAACTATGTTGAATTAACAGACTATAGAAGACAAATTAAATGTGTTGGAAAAACAATTTAAAATAGCTTAATATATAGATATAAAATATTTTCATTGTAGAGGCAGACTGCTTTGCTCTTTGTGATTTCTAACCAGGATGAACAGCCTTATCCTGCAGGTTTTGTCAACTGTATTTCCAGATTACCTAAAAGCTTTGTACTTGGCTAGTGCCAGTGCAGCTTTTCTTCCCCAAAAGCAGACTGAAGAAAATGGTTTCTGTACTTGTTAGGCTTGAAATATTTACATCAAAATTCTGTCTTAGGTTTGCATCAAGTCTGGAGAGCTTCTGAAGAAAGAAAGTTTACTAGCAAAGTGTCAGTTACCAGAAGATGCAAAGCCATTCAATACATTCCTTGAATTTAAAATAAGCACATTCAAAAAAATTATGCTTTCATTTAATTAAACTTAATGCTGCTGAGTTTTATAAATATGCTTTTTTTCCCCCCTGAGGCTATTTAAGAAAAGCTGTTTTTACATATACAAGTTACTTAATTTCTGTTTTTCAAATACATTTTGGCATAAGCAAAACCATGTTTAACTTTTCTTCAAGAATCCAGCCTGTAACTTTTCAGTTGGATAAATAGTGCGCCTGTGTTTTCAATAAATTAATCATTTCTAACAAATTTTAATAAAAACACATTTTGTAACTAACATATTTGACCAACACGCAAAAGATTCAGTTGTACCAATGAGTTCTTGCACCGGTGAAGCTAAATGAAGACTTTCCGACACCCCTTGAGGTGCTATCTGAAAAATAAACAGAAAAAAGAGACACATAATCTGATATCCTGAATTTTTTGCATGTTAAAGGTAACATCAAAACCTTATTTGTGACGAGTCCTGCTCTCCTTAATATACTAGGTCATTACTCTACTAGGTCCTGTACAAAGTTATGGTTATAAGGGGCTTCATAAAATTTATACTAAGAGGAAAAAAATCTAGTTTAAGACTTAAGTAACAATTTTTAAGAGTTACCAGTTAAATCTTAGAAAGTTAATTATCATCTTTGCAACTTCTACTTTATGTATTTTAATCCCTTTCCCAAATATGGGAATTTATACCTAGATAATGTATACATCTCTGGCAACGCCGGAAGCTGTACCATAATCCTTTGCCCTTAATCCCTCTTACCCCCAAAACCAAAATAAAGCTAAAACTCCTTTTTTCTCTACAAACCTCAAATTTAAGCTTTTCAGAAAACTTACTGAAGTGAAGATAAACTTGCACAAGGGTTCAAAGAACAAAGTATAAAGTAAAAAAAAGAAATAAATAATTATCTGCTCTGTGTCTCACAAATCGTTGCTGTCAGAGACTTGAGATACTAAGATATTTACACAGACAGCAAGCAGGAGAGGAACAATGATGGAACAGCAAAGAAGTTGTATTAGAATTCATTGTGCTGCACAGTTAGAGTTCTTATTTTATTCTAATTAGCTAATAATGTAAACCAGGAGAAATATGTTACCGCAATCCATTTGGGAATTTGTCTAGCATAATCTTGTACTATCACATCCACTGGAATGTTTACATTCTCTTGACTATGCACATCACCTACACACAGACTCTTAGAGGGGAAAAAAAAAATATTAATTAAAACACACAGAATTTTCTAACATTGACAAACCCAAACACATTACTTAGATTTGTTTCAAACTAGTATTATTCAGATGAGGATACTGAACCAGCATAAACTTATTTTGCATGTATACATTTTATGTCAAGAAGAAAAAAGACCCTGAGAACGAACTGTATGTGAAGACATATAAAAAGAGATAACTAGCTAGTTTATTGATGCAGGGAAAAGCATGCACACTGACTTAGAAGGCTTACTGACAAAACCAAACACACACAAAAAAAAAAAAACAAAAAGAAAAACGTAACCTAATGTTAGGTTGCAAAGCACTGGTAATTACGGCTGCAAATTTTTACATGTATTATTAACATCCCATGAATTCATATACAAATTAAGGTCTACCCTGTAATGGACCTCTATGCAAAATCTAAAAACATTTGTTGATAAATGGCAAACATTTTTCATCAATCAAACTCTCTGAAGCAGTTTGTATTAGCTGTTGTCAGAGACATGACAATGCCTAGCACTATGTGAAAACAAGAAAGTAAATTCATTGTATTTGAGCAAGCAGAACACAGGATTAGAATGGCTGCGTACACCAAAGTGCACGTTGTACTTTTCTTCATCAATGTAACTACTCTGGGTACTCCTGATACGCCCAGTCTAGTCTGGGAAAAACCAGCAGAAAATTCCAGTCTGCTTTTGTTATGGTAGCCACTATTTCAGATTTACTTTTTTTAATAAAAAAAAATAATCAAGTTCTCTGTTTATGCTAGACTCTCATGTGAGCCATCATATTTTTATAAGAGTTTTCACTTTTGTGATTCATCTGGTTATTCTTTTTCCATACTTGTAATAGCCTTTCTGATGGTTGGCTGTTCTATGCAACACATTGTATGGCTTTCTCCGGTATACTAACAATCCCAAGACATAATACTACTTCACATTGGACTTCATGACATTATTTATTGAACATGTCATTTTAAACGCAGAATAGAGAGTCTTTTGTTGACAGTGCATCAACTCATCAGACACATGTAAGCTATTCAAATAGCTCAATTGTTTCTACTGAACACAAGATTATTCCATTATATTCGATATCAGAAGGTTTTACCTGGAAATGAACGTCTTCAAATTTTCTTCTTACTGAAGCTATATCGGCATCACTTTCTTCATCTACAATTTGAAGATAAATAGTAAATAAAATCTAGCTGGACTCAAAACCAAAATGGAAATATTTTTAAACACACACCGTATAACTTATAGACTAAACTAGTTTCATTTTAGAAGACAGTTTTCTACACTAAAACTCTTTATCTGTATTACCTTTCAATTTCAAGACAATTGAAAAGCATGGTTTATAGGTTCATAAGTGACTTGAGGGGAACAAAGAAGAGTGAAGAAAACTTGTTTGTAACCAGTTCTTCAAGTTTTACGTTAACCATTTCGGAGAGTAAAATATTTTCAAAAGCATTGCCCTGCAAGGTTCACTATTCATTATGTATCATTCCCACTTATTTCCCAATACATTCCTAAATATCCCAAGTCTTCCAACTCAATTTTTAGATATTCTATGAGTATTTTTGTGAATGGAATGCAAAAAGCCATTTTTTTTTGCTAGATGTAGCCAGAGCTTCCAATTCATCACTAGCTAAAGCCTTAGTCTTTCAAGATCATAAAAGATGTGATTACATTGTAAGCCCTGATTTCTAAATTTCCCTGAATGTTATATCTTTGTCCCACAATTGTGTTCGCCACAATGAGGGAAAAAGGAGAATAACCCTAAAAAGGAAACCGACGAGTGAAAAAACATCTTGGTTATGATGCCTACCACATCGCTGCCTCTTCAAGCTATTCTTAAATTACTAAAAACAGAATGAAAAATTTTTCCAGCTAATCCCATCTTCCTTTTTAGTTCCCTGTCAGTGCAAACATTCCCTAAACCTCTGTGGACAGCTACTGCCATAGAGCTAGGATAAAGACACATATGAAAGAAATACTATGTTTGTGGGAGATAATATAATTTCACATCTTCTGGTGAAAATGTTCAGTAAGAAGAGGGTTGGCTTTGACAGTCTACCTGACCCCAGTAGGATTATTTTATTAGAACTGAAACTCATACCTATCAGATTATCAAAGTTTCTTCCCACGTGACTAATGGAAGACAAAGTTGTGGTCACTTTATCCACAGGAAATCAGTTACTAAACATCCATAGTGGAGGAAGCAGTAAGAATGTTAACATTTTAATCTAGAAGTTTCACCCTCCAATTTCTATCGTAACAGCTGATACTCTCTTTCTACCATGCACTCTTCTTCCTCCAGTAGAACTGGGCACAAAACTGGCAAACTGCTCCCTAAATGGTTACTGAGACAACCAGACTCGACTGCTACAAAAATAGGAGGTTCTTGAAATAAAGGTAACAACTCCAGTGTTTGGGAATGGTCAACTCCATTGCACTAGTTACAAATAATCAGAAAATAGCTTGTATCATAGAATGAAGTGATCTGTATAAAAGTTGAATACTCTTCTAGGTGCCAAATCTCATAAAAGTGTAACTTTAGTAGGTCTTCAATGTATTGTCAATCATACCTCAAATTACCAGAGCATTAGCTATTAGCAGAGGACCATGGAAAAAGTGAAGTATCTTCTCCAGGGAACCTTAATGTGATTTTAAGGGCCAAAAAGGAAACTCAGGAACACCTTTGTTCCACAAGTGAAGAGAGAAAAAAATGAAAACTTGCACCTTTCCCTCTGGAAAATTTGACCTATAATACAGAAGGTTATTTCACTGGAGATGTACTCGATAGACTATCATTACCTAAAATATTATATTCCGTTTAAAGATGAACATGTTAGTAAGGGGGTTACTGTGAATTTTAAGTTTTGACTTTGATGTAATCTTATAAACTTAAATACTCTTAAATAAATATACAATTCAGATTGAACTTTCCCCTTTCTCTCCAAATAAATTAATTTTTTTTGTGACAGTAATAGACACAGGAAATTGTTCAGATATCACTGTACTTTGCCATGCTACTTCTTGTGAAACCAAAGGAGGTAGCCCTAACAATTTTCCCTAGTAGGAGCAGACCAATACACGTGAGAGCTGTTTCACTTTATTTGTACTTGCTTTTGATAGTCTTTGCATAGTTTTAGAATAAAAATACCGTATAATACCTGGAAGAAACACTGGCTTCACTGAGAAGCATGAAGCATTCTGTACAAATACTAAAAATTGAAAAAAACCTGCCAAAGCTAAAGTTTTAGCTAAAGCAGCTAAAGATATGCTTTTTCTCAACAGTTAGCATGCCCTATTGCTAATCTTTTAGATATTAAAAAAAACCCACAACAAACCCAAAACCAAAAAAACCAACCCCACAACACCTAAGTGAATTCCATTTTTAAGTGAGGAATCCAACCCCACATCTCTAATAAACTACTTTCTAGGTCTTACTGTATTTGGAGATAACTGGGACTCAACAAGTCTGCTATAAATCCTCTCCAGTCTCTTCCTAGAACATTCACAAGAGAAGGAAGAGGAGCGTATAATCAATATTATTGTATGCTGCTATGAAGATACCAGAGTCTACGCTGCATCACTCATTCATCCCCACAAGTGCAAAAGACACAAAGACCACTTACAGAAACTATGCTACAAATGCTTCTGAAATTTGCTTCCTGTATTTCATTGCACAGGTTCAGAAAAAACAAAATAACATCATCATCATTCAAATAGATGTTGAAATTATCCTCTTAAATGACAGGAGGGCAAGTTTCAGATTGCTCTTTTCTGTTTTCCCTCAACACAGAAGTATATCATCTGCCTTGGAGATAACTATGTATGAAGCACCTAATTTATATCAGAGTAGTTAAACAATAGCTAACCATATTTTCCTGCAACTGCTCTTTTAATCATTAAATGTTGGTTACCTCTGAGCTATACTTTAATTTATGCAAAATAGTAAGTTTTTATATGCACAAGAATCAAAAGATCTTGAATAATACAAGTTTTACATATTTTAAAAACATTCATTCAGATACTGTTATCGCTAACTAATACAATCAAATAATTATTTGGGAAAATAAGGTCAAAACCACACAAAACTTTGCAGACAGGCCACAAGACTGATGCTGAAACTGCTACCAACACTACTGAAGATATACTGTTGCAGCTGAATGCCATATCCGTATTTACCAGACCACTATAAATTAATGTATATATTCTAATTAATTAATAAAACTTCTATTGCCACTTATGCCAAAGTTTTAATTTTGCTGTTCCTTTCTTTATTAAGACAATTGAACATATTCCACATTGTCTTTCCAACCTATCAAGGATTCAGAACTGAGATTTTAAAGAGGAATGTGGATATTGATTTCACAGTACTACCAGTACCTCAGTCTCTTGTTATTCCTAATCTCTACTTTCCGAAAGGGTACAGAACATGTATTGAATTCTTTACTACGTCAGAAAACTATGAAAAAGTTATTTGCAATCTTTTTCAAAAAGTTTACAATAACGGTAGCTAAAAAGTAAATTTAAAAACCCACCTATGTCAGATGTATCCATATGAGATTTCTCAGGAGATACCTTAAAAGCACATGAAAGGAATTTTGAGACCTAATAGCATAAGTTATATTAGTCTGTAGAGTTTTCTGCTCTTGCTGCTTGCTCAATTTTTTGGGGAAGGGGTGGTGGTGGTGGTGGTAGTGGTAGTGAAACACACACAGTCATATTCCACAAACTATGTCCAAATGACACCATCTTTAATAATAAAAAAACATTTGACTGATGAATTCAAATCACCCAATATTTATCAGTATTTCCTGGGGATTTTCTTTGTGTTCCAACGTATACGGAAAGTTTCTTAACTGCCCACTTTAAACAATTCCAATTGCCTACTTCAAACAATCTATATATAACATTTCAAATAGCTTTTTGCTCTATTTTGTAGAAGTCTTCATAGTTGCATAAAAAGCTCATTTATATAGAGAAAGAGCCTTTTCTAAGTGTTTACAATCTACATCCAACATCACTTTCTTCAGAATGTCTTTTTAAAAAGTCTATTTTGTCCAGTTCAATCACAAAATCAGTGTATTGTGCGTTAAAATGACACCAATAAATGGAGACAATCCTAGCTATCATCTACACAGAATAAATAATTAGGAGTGACCAGTGAGACGGCTGGTATCACTCTTTAAATGCTGAATATTTAAAAGTTCTCCTTCAGAAGATAAGGAGTCAAAAGAAGGTATTCCATATGACCACAGATTGTGCACATCATAATTACAAAAGTTAGATGCACATGTTGCTTAACTGAAAAGACACTTGATGGCTTAAAGCCTGTGTCCAACTGCTCTATCTCCCTTAAACTTAAAAGAAGAGCAGAATTTGGATGAAATCCATGACTGTTATTTGATACCACAAATATCATAATGGGAGGGTATATAATTATATGAAACATATGTGAAGCCTACTACATCAGCAACATGAATAGGAACATAGTGAAAATAAAAATAATGAAAAAATGCATGAATCCATTGTCACAAAATGTATTAGACCACCACATATAGAAGTCCAGAACCTGAATTCATCACCATCTCAAAGCACAGAAGCTATCTGGGGAGGTAACAGTCAGGGAAAGTATACTAGATAAACAACATTAATTATAATATGACAATTTTAATTTTACACAAATATGTACCTGGTAAATAAATACATGTTCTGTAAAATAATGCTATTACATGTGGGGAACTACATGAGGGGAAATATAAAGCAATTGTTTAATAAGATACCTGAAGTTTGAAGAACCGCAGCAACATACTTTAAGCCCTCAATTTTTTCAGAAGTACTTATTTAAGGAGAATAAAATGATTCAATTCAGCAATTAGCAGGTTTTTAAAATCTAATTTTATAGCTATGGTACAGGACCACCTGCTAATGATTAATTTCTTAGCTTTTGACTACATAAATACATTTTTTCAAGAGGTTTTATAAAAGTAGATGCAATGTGGTGTCCATACCTGATGCATTGTTGAATGTTGATCTTCAAAATCACTGGTCTGTTGCTTTGACATATCTTAGCATGCACAGGAGAAAAAAAAATAATTCAATTTGATAGATCACAGATCAATACTGTACCTGAACTCATTAGTTCTTCATTTGTAAATACTCTTATTTATTTTGAAAAATATTTAACACAAACATTTAACAAATGGAGAACATACACAGGACTGAAACAAAGAACAGACAAGCGAGAGAACAACATCCTAGTCAGGAAAGCTTTCTAATTTCTAAGTCCTGAAATATCTTTCTTAGAGATTATGGAGTTGCTCTTTAGAAGCAATGTAGAAAGGAACCTAAAGACGTCATCTGTTCTTTCTTCCATTTTAAAGCAGGGACAAGTATACCTAACTCACCTCGAGGAGAAGTCTAACCCATTCTTAGGCAACAACTGAAAATCAATATGCATTACTGACATTCATTTCATACCAAATCTGAAACACAGCAACCACTAGAAAAAAAACAGATTAATTCTATCCCAGCTGAAACCAGCACACTAGCTCTTTTGTTTGCCCCAACTCCCCCTCCCCGTTTAAGTCCTATCACTAGGGGCTCTAGTAAATTTTTCCTTTTTATGACTCACTCCAGCTAGTCAAGTTACTACTGCATACAAAATAAAGAACTCCACCACAAGTTTTATCACTGTTGAACAGTGCAGAAAACATGTTTTTTGTGCTTTGCATACTAGACACCTGTGGATATCTTCTAGCAGAGCGTGTGCTATTTTCACAACGGAGTGATATTCTTGGTTGGCTCAACTAGTCCTCAAAATTGCCTCTTCCTGCCATTGGTTATTCCTACTTAAGTCTATTACTTTGAGCTTCTCTGAAATTACACAAAGTTTAATTCTAATTTTAGCCCAAATTTGTCACACCATCTTTCACAGCGGTCATCCCTACTTGGTATCACCTGTCAGTTAATGAAGGGTATCCTCTCTTTTACTATTTAGTTAATGAAAATATAAACTAGTAATTTGCTGGAAAAATACGCCTCATGTTTCCCTTCAGGCTGCACACAGACCATTGTTAACTATTCTAGGCACTGTTTTCCAACCAGTTGGAAACCGAGCTACAAACCCACTCTCTCATATAAAGCTAATGAAGCATATTATATAGCTAGAAGGCTCTGGCTTGTAACCTTCTCAGGAAATTTATGTTCACTCTTTTGCAAAAAACTGCAGTAATGCTTTCTTTAGAATATATTAGCAATGGGCTTGTTTTTTTTTTTTTTTTTTTTTTTTCTTCCCTTCTCTTTCAGAAGCTGAATAAAATATTTTCCAAACATTTCTGGATTAGGAACACAGGAAATCAGAATAACATGGTAATATCCCATTGAATTCACTTACTGATCAAGATCTATGAAACACTACAGAGGTGTTTCATTTCAAAAACAATTCTCAAGGAAAGAATCAATTTTAAGTGACTAATATATGACAGAAATATTGCTCTTCATGGAGACTGAAATTTAACATACTTGGTCCTCCCATACTCAGAACTGTCATATATTAAAAAACAACAACAAAACCCCCAAAATTAACACTCAGAATATTGTCATTTTACCCAGGAAAACTTCTTAGGGGTTCTGGACATTTTATCCAAATAGTAAAAATAGATTCTAGCAAAATCCAGAATTGTAAGTTGGAAAAAAATAACATAAGTTATATTCCAAGGGAAGGAGTTAATTAATAAGTATTTGGGTCTTATCAAGATATTTAAAATGTTTGCAATTCATAGCACAGAACTTTATACATCCTAATTGAAAACACATATCAGGCCCACATAAAAGTATAGAACAAGAATAACTAAAATTTCCACATTAGGTTTATTAATCTATAGCTAGAAGCAGCTAGCCTTTTTTTGTTGTTGTTCTTGGGTTGGGTTTTTTTTTTGGTGTGTGTTTTGAGGTGTTTTTAAAGGTAAGACCAACCACTACCTGCCAGTTCAAATGCTTACTCCATGTACTTTTGTATTCCAAATAAAAGAAGTCAGTGCAAGATACGATTTGCTTAAATGGAACAAAATCAATTAGGTTTATCTTTTATAGCATATAAATACATATACATGTGTAAAAAGCAGGTTTTTCCTTATACCAAAAAGCTGTCAACACTAGTGCTCTTTCCGCACCTTCAATATTTAGTTAATTATTTCTTCCCTAGGATAACTTAAAACATAATTAAATAATAAAAACTTTGCTCAAGTTATATTAAAATTTGGAAAAAATATGTAATGTATCAATTCTTCTGATTTTCTACCTTATCTGTAATGCAGTACACTAAGTTTGAATTTAATTAGATCAAGCCTCCATAGCATTAAAGAAATCCCCAAGTAAATTCCTTCAGTAAGAACTACCAAGGCATTTAGACCTTAGGTCAAAACACAGATTAGTAAAACATTACTTTTAAAAAACTTCAAATACTGTGTCTTTAAAAAAAAACCCACCTAACTGCTAAAAGTTTTATTTCTGAGTTTAACTGCAGATCGTAGCCAGTCATTTTTTGTACTATTCAGACCCATCAGCACATATTTTCTAAAAATTAGAGGCAAAGGTCTGGACCATGTGAATCTTTTTGTATCACACTCTTATTCCCTAGCTCAACATTTTAATATCATGGGCTGATTCAAAGTCTATCCCTGAACGCTATATAGACAAGTGTTTTTGTAGGATTGTAAAGAGTGAGAGACACAGGCTGTGTTTTGTCCTCAGATGGTCAGCAGAAAATTTTCTTGGATGAATACCATAAAATAAGCAACACCAAAAAATCCCACCTCAAAACCTTCAGAAAATAAAGCCCAACATACCTGTGCTGTACTACACATCATAATTTCCCCCATCATTTATCCCAGTAAAAAAAAATGTATTTTATTGGAACACACATCTCCTTTTCAGAACAATGAAAAAAACTTCAGATGTCATACATCTCCGTAGGTAGTATAAGAACTACACTTTGATGTGCAGTCTTGATTTGACTTCCATCATGATACTTATCTCTAATGAAATAACTATACACTACTTTTTCCTGCAGTCAGTCTGATTCATTCAGTATACAAAATAATCTGCTAAACTTTTGATAACTCATCATGCGACCTCATGAGATTCTTTTAACACAGATTTTTTAATATGCCTACTTATCTAGTTATTTTTAAAAAGCTAGCAACTTCCTAATATCTCCACTTGTAGAGCCATGTAAGTCAGGGTTGGAATTTTTAGATTCAGTGAATATTTGACAAATCTGACAAATACAACAAAAAGCATACTGATAAGGGGAGATTATTTTAATCAACTTGTAATGATACCAAACCCAATTATAATGCATTTACTGATCTTAAACTACATTTCACAATCCTTATGAACATAGGTACTGTTAGTTTTTTGAGTGGTTCCCCTCACAAAAAAACAGCAAGTATCCTAAAGTTTGACATAAACCAGGATGTCTTCTATTAAGTCAAGACTCTTTTGAGAAGATAATTTATAGCACTTTTTTTTTAAAAAAACTTTACCTGCATTTCTTTGCCTTCCTGTATTACGCTGCAATTAGAAAAAGGAAAAAAAGCCATGTCAGAAGAATCTTAGTATTGTAAAGGTATTTTAACCAGTGCTTTTCTTTACCTTGGTATATTTCACAACTAGGCACTTCCTGAATAACCTTTCAGTTTCCTTTAGGTTTCCTATGGCCTGAGCAGAAAAGCCACAAATACATGGTAAAACTTACCTGATCATTCACTTCATGACATACTGTTGCTGTTAAAATCACTACAAGAACATAAGCTACAGCTACTTTAGCTCCTATAAAAGGCTAAGACAGAGAACTGCTCTTATAGTCCTTAATGGATTTAGTCTGTAAAATTCTGCAGCAATGCTTAGTAGAAGACACAGAGGATATTACCAGAAGCGGAAAAGGAAAGGGAAATACAGCCCCTCTTCTGTCTTCTTTAAATCCACCCTCGTTCCCCTCACTCTGTGGGGTTCAGAACAGCCTCTGTGTTAACTACCAAGGTACACTACCACAACTTCATTTTTTAAACAGATATTAGGAATGTAGAAGCAAGGTGACTTTTGACAGTTACCTGAGAAACACTGGGATTTTGATGAAATTCACTGTTGAGTCCTTTTGGGGAATTTTTGGAAACAGAAAAATAGGCAACTGCTTGTTTAATGTAAATATTCAGAATAAAAAATTCAGATCATATGCCCACAACAGTAACAGCTTTAGCGTGATACAGAGAGTGAGTACTGAGACTGCAAGGATACTTTAATTACTCTAGCATTATTTTACAGACAAAAAAAAATCTAAAGACTAATCCAGTAAGCCCTTCAGAATTGAAAAGCTTATTACCTGAACCAAGATAAATTGATTCAATACATGTTAACTTCAATGGCAATATTCTGATGAGATCCAAAAGTCCGTGTCCCCATCAGACAGCATTGTTTTAAAAAACAAACAAACAAAAAAGATATTTTTCTAGGTTCTAACCACTGGTAAATGGTCATTATTTTAGTTCTCTCATCTGAGAGTCTTAACCAATCTATCCTAAAACTCTATTTTAAAGCAGATGTTGACTTAATTAATAGCTTTTGCAAATATGACACAGCAAGATTAGAATATGTTCCTATATGTAGAATCATAGAATAATTTGGGTTGGAAGTGACTTTTAAAGGTCATCTAGTCCAGCCATTCTGCAATGAATAGGGACATCTTCAAGTAGATTAGGTTGCTCAGAGGCCCATCCAACCTGACCTTGAATGTTTCCAGGGTCACTGATCTCCATCTAGACATTGAGCCATTGACCACTGCTCTCTGGATGCGACCATCCAACCAACTCCTCATCCACCAAACAGTTCACCCATCAAATCCATATCCCTCCAATTTACAGAGAAGGATGTAGGGGACTGTGTCAAAGGCCTAACAGAAGTCCTGATAGATGACATTTGTAGTTCTTCCCTTGTCCACTGGTGTAGTCACTCCTTCACAGAAGGTCACTATGTTGGTCATGCAGGACTTCCCCTTGGTGAAGCCATCCTGGCTGTCTCAAATCACCTCCCTGTCCCCCATGTGCCCTAGCGTAGCTTCTAGAAGGATCTATTCTGTCATTTTCCCAGGCACAGAAGTGAGGCTGACAAGTTGGTAGTTCCCAGGGTCCTCCTTTCTACCTTTTTTGAAAAATGGGTGCAATGTTTCCCTTTTCCCAGTCACTGGGGACTTCACCTGACTGCCATGACTTTTCAATATCATGGAGAGTGGCTTGGCAACTACATCAGCCGATTCCCTCAGGATTCTGGTATACATCTCATCAGGTCCCATAGATTTACGTACGTTCATGTTCCTCAGGTAGTCACGAGCCTGGTCTTCTCTTACATTGGGAGGGACTTTGCTCCCCCCGTCCCTACCTTTCAGTTGCATCTATTTGAGGTGTGTGGGAAGAGAGTTTGCCAGTGAAGACTGAGGCAAAAAAGTTGTTGAGAACCTCAGCCTTCTCCTCATATGTTGTTACCAGTCTGATGGTCGTACTCATTGCAGGGGTATGCTTTCTTTGATCTTCCTTTTTTGGCTGACATATCTGTAGAAGCCCTTGCTGTTATTCTTTGCATCCCTTGCCAAGTTCAATTCCAGCTGTGCCTTGGCCTTCCTGATCCCATTCCTACACAACTGGGCAGCCTCTGTGTACTCTTCACAGGGCACCTGTCCCTGCTTCCACTGCCTGTGCCTCTCTTTCTTGCACTTTATTTTGACCAGTAGGTCTTGACTTAGCCATGCCAGTCTCTTGCCCTCCTTTCCCGATTTCTCACACCTGGGGATCAAGAGCTCTTATGCTCTATGGAAAGTGTCCTTAAAGCTCTGCCAGCTCTGTTCTGCTCCCTTGTCCCTGAGGGCAGTGTTCCAGGGCGTCCTAGTGACTAACTCCTTGAAGAGCTGACTTTACTCTTTGCCTGATCCATATCCCTCAGGACTACAAACTCCACCAGTCCATTTTTTTTTTATTATGTATGGAAAAAAACCCAAACCACGCTATATTTTGACTGCAGTACAGAATCACAGAATATTCATGGTGGGAAGGGACCTTTGAGATCATTGAGTCCAACCACAAAACCAAAAAAACACCAACAAACCAAACCAAAAAAAAAAAAACCAAACAAAAAATCCCCACCACACCCACTCACAAACAGACACAAACCAACAATCCCGGGCACTAGAGCATGCCCTGAAGTGCCATGTCTACACGTTTCTTAAATACCTCCAGGGCTGGCGACTCCACCACTTCCCTGATTGTAGGACTATATTATTAGATACCTCAAATACTTCCTCCTTCCATTTCCTAAGCTTTTCAGTTGACACTTTTGTCCATTTTTTTGGTCCTAGAAATAAGAAGAGATATCAATATAAACATAGCTTTTCTTACAACACCATCTATACCGAGTATCATTCTAAAAAACATAAATATCTAGGAAGAACATATTACATAGTAACAAAACATTATCAAACCTGAACAGTCTCCAATATAATTGCTGAAACAAAAACTTAGAGGAAAACAAATGAACAGAATTTTGTAATTGCAAGTTAATCAAGAAGTCAAGCAAAAAAAATTTAAATAATTCATATGCTGAATCTAACAACATGAAGCTAAAATCCAAAGAGCATTACAGCCCCAGATGCTATGAAGAGGTGAAAAAAAGCAATTATTTTACTTCTTAAATTGCATTTAATGCATGTGGACTGCATGGTATCTGAGGTTACTTAAAGGCATAATTAAGGCAATATAGGATTGAGATCCATATTATTTCCATATTGAATAGAGGTTACTAAACCAAGACCATAACCAAGTCTTTAAAAATTCAATGACTGTATTACAGTGCTGGAGGCATGTTTCCTTCCCTCCCTCCCCCTCGATGGGCAATATATATTAAATGCTATAAAATGCAAACTTCCCAGTCTGTAAAAGCCTTTAAAAAGTAAATTGTATTTGGTGCAACAATTACATTGGGCTTGACACTGTGGTAGTACTTCATGTGTATCTCCAGTAAGCTTGTTCTTCTTTATGAGAGCTGATATGGTCATTTACATATAATAATCCTCACCTCAGTAACGATAAAAACTATCAGAACATGTCATTTCCCAGTAAAGCCAAAAGGTACTAAGTCACAAGTCCCCCTGAGCAATGTATTTTAGAACAACGGGGTTTTTTCCACAATAAGCTCTCCATAAGCATTATCAACTCTATAATGGATTAACAGCTATAATGAAACAGCGACAGGGCATATGTGGTATAGATTTATGCTAACCCCATGAACATTCAGTGAAAAGCTAAAGAGACTATCTACCCAGTCCACCCTAACATTTGACATAACAGAAATTTATGAGAGCAGCCTTCAGAATACTAAGCGGAGATGAAGTTATAGCACCTATTCATGCATATCAACTTCCCGCCTAGTACCTGCGTTCCTTTGTTTCCCCTGTCTTCTCCATTTTGATTCTTCTTTTTACAAGACATACCCAAATATTAACCATTGTTATCCTGAATCTCGCTAGTAACGCTTTTTTGTTGTCTAAAACAGAGCACACAATGGACTAATATGGTGCATATAAATAAACTCTCCAGGTATTATATGCATGTATCGAAGCTTACATACACAATGACATATGTCAGTGGACAAAAATTCAATATCTGTTGCAATGAAATGTTATATAATTGTCAATAGTTGCATGCTTCACTAAGTCTAAATATACTGTATGTACATATTGAAACTTTAAGAAGTTCTTACCATCAGGCGTATCATAAGTGAGAGTTTCCATGGAAATGAGTAAATCATCTTCAAAAGGATGATTATACTAAATAAAAAGGACAACTAAAGATTAGAAAAAATGATTAAAACAATGCTTTTAACAGGCATTTAAACTATTGTTTTTATACAGCTTTGTTTTGACCAAACCATGAAATTGTCAGTATGTTGTTTTATTGGCTGAAGTTAAAAGTCAGCACTGTGGAAATACCAATTCCTAGAGGAAACACATTTTAAGCACCTACGTGAGTCATTCAGTTTCAAGAAATAAGCCAGTCACTGACAAAATGGGGCTTCAGAGTTCTCATAGGGATTAAGTTACTCTATTACAGTTTCTTGTAAACTTCCTCTGTAGTTTCTTGAAGTAGCCACTTGGCATAGACCTACAGTTCACAACATAAAAAAATATCCCATCTAATGCTAGATGAGAAAACTGCTCTAGAAACAGACCTACCCTTAATACAGTCCCTAGACATTAGCACAAAACTTTTCCCTGAAAAGCCAAGCTGACGTTCCTGAGCAAACACATGCATCTCTGGAAGGAAGCATATGGTTCCCACACATTTAACACAAAATGGCTCTAAAGTAAGGAGGTCCTGTAGAGGGAGCATCCCACTATTTTCTGTAGTTTCATTGAAAATATCTCATCTAATGATAGCTAATTTGGGTGAAGGGCACAACTTGGACTTATATTGAAGTCACATATGTAATACGGGCAATCCCAGATCTAGGTTTTATGGATGCATTTGATATTTACTAGCTTACTCATGCCAAGGCACAGGAGCACATGACTCAGCAAAAGCTGCAAAGCTCCACAAGGCCCGGGGTGACACCTGCTTTTAGCAGCAGGGAAAAATAGGAGTCTGCGACACCGCCTATAATTAAACGACAAAGAGAACTCAACGTCAGGTACTCCAAATTAGTGCACAGCTAGGAAACCGAACCCGCCAGTACTGACACACCAGGACTTAACAGGCAGTCGGGAAGGAGGGGAGGAGAGAAGGAGAGAGAGCTGTCACAGCCCCAAGCGAGGTGGGCAGAGGGCCTTCCAGAAGCTGTCAGAGGGACGCATGAGGGCGGCCCCGCCCGGTCAAGCCACGCCACACGCCATTTCGGCGAGAGAAACGGGAGAAGCGGAGACCGCGCTCCTGAGACAGGCAGGAAGGAGAGCGACAGGGCGGCGGCGGCAGCCTGGAAGGCCCCAGGCTGCACGGCCGCCCCGGTGACAGAGCTTCCCCGCCGCCTCAGGCGGGCGACGAGGGCCCCTCGGCGAAGGGCCGGGAGCGCGCGAGCGCGGCCCTCACCCGCTCCAAGATGCTGTGGATGGAGGTCAGGAAGCGGGCGTTGCTCCGCTGCAGCCGCTCGCCCAGGTCAAAAGCCATGGCTACGGCTCTGGCGCGCAGGCCGCTCCTCTCCGCGGCGCCAGAGGACGGCGGGCGGGCGGCCCGTTCTTGACCGCCACCGCCACCGAGCGC
>JAHREE010000363.1:10565822-10713509 GCA_033628505.1 Tringa tobata
TTTTTTCCATATTGGCCATTGCTCGGAGACCTCTGCTTGTGAGAAGTAGTGAGTCATTGCCTTTTCATCACTTGTTTTTTGTAGGGCTTTTTTTCTCCCGCTTTCCTTCACCTACTCAACTGTCTTTATCTTGACTCAGGAGTTTTCTTGCATTTCTTCTTCCTATTCTCTCCCCTGTCCCACTGGGGTGCATGTGGGTACTTGGCTGCTGGCGGGGCTTAACTCACAGCACCTGGTTACTTCTGCCTGATTTGCCTGATCACTGACATATCTCTGACTATAAACTCATTTATAAAGACAGGTCCTGAGTTCAACCACCATTTCTATGAATAGAGGGATAAGCAATTACTAGGACAGCCATTACCTTGAAATGGCCAAGCCTTTTTTACCATCACGCGTGAAAATGGAGAAGTGAGAACAAAAGTCACCTTTTATCATTGAGGACTCAGGGCACAAGGCTTAGGAATCATACCTAGTAGGATTGTACTACTATTGAAGCAAAGAATGAGAATTTCCTTGAAGAGGAACAAGCAATTCTTGCCCCTTTCACTACTCACCACTTTCCCCAATTTCTCAGCATCAGCTGTCTGGATTTACTTTTTCGCCAAACTCTTCACTCTCTCTGGCATTTTGTAGAATTAGCTCCTGCCTGGATTGGCAATGAACTGAGTGTCACCAGTGTGCTGAACGAATGCTGCAACTCAGCAGTCACATCACACCTCTCTTGCATAGACGTCAAAGCATAGTAAGAATTTCACAAATCATAGTAAGAATTATTAACGTTGCTTGATAGATAGAAAACCCAAGGCATAAAGCTAAGTGATTTGCCCAAGGTTATGTACAGGCCATTGGCAGATTGTTGAATAGGCCGTAAGCTTATCCTAAATTGTAGTCGAGAATCCCTCTGCTTGACAGTATTAATATCTAAATAGTTGTAGCCTGTTCCCCTGAGTGCTGTCATACACTGCAGAATGGATCACTCAGGGTCTATCCCCAGAATGCTAGTCCTCCTGAGGAATGTATGACTGTCTGTCTTGTCCCTTTAGGTCTTCCTTTGACAGAAATGAAGCAACCATTCTGCATGACCCCATCCATTCCTGCCAGCTTTCACAAATGAACGATTGCAGTCAGATACATTGGAGGTGATATCAAAGCATATTCGTCTGTAACAGGCCACTAAAAGATGTGCTGTAATCAGCACAGCTACCTAACCTCTGTCCTGCATGAGCAGATTAAATTGTTTTAAAATGTTTGAACACAGTGCTCATTGTGATCAATGTCATTCTGTTGATCAGATCAGCGGGAGTGAAAAATAAAACCACATTTACTGAACAACAAATATTGGCAGTGCTTCAGAAACAGGCCAAGGGCTTATTGAAAAGAATATTGATTGAGCCAAGAAAACATCAAGCAGTTATAAAAGTTTAATCATATTCTCATTCAAGCCTGCCTTCAGTGCCAGGAATTAAAATTCTCCCATCTCCTGAGGACGGAAGATACATTTCCATAATGTTCTGTGACTTCCAACAGCCTGCATCTGTACTGAATGGTGGAATTATTCATTGCAAAAGATTTAGCTGAGATACATAGCCCTTTCTACTGTGAGCGTACAAATTATGCATAAACAAGCTGTGATTTTTTGAATGTTTCTTATTTGCAATTGTTTAACAAAGAGCTGGGCAAACCAGAGTTAGCCCACAAGATATTTTTGAAGTGGTCAAAACAAATATTTGGTCTGCGTGATTCAACAACATATGCTTGGTTCCTCAAACTAGATGAAATTTTAACAGCTCCTCAGCTAGAAAAGATCAGTTTCATTAAAAGGACATGTCCATGTCCTTATTAGAAAACTGCTCATAAGCATTTGCAGTTGCCTGAAAGAACTGCTGTATACAGAGGGTGAAAGGCCATTTTCAGAACGGCATATTTTGGCACAAGTGTTGTGGCAGTGTCTGGTTAGAGAAGCTGCATGTGGTTTAGGAGCACAGAAGTTTGTGCTTGCTGGTAGAAAACAGGAAATGGTTTTTCTGGGCTGCAGTTGCAAAGATTCACACTTTTCTAAGCTAGACTTGCTGCTGTGCAGAACAAAAAGAAAACAGAGCTATGCTTGAGCTATTATTTGCCCTCTGCTTTCAACCCACTGCCGCTCTTATGGCTGAGGCAAGCTTTATGGAAGTCAAGTGTTGCTGGGTCTGTCCTGCGAGGACAGATACAAACATAGGGGCAGCAGTATCTAAGCTGGCTTCCAACCAGCTGGGACTGTAGCATTTGCAAAGGTGGCAGGGTTGTGCAGGGCATGGACTCCCCTTGTACACATCTGGGAGCCTGCAAACATGCTGCTGTATTCTCAAGGATTTTTGTATAGCAGGTAACTTTCTAAATGAGACAGTTTGGCATGTAAACCTGTGTGTTGTACGAGTCACTTATATCCTACTGGAAATAAGGTGTGGTGGGTGTCTTCCCCCCCAGTACTGAGCTCATAAGAATTCATGGCTATGAATGAGGTCAGTGGGCAGCATAGATTTACAGACATGTCCTGCTCCTCTCAAAATTCTGATTTCTAAACACTGTGGATGGCAAAGCAAGGAGCTTGCAAACCCATCTGGACACTTAGGCTTCAATTTTCTTCAGGTTGCTTATTACATCTGAGGCGTAAAGGACACTTGCATTGGTGCATGGAGTTCTGAATTTCTGACCTTCCTCTTTCTTGCTCCTCCACCCTTCTTCTGTGGGCTGTCTTCAAGGAAGTGGGAAGAAATTTTATATGTGAAGAAGGCTTGAAAATTAAAATAGGGTCTGTGTGAAGTTGGCTGAAGGATTGGATTGCACAAGAAAAATCAAAGGAGATGAATAAAGACTTGGTAGCAAAGTGCTGGGTAGAGAATAAAAAATTATTATGCATTGATGGGGGTAGCTTGGGTGGGGGTGGGTACAAATAGGAGCAAGGCCAAAAGGAGCAGGGAAAGCCTGGAAATCTTCCTTGAACCATCAACAGATGCACACAACTTGGATGCTTGGTGACCCTTTTCTTAGGACAGTGAGGAGGAACTACATCACCCCACATAAAAACGAATAGAAAGGAAGATTTAGATCAATTACTTTCCCAATTGACCTGGGAAGGAAACAGTCAAAGTGACAAGTGCAGAGCACAGGGCTCTGCAGAGCTGTTGTGCCCTGAGGCACCTCTGGTGCCACCTGTCTGATCTGCCCTCTAACCCTCATGGACTGTAGTAGAGGACCCCTAGTCCGTGGCACCTATGCTTAAAAATGCCCCATTCGAAAACACATTCCCAGTCCGCACTGTTATACCCTGATCCTTCACACGTCTTCCAACACCCCAAGCTACCTGTGCTTATTGCGTGGCTGAGCTGTATGTGTGCTCATCAGGTTGCTTTGACAAGCTGAATGCAGTGCTCCACATCACTTAACCCAATATTTAGAGCGTGGCAGATCACCATGCTCGGTGAAATTGACAGTTTACATTTTTGCCTTTTGGCACCAAATATCCAAATACTTTAGACAGAAAAAGGAAGTGTTGCTTTGCACTAATTTTCTGCCTTGCTGTTATGATGCACGAGGTTAACATTTATTTGCTTAGACATTTCTCTGTGTTTAGAGAAAGTCTAGTAAGGGAGACACAGACATACACCATGAGGTAGGTATAAAATCATCTCAACAAGGAGATGGATGCTGGGCAGGAGCAAAGGAGCTGCTAGTCAACTGGCTGTAGCTCTTGCTTATATGTTTTAAAAGCAAGACCATAAATAGATTAGCAGAATGGGGGAAAACAAAAGCCGATCAGGAATCATTTGCAGATATAGATTAGGCTTGCTTTTAGAGTGAAAATTAGAGCTGGATTTAGGTAGCGCACTGTATCTGGTTACCATACTACTACAAAGTTTATAGTGAAATTGATTCTCAACAAAACCTCATTTAAGAAAAATTTGTGTTTGTTCGTACATCTCTATCTCTGCACTCTTTTTGGTATCACAGAAACATGTGGAGATAGATCTGTAGCCAAATACTAATCTCATAAATGCCACAAACACTGACTAACACCATCTGTGGCAATTTTTACTGCAAATTACCACAACATGTGAAATGCTTCTCTCAATCTGATAAGCAGAGCCTTGTCATGGGAATAGTGTCACAAGGCTTCCTTGCACCATGGCTCTCATTTCCAGATGTCTCTGTTTTAGATATATAGGAAAAGATGCATTGTTATATCTCTCCAGTAAACAGGAGAGTTCATCTTCGCAGTGTGCCTTGTATGTCGATGCAAAGCAGAAATGAAAGAAATCAAAATAAGCAGCAGAAACAGTACATCTGTGAGAAAACAGTTTTCTCCAGCACAAAGCTACTCCCCAGATGCCAGAAAGCCATTTTTATCTGTCCTCTCCTGCTTGTTCTCAGAGTCTGACTCCCTCTCCCTTGAGCTTCCAGTAGTACTTTGGACAAGTATAAAAAACAGAAAGGATTTAGAGGGAAAAAAACACCTCAGCCACAAACAGACCAAAACAGTGGAACAGGAAAAAAAAAAAGACATGGACAAAAAACCCATCACACTCCATATCTGATTTGCTTGCTTATCAGATAAAATGTTTTTTCCTGCCAGCAGCAGACTGTCTTGCCACTAATGTACTTCGCCATCACTACTTCAGGAAAAACTGGGGGACTAGAAGGTTTTTCCTTCGAGGATTTTGGTTTCATCTATCCAACGCAGTTTATTTGTTGAACCATTTCTCCATAAATTCTGTACCTGCAGGACACTCATTTCTTCATGTCCATCCTCACCTTGGGCTCTTTTAAGGTCACTGGTTGGCACTTCCCATTAGTCTTGGGAATACCTTATTGCCTATTGTTGGAGTGGGAGTCGGTCACGGAGTAACGACGCGGTCTCAATGTGAGTATGATCGTTCTCCCTTTATTAAAGCTGTTACATGGTTTATATAGAAAGCCAAGCAGAGCACGCGACACACAGCAAGATATGATTGGTACACTATGCCTGTCCACGCGCCTTAAGCAATTACATGATTGGTAGAGGGTTGCTGTTCACGCGAAGGGTCCTGTTGACACTGAACAGACTTAGTTCTTCTTATCTCGCTTACTACATTCCTTCAAGGACAGGTTATCTCATCCTCGGGGCCTACACCAGCTGCAAAGACTGGGTTGCTCATACTAATAAGATCATGTCCTTTCTCAATTAGCCATCCTTCCACAGCCTATTGTACACTCGGCTTTTCTTCAGAAACCTGGCAGCATTCGGTACTTTTCTGGACAGGAGGCAGAGAAGGTGACAGCAGAACACATCCTGTATCCGAGTGGGGTCAAATGTGCTCACTGCAACAATCAAACCCACCGGAAGTACCAAGTCAACATTTATAATTGTGTTCTCCAGAAGAATAACCCTGGGAGGCAGAACACAACATTTTTGGAGCTTCCTTTTTTTATTCTGCTTGATTATTCTTATCAGCTTCTTTAGATGGTAGTTCTGATGTGCTGACCTGCCACTACAAGAGCTTCCTCTTTCCACTCTCTAAGGAAAGTTAGTGCCTTACTTAAGTGCTTGGGAATCTCGCCAGCTTAGCTATTTAGAAAAAAAGTCTGATAATTAAAAAGCTTGGATTTTTTTCTGTATTTTCCCTGTGCACTTTGAAGTTCTAGGGAAGAGCTGAGACTTTCCTGGAAAACTGAAAAAGTATTCTGTTTGGAGGTAGTTCTGGTCCTAAGTTATAATTTGCAGGCTGTTTGATGTTCATTATTTATGGAATGTTTTTGGAAGTCATTGCATTACTTAGAAGATTACTAAATTATTATTATAGTCACCAGAAGTTGATTGCTAGCTGACACTGCCATTAGAGGCTGAGCTGGTGATCAGGACATCAAAGGGAAGACTGACGTAATTAAAAAATAAATGAGGGCAAGGGAATAAAGATCCTCTTTTGATATAAGCACCTTTAGTATAATAAAGGAACAATGAAAGAACAATAAATACCTGTTTAATTGCAAATGTTCAACTTCTTCCTCTAAGTGTTAGCAGCTTTTTAAAAGTGAGCTGTGTTTTAAATCTGAGGGGATTTGAAATCCTCCAGGACAGAAGCAGTTTGTCAAATATTTGTAATTTAAATAAAAAGAGGAGGAAAAGTGCAATCTCTTCCCATATTGTCCAGAACCATTAAAACTATGTGCCAGAAGTATGCTGCCAGTGTAAAAAAAACATATAATTTTTAGTGCTTTGGGGACAGGGATGGAAGGAACATGTGAATGGATGCTAGGAATGAAAAGCTGTGCCTGGAGCCTGATAGGAGTTTAGTTTCTTTTGATACACTCAAAACTGTGTCAGCTCTTTCCATGAATATTTCATTAGTTTTTAAAAGGAAAATGGTCATGGGTCTAACACATTACTCTTTTTTTTTTTCCCAAGTGTTTTCAAAATACTTATTTCGTTCCTTCCCTATACCCTTCTGCAGTAACCCACAGAAATACTGTGCTGCGCAAAAGGTTAATAAGATTCTGAATAAATTAAGCGTTTGATATATTCTTTAGATGTTAGCATGAAGAAATTCTGTTCCAGTTTGCAATCAATGAAATCATTGACATATATGGGACCTCAAATGGTCCATAAGTCCACATTCATTTATCATTCTGAGCGTACTTTTGAGTTTTCCAAGAAAAGTGGAGCTTAAAAGGTCTGTAATTGCTATGTATATTCAAAAAGCCAGAGAACTATATGCCTCATGGGATAGGAGAATGGAACACCAGCCATTTTCTCTTTAGATCAGTTGCTTAGACTCAGTTGTGAAAAACAGTACTTGAGTATCATTGCCATTCAGAGTAGCTTCTGTGAAGAAGAAATGACTGCGTTTCCTAAATAATTTTCTACAGCATGCAAAATTCTGCATGACAGCACACCTGTTGGTACCTTACTAACTTGGACAGCTAATGAGAATAATCTAGAGAGGAACAACGAAAGGTACATTTGTTTTGCTGGGCTGTTGAACATCCGCAAAGAAACAGAAGGTATCTTGAGTGGTTAATTCCCTTGGTATTTGAGAAATCAGGTGCAACAGCAGTAGTGCCCTGGCACTATCCTCAGGTAGAAAAAACTGTTGGTGCAAATTATCTCTATTTCATATTCCTTATTCATAGTATTACTAATCTGATTATTTTTGAATGCTAGACAATCTCAGAATGCAATTTTGGTTTGTACCTTTGTACAGGAGAAAGGCGTTGTCCTGGTCTGGGGCAGAGCAGAACCAACTTTCTGTTCAGTGAGTGAGGCTCTTGCTCTTACTTATTGCTGTGGCAACCAGGGTCAGCTGGCATCGTTGATTAGCCCATGGAGGGATTGCACCTGTGGGGAGGGGTGGACAGGCTGGGTGACCCAAACTGACCAGTAGGGTATTCCATCCCATCTGCCGTATTCAGTATAAAAGCTGAGGGATCAAAGAGGTCAGGTTGGCTCCTCTTCAAGGGCTTTTAGTCAATGGCTCTCTTTTGTCAATGACTGAGGAGCACCATGTCAGTTTGTCTACTCTTCATTCTGATCCATGCATTCCTGAAGGTAGATCTGGAATCCAGTTCCCATTTATCGCTCAGTCCAGTCTAGAACTTTCCCAGTGCCTGCTGGTGACATTTTCCTGTGAGCTTGATATGGTTTTGTATATATTGCATCTATTTCATTCTTTTCTTTTTAATTTTATTATTAATATTTCATTAAAGTAGTTTAGTTTTTCCTAAACTATAAATCTTTCTCTCTTTTCTTCCTCACCTTGGAGTGAGAGGTGGGGAAGAGCAGCTGTTGTCGTGTCATTGGCCAACCTGACCCAAACAATGACAGGCATTGTTGGAAAAGTTTTGCAATTCTATTAGGGCAACAAGGAAAACCAAATCTCAGACAGACTCTGAAATGAAATACTACATATACTTTCTGTTTCAGATTTTGTTGAGCCCTGGTAGAAGCAACTGAATTGTCAAGTATCATCTGAGCCACAGAACAGGCACAGCATGAACATACCTATTCATACCCTTAGTCTCTTCTTCTTTTCCTCTTTTTCACACTTTGACATTTGGACTTTCCTCTAGAATGTGTCCCTTGGGGCAGAGGTTGTCACACCATGATGTCCCTTTCATGGGGCCTGATCTCCTCTACCCTCTTAGGTTTCCTCCCCTGCTTCTTTTTCCCTGTGGTCTTTTTGGGTGTTCTGTGACTCCCCCTCATTTGCCCTCCTAGTCTCTCCAGTATTCTGCACGGGATGTGGGTTAATTTATGTTTTTTGTAAACAGTGGAGCTTTAAATGAGACAAGTTGAGGCCTTACTAAAAGCAACTAGACATTTAAACAGGAGCCACTAGTATTTGATGGCTTAGCAACTCAAAAGCTAGTATTTCATTACGGTGTTGTTTGTAAGTGCAGTAACAACTGCGTAGCAAGCTGCCTTAAATTACCTTACGGTTGTACTGCAGAGGAGGTGGAAATAAAAGTTTAGTAGTGACACAGGAAAACCTTTATAACGGCTGTCTTTGGCGGTCAAGCTACCTTTGATGGCTGAACCTTCTCTCACATGGCTGCTGTAAGGCAAAAGTCAGTAGAGGCCTAAGCATAAGATGTCACTCTTCAAATTGATCCATCTACCTTTGGAGTCATTCAAAGCCAGACCTTTGTCTTCCACCCTGTGTCCCTGTTGTGCTGTAGAAGGAAAACATTCCCTGCCTGCTACATGTACCAGCTGAGCAGTGTCTCCTTTCCAAATCCTTAGGTCAGAAGAAGTTGCCAGGTCACTGGAGAATAAAGCAAGGGTTCACCATAGCCTGGTTACTAATGTAGAAACACCAGTGATGCAAACAATTTGGGCAGGGACTGGAGAAAAGAGCTTATTCGAGCCAGTCAATATACTTGTTAATTCAGACAGACTTCTTACAACCTAAAGTCAACTAGGTTTTGCCATGTTAAAATCATATACTGTAGCTGATTTTTTGCCTCAGCTTTCTAATAAGGGCAGGTCAAAAAGCACAATGTAAAGCTATATAAGTTTCCTATTTTTTGAATAGTCTCCTGTAATTAGCAGAAGTTTTAAAAATGGGGTTTAAAAATCCCTCCCTGATATCTTCGGCAATATCTATAATTATGCAAGACTTCTAGAAATCTTTCCACCTGGAAAATTGTGATCCAATATCAAGTAAATGGACATATCCCCTTGCACACAGGGGACCTGAGCTTTGAATATTTAGTTGAATATTTAGCTGTTATGGTCTGTATGGTACAGCTAATCTTACGTAAGGTCAAAAATTAAATGCAGCTATGAGATCTTTTCCACACCACAGTAAGCTGTCCTCCCACTTTGTCAGGGATGCATAACTATGGCATAAGGTTTAATCATGCCTGTTAATGCTTAAGCAATTTCATATCTACGAGTAAAGGCAGTTTGCTTGTGGCTTTGAATTCCCAGATTCTCAGAAGAAAAAGCACCTATATATTTTCCTAGCATATTGCATGACCCGAAAAGAAAAGGAGATAATTTTAGGACAATTAGGAATTATTTGAAAAAGGGGACTGTCACACTAATTACCTTTAGCTGTTTGGATGCAATAAAAAGAACATAAAGTCATAAGGATTTCTTAACGGTAAAAGACCTTATATTAGAAGAGAAACTACCAATTACCCCGTTGATTGGCAAAGCTCACCCAGCTGCACAGAGTGAATTTGAAACGTGTGATTCTTTCCAAGGTGAATAAGGTGACAAAATCATTAGCCATTCTCAGAACACATCTATCTTAATTAAAACCTACCCCCCTGTGACAATGATATAGGCAACCCAGCTTCTCCAGACACTCACAGCTGGCATCCGCATCAATCTTGTTGACAAAGACTCTTCTTCAGAGCATGTGCAGTAATGTTTTTTCTCTCCCGTGCGGGGCTTTTTGAAGCAAAAGCATTCCTGTAGGTTCTGGCAGCCGTCAGAGTCAGCAGCTCAGCACTGCCCCTGCACCACTCATGTATTTGCTAAGGGGTATAACATAACATGAGCTAACATTTGGCTTTCTTTTTCCTTTTCTGCTGTCTGCTAAGCTAGCAACAAGCATTCCAATAGTCAGGTCAACTTACAATATACCTTTATGACTACAAAGCACCTCCAGCAAAGCAAGTTGCAGCTTCCCTTTGGTTCAGAACAAGACTTTGAGGAGTCACGCTTGAGTTTTTCCATGTGTCACCTGATTTTACTGGTACACTTGATCATAGAATCATCATATAATGTTTTGGGTTGGAAGGGACCGTAAAGATCATCTTGTTCCAACACCCTGCCATGGGCAGGAACACCTCCCACTAGACCAGGTTACTCAAAACCCCATCCAGCCTGGTCTTGTACACCTCTAGAGAAGGGGCATCTGCAGCTTCTCTGGGCAACCTGTTCCAATGTCTCACCACCCCCACAGTAAAGAATTTCTTCCTAATATCTAACCTAAATTTACCTTCTTTCAGTTAAAACCACTGCCCCTCATCCTGTTGCTACATTCCCTCATAAGAGTCCCTCCCCACCTCTCCCATAGGCCCCCTTCAGGTACTGGAAAACCACTATAAGGTCTCCCCTGAGCCTCCTTTTCTCCATGCTGAACAACCCCAACTCTCTCAGCCTCTCCTCATAGGAGAGGTGCTCTGGCCTGATCATCGTTGTGGCTCTCCACTGGAACTGTTCCAACTGGTCCATGTCCTTCTTATGTTGGGGGCCCCAGAGCTGGAAGCAGTACTCCAGGTGGGTTCTCACCAGAGTGGAGTGGAGGGGCAGAATCACCTCCCTTGACCTGCTGGCCACGCTTCTTTTGATGCAGCTGAGGGTGCTGTTGGCTTTCTGGACTGTGAGCACACTGCTGGCTTATGTTGAGCTTCTCATCCACCAACACCTCCAAGTCCTTCTCAGCAGGGCTGTATGCGCAGCTGACAAATTTAGAAGACTGAAACCAGTAGAAAATTGTGGCCATAATGCAAGTATCTCAAGCAGCTGTGTGTCAAATGGTGCTTAAGTAGTTAAAGAAAATTTATGTTAATCAACTTATAAAAAACTAGATCGAATCTTATGACTAGTCCCAAACACATGTGGAGTTACTGTAGGTAAATATTTCTGGAAATGTTGTGCCAGAGTGTTTAGATCAAACAGCAAAGATATTTGCTTCTTAATTACACTGGTTTCTGCTACATGATTATAGATTAAAGTGTGAAAAATGAGCATGTCAGCTACTCCTTTAAAATTTAGTTTAACAAAAAAGGGCTAAGAATGTCCTTTCATACATATTTTTTTTAATACAACAACAACGCTCTTCCTGAATTGGTAATTCACTTCATATAGTTACAGTTACACAGAAAAATTAGACAGGTTTAAATGGAAATGCTCTCTTGATAAACCCTTCGTAAAAAAAAAAAAAAAAGAGTCTGTGTACATAGGTAGTATCATTTTTCAAAATCTGTAACTTCATTAGTTTAAAAGCAAAAATCCAAACCACAGCTTTCCCAGACACCCAAATTGCTTAAATTGGACCATTTAATTTTAAGTATTTTAAAACTGATTCTGAAGGATGCCACCCTCATAGGATCTAAATGCAAAGCTGCTAGATTAAAAAAAGTGACTTTTTGAGGTCTGGGTGTGAGAAAACTGATACTGACAATGACATATTAATGTGCCAATGATAAATAAATACAAGAACTTAAAATTCAAACCACCAGCAATCTTACACATCATTCTCCTTTTTTTTTTTTTCTGGAAAGCATATAAAAGATTCAAATGTCAGAACTATAATGTCAGAACTGTTTATAATGTCAAGTGATGCATGTTGCATACTCTTAGTATATTCCATTGATCAAACCAAAACCTGGGATAATAATTGCAGGTGATGGAGCACGTCATGTGCAAACGGACATGTATTTGTCGTGGATTTGGAAGAAAAACATTTTCATATTGAAGTCTTAATAATTGTTTCATTCAACCTGCACTGATCCGTGCACAAATTATTTTGCATAAAGCTGATGCTTCTAACAATAACTAATATTAGTATGATGCCTGCAGGGCACTGTCAGCCAAGGAGAACTTATTCTTACAATATAACGTAGTAATTTCATAAAACTTGTTGCAGACTTGAGAGAGAATCAATCCCAACAGAACCAGGGAGAACTGAAAGTTTCCCTTTGCAGACAGTTCACGCAGTTCCGTTTCAACTCATAAAATTAATCTTGTTATTCATAAGGTAAGGTTGAATTGTTTTTAATGTGGTTTCCTTAGAAGATGAGACATATGTGATCATGCCACCTGTGAATGCCTTCCCTGCACTCCCAACAGCTACCACCTTCAGAGACAATTGCAACCCAGTTTGAAAGATGGAGTAAGTCTCGAAGAGACTAAATTGCTAAAAGCTTTTGCCCACGTATCTGGGCAGGGCAAAGATACCTAAATTAGTACTCCCTGTCAGGGAAAGGCAGGAAAAATTCAGCTGTTAAACAGGCTGTTTGGCAGAAGCCAGCAGTTCCATCAGCAGGAACTAGTCACAATACCTCTTACCTTTTGTCTCATGCAGCTGTGGCAAAGAGCCCAATGAAAATGAATTGTTTTGAAAAGGAGAACGTACAATTCAAAGGACACAAATCTCTGGGAAAACAGATTGCTTACAGAATTATTTGGTTTTAGCTATTCTTTGAACTTCTAATTTTACTCTACAAAGATAACAGAATTTCATTCCAGTGCTTCTATAAAAGGTTAATTTGAAAGAACATTAGCTGAACCCTGCCAAAATCATCAAAACATCACATTATTTTAATTTACAGATGTAATAAAATCAGGAGTGGTAGGCAGTTGGTTAAGGAGGATGCACATCTTGGGAATATTAAGATGAAGTACTTTCCAGAGAACTTACTCCAATTTTAAGTACTGATAAGAGCAAATGTTAAATTAACGCAAACCAGGCTTCATTCTTAATTGATCCATATAGAACCCAGCCGTACCTAGAAGTTTATGTCCACACTTTGAATAGCAGGTTAAAGAGCCCGTACTTGAAGAAATTTATTAACTCCATGTCTTCTAGCAAGGCTGCATTTGCAATATTTTCAGTTCCTTACTTAGACTCCAAATAAGTTATTTGTATTGCATCCAATAGTTTTCTCTTACATATGAGCAAAGGCTTTGATGACATCAGGCTCCCTGAATATATAAAATATTTTCTTCCTTGAAATGATGCCACATCCGTCACTGTTTCCTTCAGATGCTGTGTCTCCTGCCATTCTGTATGACTTTGAGTACGTTGGAAAGGTCAAAACTTTTCGTAATCAATTCCATTAGATTCTCATCTCTTTCCACGCCACTGATAAATTCTTCTAAAGTCAGTTCCCCTGAAAGGAAATCAGATACTCCTTAGGAACAGAGGAATCCAGCAATTGCTCTCAGACCAACACAAGGCCATTCGTGCCAGATTCCGTCCCTCAAGAATGTTCCTCATTCTCTTCTGACAGGCAAATGCAAGCAGAATATTTTCTATTGTTTTCCCACTTTGCATCAGATCCTAGAACTCCGACTTGCTTTTTTTTTTTTTTTGTTAAAAGAGATCAAACACACCTTTCACAGAAGTCAAGCTGTCTATGAATACTCAGTATCTATAGTGACAGAAATGTGTGAAAAAGGGTGCTAATGAAGCCTGTATCAAGGCTGAATTTAGCTGCGTGGACCAATTCTTACTGAGCTAACAGGAATTTATCTTATGTCTGGTTTTAACAGAGATTAGGGCATGATTTGCTGAGGATTACCAGGGCTACTCCCTGTGTTGACTACTAGGATTATTTAGAGCCATGATTAGATGTAGTAGAAAAAAAAATCGCTTAAGTGGTTTGATTAGATAAATTCTTCCAAGCAAATGAAATGGTCATTTAGAGTGATTATTTTGGCTCAAGTCAAAGTCATGACAGCTATAAAATCTTTTTTTATTGAGGAGCAGGATTATCATTTAGCATGATTCCTTTTTTTCTTCTGTATTCCCTGTTGGAAAAGGCAAAGGCCAGCCCTAGGCATGTGTCTGCTCACATTGTACACAGGAGTGTACACAATTCTCTGGTTAGGAGTTTTTCCAGTGTTTTTCTCTGAAAGGGGAAACAGAGCCTGGTTTAATCAGAAGAGCTTGATTCTTTCCTCTGAGAACGGTTTAAAGTTTCTTGTTAAAATCACAACAGTGAATGATTTCTCACTGAAATAAGAAATGACAAGAGGCCAAGCAAAGAGGAAGATAGCTGGATGACTTAGAGCCGCAGGGTGCAGGGGAGCAGTAATTCAAGTCTCACACACTTTTGGTGAATGCTTAGCTAGATGACTTTTGGGTATTTTTGGATTTAAGTACTCCCCAGAGGTTTTTTGTAGGTTTTTTTTTTTTTTTTTTTTGTGACAACTTGGAAACTTCCTCTGATGTGAAAAAGGAAAATGATCAGCATTTGAAAAACATGAAACCCACTTTCTACCCATGGGCAGTAAAGTCATATGGGTCCTCACTGCACTGGTGAGCAGGCTCATATACACGCTATTAAAGTGGAAAGATGTCGTTTGCCAGAAATCTTAGGCTTCAGTGAGAGGAGTAAGACTCTCTCCAGGGTCTGGCGCGTAGTGGCCCTGGGGATGATCACACCTCCTATTTCAACCCCAGTGCCCTTATATAGTCATCCTGGGAGCAGAGACCAAGCAAGCCGTCTCTCTACGCCTCTCTGCTTCCTCCTGCTTCACCACTCATCCACTCACTTCCTCACATCTCTTCTTCTACCCCAGGCACTCCTCTTACTTCCCGTCTCCTTCCCTCTGTACTGCCTTTGACTGAGGTCTTTGGCTGGGCAGGGCTCCTGGACTTGTCAGGTGGACACGTTGCATCATTTTCCTACCCTATGCAGGTCAACTGGTCTTGAATTCCTTCCTCTTGATCCCAGGCTATATATTTCAAAGTACCAGTACCAGAGTGCCAGCATACAAAACCCACTGTAGTTACCAGTGAGATGTGATTACACTGTCGTGCCCAGACTCACTGCGACCGTGACGGGTCTCAGATTTCTTTGAGCTAATGCAAATAAATTGCAAAGCCATCAGGAGATTTATTTTAAGAAATGCTCCCTACAACCATGGGATTACTTCTTGCATTTTAATGTGAGGAAAGACATTGTAACTTATTTGTCTATTTGCCCTTTTCTTTAATAAGAAGCTACAAGGAGGTAGCATAGTTTAAGCTAAACTTGGTTAAATGTATCCCATTCCTCGTGTACAGCTAGTCCTGCTGGTTTGCAGCTGTTTAAAAAATAACTAACTATGGAAGCAGTTTGAAATGGGAGTATCAGGAAGATAATTCTGAATAATTCATGTTCTGGCATTTCATTGCTAAAACCTAAGACACAAAGGCATGATTAAGGCAACATAAACATACTAAAAAGATACTTCGATCACATTTTCATTTTGCTCTGTAACCAGAGCATTGGTGTTTTGGATGAACAGTGCAAGACCTCCATGTTTTAGTCCCTACTGCATGTAATTCCTATGTCAGCTTAATTGATACAGTTGACTTACACTTTGCTGTAAAGCTGACGCAATATGGGTAAAGAAAAACAAGGTCAGGCTTTCAGTTCATCCAAAAGTCAGTTCTTCGGTAGTGTGTTCAACTCCCCTCTTGATCCCATACTTCCTTATGGGGGAAATCCCTGCCAGTGCCAAGGAAACTAAGATTCTTACCGTCATTGTTCACATCTATCTTCTGAAATATCATGTTTGTGAACTCTTCAGCAGACATGTTGGTGTGGCCATTAATAGCCTGGATAGCCTAAAGGAAGAAATGCAGAAAGTTCTTTCAGACTTTTTTCTATCAAGTTGTAAAAACAATACACTGGCAAAAGCAGTAATTACAATGCAGCTCTTTAGTGCACGAACCCTTTCAAAAATCACTAAATAAATAGCTATTTCAAGTAAATCTTCAGTAATGAGGATTGGAAATTTAATTAACATCACACAGCCTGAAGATTACAGACTAATTTACATATCTCTGAAGGTCTTCTGAAACCATGTGGCACCTCTGCTCTGCAATACACTTTAGATTCCATACCAGCATTTTTATCTGGCCCCAGAGAGTTCTGTGTCTTTGGAAAGTGCCCTGTGGCCTGTGTGATTTAAATATAGTATTATTTTTCACAGCTGAAAGCACATGAGGAGAAAGCCTAAGTCATTTTTCTATTAAGACATGTTTAACTTAGTAATCACAAATAAAGTCAGACCAGCAGTCCTGGAAGTTGGCAGCATTTACTTGTCCTCCAAAGAAATTAAGAAAACCAAAAGTCTCCCGTCTACTATTTCTGTGGCAAAGTGACCCAATATTTAGAGTAAAGTTGTACATGAATATTTTTGCTAAATTTTATCCTATTCACTGAGACAGTAGGTTTTTGGGGTCAATAAAATAGGAGCCTGTATGTTAATAGCAGTGGTCCAGAAGCAACAAGCATATGTCTGACCCTGATGCAGTCTTCAGAAGAAGGTTGTACCTCTGCCACACCTAGATTTGTTGTAGTGCTAAGAGCAAAGCAGTGGTTCCTGAAGTACTTAAATCGCTGACTATCACAGAATTACTTTAAATAATAAAATAACCGGGCTGTTAAAAGGCACTGAGAGGGTGCATGGTTGTCTGGAAGGAATTTTGGTTGATAGTGATCTGCTGGTCCAAAGTTTGCATAGCTGTAGGGACAGTTGAAGTTTTAATAGGGCTTCTGTGGTTTAAATTAATGTCTCAGATATGACATACCTTTTTGGACAAGCCCTTGTTTACTGATACTTAGTATAAGGAGGGCCCTTAATGGCTGTGAGCCTGTATTTTTATTTTTTGTTTAGAGCCCACTTATTTTAATCTAGCCTAGGTCAGAACTTAGGCAGGTTTAAGTTAAAGTTCTCACACTCAAAAAGAGGAGAAAATACACAGGTTTAAACTGGTTTTAAAATCAAGTAAGTTGAAAAAGAAATCTTTACATTAAAAGGATTTTAATTCTCTTTTCAGATAAAGTCCAAGACAAAACACAGTTGCCTCATTGCTTCTGCCTGAAAAATGATGGAGAATATCTGCAAAAGAAAGATGTCATTGGTCTTAAATGAGGAGAAATCTGGGAGATGCAGCCTGTCCTTCTACCTTTAAAAAGCTGCTCTTCAGAAGGTGATGCATCAACTTTATTTGTTTGACCTTGTGGCTCTATCTGGCTCCAGTTCCTTTTAATTCGGGCAGCAGGTCTTGAAAGTCTCTAACAGCATCTAACAGGCACCAGCAATAATACAGAATCCAGGCAAAGTATGTTACTTATTTATTATGACATTAAATCCCTATTTAGATTTTATGCTCCCTGAGCAAAACCTTGATCTGCAATGAGTCCTGTACATTTAGGGAGCAGTATTAAGTCATTCGTGTTTGCAAGAAGCCCTATAATAACTTTTGGATGAAAGCAGCTACTGAAGTCCGAAATATTATTTCACTAGAGCAAATTGAAAAATACAGAAATAATTTTAGAGAAGGAATTACACTGCTTTGGTTTTATGGGTTTGAAGTTGACGCATTTTCTGCAAAATTCTCTACAATATTTGTATCCAAATTTCACTGCATGATCTAATGATAAAATTATTTCCCCCAATTTAATTTTAAAATAGGGGTAATGGCATTGTAGTTAAAAAAAAAATCTAAAAAACTTTCAAAAAATTAAAATACTGGAATATTTTGATAAAATATATGTCGTTTCTTACAGTAAGTTCAGTTTGAAAAGCCAGTTTTTCACAATAGACTGGCACAAACACTTGTAAACAGCTGTTTTATTCATTATGCTGCTTCGGTTCTACCCTGCTTTATAGTATAGTTTATCACAATAATGTCTCACTGTTTCCACAGTTTTTCACTTTCAGTAAGCATTGTATCTGTAGCACTATGCTTTAAAGTAAAATACTACTTAGATATGTTTACTTCAAAAAGCCAGAAGCTAATGGCAGGACTGTTGCTGGCCAGAGAAATTCTGGTTTTACAACTGTAAAACATTAGGTAAAGTACAGACAATCCATTTACAACACATGACGGAACTACTTTTTCAGGGGCAACGCGCTATGTCAAATGCTCTTACTATTGGTCATAACTTTCTTACCGTGAATATGCTTAATAGTTCTTTCTTGTCAATACATCCGTTTCCATCAGCATCGTATAGCTTAAAATACCATTTCAATTTTTGATCAATTTTCCCTCGTATAACCAAATTTATTGCAGCTATGAACTCCAAGAAGTCTATAAATCCATCCTAGGAGAGAGAAGAAAAACAACACAAACTATTTAACAACATTGGTTTTCTATTCATTCTGGCAATTTCACAGAAACAGGTCATTGAATTCACTGCAATACACACTGATTTATAAAGCACCTTAACACAGAAATCCCCTTTAAAAAGGGTGTGCTCAGCTGGAAGCACTATAGGAAGGGGCGTTAGCACAGACAGTTTTGTTCTCCCCTCAAAGCTGGTAGCCATAGAGGTGGGGGGCAAATCTGTTCTGAGCAATTGCTATTGACATTTTCTGAGGAGAAGAGAAACAGTTTTGTGTTAGACTTCTGCGTGTGAAAAAGAGGAGTCTGGGATATCTGTTTTGTTACTAATGAGATGTCTGCAGTGGAGTTGCTTATATTCGTATGGGTACTGCAGAACTACAGATGATTTCCAATGCAACAGAGCTTCTCCAGGTGTTACTCATCTGAGAGATCATGTAGCAAGTGTTGTACGTGGTAACCAATAACCAGCCATGAACTCCAGATACTATGTTTTTTCCATATAAACATCAGGTCTCTTTGACCTAATACATTTTACATGGGATATAAAGCCCTCCAGTCATAAACTAGTCTCTAAATAGTGAGGATTGGGGGATATTAATAGGGAGTGAGCATTTCAGATTGTTTTAATTCCAATTCCATATTTTCTGCTTTCTTCTCTGAAGCTAGTTACGGAAACCTGTCAAGGACAGGGCTCCACGGTCAGGTGGTCTAAGTCACTGTGACAGCTCCTCTGTTTCTGTAAAAATGTGGTGAGGATGGCAGAAACAGTTGCTGAATTTGGAGAGTACTTGCTCCAGCTGTTTCTCATGTCCATATAAAAAGAATTAACAGCTGTTAAATTTAATCTTGTGATCTTTATGTTGGTCAGAATCCAATTGTTTGGAAAACCTTGGAAAGACTCTCATCTGTTTCAGATGGCTGGTGACTGAGAAGAGAAGGTTGGATGAGTATCTAGTAGGTGTAGCACGTTACCTATTTTTATTGCCATACATCAACACAAGTCTTGCCACCTGAGGTTTTACAACCAGCAGGCATTAATCTGCCCTCAAGACTCAACTAGACTAAAGGAAAAGAAGTCCTGTAAAGGTGCAGTGTGACTCATTGCTGTAGTTGCAGTGCTCGTTTTGACTTCTGTGCAAGGCTGTTTGGCCTTGAGTGGCACATAAAAGGTAAATCCAGTGTTTCAAACACACAGGAATCAATGTACATGCAGAAACGGTGCGTGCATAACTTGTGCAGAGTGACCATTACTCACAGACTCTTTGTGCAGGTTCTGCTGCAGTTGCTGGATTTACTGTAATTGCAATCACAGCAAACTCAGCGAAGGCAAAGACACCATTCGTCCACTGTTTGGCATTAAATGAAATTTGGCAGTAACTGCATGTAGGTTTTAAACAAGATTAGGCCAGTATTAAAAACAGATGCTTTACCAAAAAATGACACATCATCTACCACAAACTTCGTGCTTCTTTTTGGCACACCAGCTTGAATTTCAATTTTCCAAGTGTTATTCCAAGAAGCATCTCATCAAGTATTTTACTGGAGGGCAAAGTTTGTTTTGCTGATTATGTTTCCATCATCTGATTTGATAGATCTATTGAGACTATGGTTAGATGCATTTCACATTTCTGCTTTTTAATTGCATTTCATACCACTTATTGAAACTACAGATTAATTTTAGGATTGCTGGATGTCTATAATTAATTTTCTTCTTTCTCCCTTAGATTTCACTTGGGATTTTGGAAAATAGTATTTTTTTCACTTTCTTCCTGTGTCTTGGTGTCACTGTTGTTGCTCTGACAAAATATCAGGAGCTTGGAAAAAGTAATAATCATCTTAATGTGTTCAGCTATGTAATTCTGATCTGGTGCATCATTTAGCCTGCCCCAAGCAGGTAGGGACTGAAGGCCAAGGTCAAAAAACTTCCCACCTCTGAAAAACACCTGAGAGGAATTGTAATTCCCAGGCAAGCTCCAGCCACATTTTGTAGACATGCAAAGGTCGCTGGCGACAAACCCTTAGCAGCCAGTACATCAGGAGTAGAAATACTGAGAAGGCAGACACGTTTATCTATAGGATGTGGAACTAGAAGCACTGTGCAAAAGCATTGATGAGAAATGTACTGTTTTTCCTAAAAGACATATGTTGTAGGTAAAAAAGAAAACATTTATATGATGTGGAAGGCTATGGCAATCTTGTTACACGTGTACAGAGCTTTCTCAGATAAAGAGAAATGCTGCACTTTTTACAGTAGCTTCCAAGAGCCTCAGAACAGTACATTAAATAATGAAAAAAATCATAACAGTAACCTATGAAGATCATCCTGTGGTTCTGTGAGTACAACAAATAATACAATAAATGTGTTATGATGTTATTAGAAGAATACTGCCGTGCTAATTTACCCATCTGCTGCTCTATAACCATGCACAATACAAGTATCTAGGTAGGGCCTTACATGTCTCCAGGCTCTATAAAACTTCATTCTGTGCTGTGCACATGGTAAAGTATCTGTTGCTCATTAGGATGTCAGTAATTCACAAGCAAATGGCTACTGTAAAAATAATAAAATAAAACTAAAAAACCCCCCAACAATATAATAAGCAGAGCTGATTACCAGTGATGGAAGATATAAATAATTTACTTCTGGTGCTTTACTCTCTTATTCCAAAGGACAAATTTCTAGTATTTCTATTAAATGGAATTAATGCTGGTGAAACCTGCTTATTTGATAGCTTAGCATAGGGGCCAGATTTGGGTGATGGCTGCATTTTTTGTGCGTTGAGGCTCATTTTCCATGCCTGTATGGTGCTGGCCATGCCATCGTCAGCTGCAGCACAATTACACTGGGATACCATGGGCATCTGGAGGTGTGGTGAGGTCCAGCTGCCTTCCCTGCCCGTGTGTGCAGAGCCAGCAGGGGTGAGGGCAGGGGGTGCCTACCTGCTCTGGATATGGTGTGAAATAGGGGGGTAGAAATCTCCTCCTCCAATTTTGAGGAGTGAGCTGGAGAGACACCAAAAAAAAAAAAAAAAAAAAAAGGCTTCAACATTTCTATGTGCCCCATAGTGTTTTGGACTTTCCGCTTACCATAGTAGACTTAATAAAAAGATAGACTTTTTTTCCTAGTCTCTTTAACGGCTTGACCAGATGAGCTAGAAGCTTAAGAACTCATTATGGTTGTGCATATGTTTGTGCCCTTTGAAGCTGTGTTTTTGTAACTTGTTTTGCTTTCACCGATGAGTGATTTTTTTTAAGCTGCTTGGAGCAGTTGGATTCACAAAAGAAAGCCAAAAGAAGGCTCCAAAACTGGAAGGAGAATTTGCTGATGATATAAAAATGATCCACGTGGCCCTGAGGGCACCACCAGCCCTGACCGCCCCTGCCCTGGGCCCAGTTTCAATTGTTGATTAGCTACTGGATCTCCCAAGCAGAAAGCAATTTAATTTTATATTTGTAAGGAATGTTTTGGCTTCAAAATGTCAGCCTGCGTGCAGTTGCTGGAGCCCACTCGCTTTTTTTTGCCCTGTGAGGGCAGAGGCGGGCAGGGAGGGACGGCAGCATCGTTACACAACGGCCGTCCATTAATACCCCAGCCCTGGAGCCGTAGGAGGGCATTTACCCCTCGGTTCCCAGAATAACATCGCTAATCTTCACAGCTCCTTAAAAAACTCTCACAGGTTCAAACTATTTGAACACGGATTAAAGATAATTGACTTGTCAGCTGTGAGTACACAGCTGATCTCAAACGGCACGGTTCCCGAGGTTCAGCCAGAATGAATCGAACTCGGTGTTTTGTCTGCCTGGCCCTTACCCCGAAGACGATTTCCTGCCCGTGTGGATGTGGTGGTTCTGGGACAAGTGGGCCAGCCATCTCCCCCAGCACGCCACGGCTACGCATGTGCGAAGGACAGATTTCTGTCCCCGCGAAATCCTACGATGAGTGAACCCATTGTCTTAACTTGGTGTACTGGGGACTCTGTGGAGAGTCTGTCTCCACACAGTAAGCCGCGTCCCGTTTTCAAGTTTGCTTCTGGAAAATCTCTAAACTCAGCCTGACACCAGGAGAATAGCTCAACAGGCTTTAGCAGGATTAACAAGTGTGCAAATATAGACAGTCTAGGTATTTCAAACCTAGAGTTTAGGACATTAAGCCACCTTCCCTCCCCACCCCCTGTCTTTCAGAATACTACTTAAACCTCATAAGGCAGAGGGAGAGGGCACAGGTCAAACAGCAGATTACGACAGCTCAGAATAACTGTGAAATTTATAGCTAATCCTATGTGCTTCTCTCTTTCTCTCTAGATCCAATTTCAACTATAGTGCTGCTTTCTCTGCCCTCAGAAAACTAAAGGAGAATTCATTTTGCTCCATTTCATCTTCCCCTATTTCCTTGCTTTCTTTTTACTTCTGAAGGAAGACTTTCAGCTGTTCCTCAAAGGCTGCACAGGCATTATTGAAGAAATACAGAGCTACTTGTGAACTCTATTGCTTTGACATGTCCCTAAAGTCTGATATTGCTGATATTGGAGTTTGGGGCTTGGCAAGAGCTCCAGATTCCCTACAGACTGTGGCCAGAATCACTGGTTTCCTAAATAAACAAAGCCAGCGTTTGTCACGGGGTAGGGGGAAACCCTCGGCAAGCAAAGGCTATTAGATTAGGATGAAGAACGAAGCAGGGAATTAGGAGCTGGAAGTCATTAAGTGGTTTTGGTGACAGTTGCCTACCCACGGTTATATAAAGAGGTGAGGCTGTACTCACCCGACTGTTACACAAGGTTCTGCTTTGCCCAGACGAAGAGGACCTGTGAGATTTGGGGACTAAGATAATACCAGGACCTCTGTATTAGAGGAGGTGGAAATGCAAAGCCAGCTATGTGTCCTGGCTCTCAGGCTTGTAGGCTGCCCTGGTAAAACCTGGTGAAATCCAAAACGTTAAGCTGACAAACAATTTTATTTCTTTAAAATTAGTAACTACTCCCCAACACCCTGCCATCACTCACGATTTTCTTTCCAGATTACTGGAGAAGCAGGGAAGTCACTAAGGCATTGGGCTGGGTCCTGTGCTGAGCCTGCAGCGCGGCACCGCAGTGCCCGGGACAGCTGTACTGAGGAAAGCGTGTGCTCAAGGACTCAGCCCTCTGCCCTTGTCCCCTGGATGGTGGGGTTCATCTTTCTGCACCCCTAATTTTGAGCCTCTGCCTGTGCTTTTAGGAGCATCTTTCCCAATTTAAAACAGAGCAGTGGGCAAGACAGAGACAACTAAAAAATGCAGCCATGACCACATAACACATTTTTCAGCAAATTTCTTGCTGACAATTCAAGCAAATGTTTCTTCTGTGACAAACCCAAGAATGCAGCAGGACAAACCTCCAGGAAAAGAACTTTGAAGACATATATGTCTTCTAGTGGCAAAGATGTTCTCTTTGGCAGATTATCTCAGATGCTCCTAAATAATGTCTTTAGGAATTAATGTCTCAAGGGATCTATGCAAGAGTTAAAAACTTATACTATCATTCCCTAAACTACTTGGTATTATCAGATAAAGGATCTCAGGGAAGGAAAAAGTTAATATTCTACCTTCTTTACCTAGTAGGCATTTTTTTATTTCTGTAAAAAATGGGAGATTATAGGTCATGTTTTGTCACAAGAAAGCAGTTACCAATTTGATGTCATTACATGAGTTTGCAGCCAAGTTAGTTAAAACATATAATCTGATTTCTGCTGCATTTTTATGCAAGCATTATTTCCAAAGTGTGGTTCACCAACATCATTGGCACCAACAAATGTGTGAATCACGATTGCATAGTTTCAGATGTTTCAAAGCAACACTTAAATGATAAAAGGGAAAAAGAAGAAAATGTAAACCTCTAACTGCTCTATTCATAATTAATAAGGAAATAAATAAAAAAAAAAAGACAGTTGCACTTTTACTTAAAATTCTTTAAATAAAAGGAGCAGATTCCTGAACTGTTTACTGTTAAAATTACTTTCCCCATTATCTACATAACTTAACAAGTAGTATTTAAAAGTAATTATGATTAATTGTACAAAGTTAATCTTCATTGCCTGTTCACGTAATGTGACAAAATTACATTGTTAGCTGGTGATGGTATTAATATGCTCCAAGTGCTTTATAAACTCAGTGAAAACTGCACAGTACATGCTAATTTGTTTACACTTAAATGAAATTTTCAAAGAAACCCTACACATGCAGGCTGGTTTTTGCTAGGTTACAGTTAATTTTCTTCACAGTAGCTAGTATGGGGCTATGTTTTGGATTTGTGCTGGAAACAGCACTGATGAGACAGGGATGTGTTAGTTATTGCTGAGCGGTGCTTACATAGGGTCAAGGCCTTTTCTGCCCCTCACCCTGCCCTGCCAGCGAGCAGGCTGGGGGTGCACAAGAAGTTGGGTGGAGACAGAGCCAGGACAGCTGACTCCAGCTGACCAAAGGGATATTCCAGACCACATGACATGATGCTCAGCACAGAGGGAAAAGCTGGGGGAAGGAAGGAAGGAACGGGTGTTCAGACTTATGGCATTTTGACTTGGCTGAACTCCTGCCTGCTGATGGGAAGTGGTGAATGAATTCCTTATTTTGCTTTGTTTGCATGCACAGCTTTTGCTTTACTTATTAAACTGTCTTTATCTCAACCCACGAGTTTTCTCACTTTTAGTCTTCTGCTTCTCTCCCCCATCCCACCAGGGGAAAGTGAGCGAGAAGCTGTGTGGTGCTTAGTTGCCAGCTGGGGTTAAACCACAGCAACATGTTGTTAGAAAAATTTAATAGCTTCATTCTGATATGTAGTATTGGTCACTGAGTAATTGCAGAGGAAACAACTCTAAACTCTTTCTTTTGGTTTAAAAACAGTCAGAAAATGTAGGAACTCAGCACAACTCAGTGGGAGACTGCTTAGACGAGGAAGATTATTTTTAGATAAAATTGAATGTCATCATTTTTTCATATTCCTTTCTTTCTATAGACAGTATACTTTGCTACTGATTTCTCTGTATCCAGTGCAGTGATTCATTTTCTCTAGGTCTCTTGTGCAACATAGTTGGCATTACAGCTTCATACAGTATCTATGGGCCGCACCGTCTTAACCTGTGGATCTCAGGTGCTGGGTCCTAGTGTAAAAGGGGGCTCCTGACAACCAGCTGCTAGAGCGTTGGTAAGTGTAGTACATCTGGACTTGCACCATGCACAAACTATGTCTTTGATCCAGGCATGCTCTACAGTGTGATCGACCTACTGGCCAAGTGCAGCAAATCTCTATGGCAAACACAGTGAGCCTGAACACGCTGTGCACAAATGGCAAGGAAGGGGCTATTTAGTGATGTGAGGATGCTTCATGGTGTGCACTGTCCCATTGCATAGCTTTCTAATCCAATCCCATCCGATCCAGCATCAAGACTAGGATGCAAGGCAGACTCAACTGGAATATTACTTATTAGCACTTGCCTACATGAATATTTTGAAATTTTTTTTTTTTAAGAGAAAGTTTCTTGGACATTCAGATTAGCCTTTTTGAAAGGCCAAAAAAACCAAAACCAACTGAATTCTGCAATGCTCTAATAAAAAGAATCAGCCTGCCATGATTGATGGTGCTGTGCTGCTGCTGGAGAATTACCTCTGGTCTAAAACTTTTAGATAATAACATCAAGTCCTATAGTCAAGAATTCAACTGTACTGACATTAAGCAAGTGATGATTTTAATGATAATGTTAACATAGGCTTTTAGCTGATAATGACACATTATTATAGCATAAGTTAGTACAATCATAGCAGTAAGTCCTGTACCAAATCACTAGAAAAAAAAATGAAGATTGTGAAATTGCACCAGTAATTGTGGAAAGTCCTTACAAAGTAATAGATTCCTTTTTGGAGTCAATATATAAAATTGGATGTAAAAAAAATCTAGAGATAGTTAAGAAGAACAAAGACATTCTTTAAGGCAATCTATAAATAAATAGTGTTTCATGGAACCAGGTGAAATAGTCATAGAAGATAGTTTCTATCCCATGGTATTTCTTATAAGGGTACAGTACCTTTCAAAGGCACTTAAAAGGCACTGCCTTTAACAGAACAAAGCATAATTTAACTTCCTCCTTATTTGCAGTAATCAGGTTAGTTACTTTCCATTTGAGATAATTTTATGCAACATTACTTGAGATTAAGGGGAAGCAAGTAGTTTGGTTTTGTTGTTTTTGTTGGATTGTGTCTGAGACTAATGGCAAAAGGATTTGTACATGTATATGTACACGTCAGCTCCAGAAAGCCTGAATATTTCAGGAAGCGAGAGCTGTAGAATTTTGTTACTTCTGGCAAAATAATTCTTTCTAGCTAAAAAATATGTTGATTCTTATTTTCTTCTAGGGTTCAAAATGAGAAAAAGCAAGAGTTACACTTCTCGGGGCAAAGTGTTAGTGCTATCCGCCTGTGCTGGGCCAACACAAGAACCACGGAAAAAGAACAACATAAAACAATGCACATCTTGCCAACCACAATACCAGCTTACATGGCTCTTGGCCCCATGTTGTAGTGTGTAATGCAGGTGTTGCTGCTGCAACCTTACTGACACGGTTAAGCTGTCTGGTTAGAGTAAATTAAGAAAAATATGCTTGTTGAGGGAGTCATTTCAGCCTGAAGACATCCCTAAAATTATGTGTGCAGCTGAACTTATGTTTGCACAACTATTTAAAGACTTAGGATACAAAAAAGGAAAGTTTTTCAGGAAAACTTAGGAAAATATTTCTATAATTATCATCGCCTCTCACACAGCTTTGGATAATAGCTAACTATTGCACCCGCTTCTATTATGTCAACTTTGGTAATACCTGCAAACATGTAAGGATGCAGCAAACATTCCAGGCAGTTCTTAGACAGCCTGACAATTCATATTACAGCAGCTATTCCTGGTCCTGAGGACACATAAGAGCAAGACAATGTGAGAAAGAAGCCCAACTGAAGATCAAATTTTCCAGCAAAGGACAGTTAGCAAAGATGCCCTGAGCCATTATAATTAATCCCAAGAGGTAGAAACACTTAATATTTCAGTTCCAGATAGTGCTCACTAACAGTACCTAAGTATTGCTCACTAGCAGTCATTTTATTTCATCTTTTAAGAGCTCTTAATGCCTTCAATAAGAACATCACATAGTGACAGGAACTTGTTGCATATTTGGGCCATGTCAATCTTTAACAAAATATGTCTTCAGTAGAATCTAGCAACTAATTGCCTCATATCAATGAAAATAATATTCCTCTGTCTCTCAAAATTCCTAAGAAGGGGGAAAAAATGGAGGGAGAAAAATATTGAAAGTCAAATGAAGAATGACTTGCATTAATCATAAAAACATTTGAGAAAAATATTACATCTTTTTGTGAACATTGGCACATTTTTCTTGGAATATGAGGTGCAACTGCTTTCATAGAGAAATTCATAGTCAAATGTTTTGCATTTCCTTCTACTGTGATACCTAAGAACATATACTTGGTTAATCCTATTCATGTTCCTATAACCAGAGAGGATAACATCTATTCCTAGCCAGAACCCAGAATCAGATGATGAAAAGTCTACCTGAAAATCAAAACTATAAAGACACAGCAGGACAGTGGGGAAGGAGCTCGGATGAGGAAAAAAGAAATGGTGGTCTGCCTCCCATTTATCAGCATTATTCAAAGTATGAGGAGTGAAGGGAAACTTATTCTTCAGGGAAAAGAATATAAAAAAGATATAGCTTGAGATTTAGTTTATGTTGCTATGCAGTCATTTTGACACACAACAAAGTTCTATTGAAGTAACATTTTTGCATTTCTTACCTGTTCTACATCAAACAGCCTGTTTTAACTTTCTTCTTTAGATTCTAAAATGGATTCCTTTTAAAATCTTTTTAATAGTTCTAATCTGCATAACGATGTCAGATGAACTCTAGTTTATCTCAGAACTACTTTAAATTTTAAATGAAAAAACACAAACTAGAAAGATGACTAAAGACTGACATCTTTATCTAAAGATTTCTTAAACTCTTTGCTGTGGAGTGTCCATTTTTCTGTGTCTACCAACTTTATCTCTGCATAAGAAGTGTAGCAGAAAATAATGTTCTCTTTTGAGGACTGTCCAATGCTTTATAAAATGTTAAGAGAAGATCCTTGAACTTGCATAATTTTCCTTTGGTGCCACATACCTATTAATATTTACTTTTCACAGTATATCCTACCTTTTAAAATTCAATTTTCTTACTAAGCAACAGATGCTTATTCCTGTAGCTAGTTTCAATTAATTCCAAAATAAGCAGTAAGAGAACTACAATTGCAGCATCCCATTTTCAGTACAGTACTTCACATGTTAAATTGCTATGCAAATTTTATCCTTCATAGGTCATAAGAACCCAGTTTATCAATTAATCTATGCTTATATGTTGAATTTTTATTTTAGTGGTGGGAAAACCTATGTGCGAGCCAGTGGAAGTGGATGGAAATGATCTGGGTTCCTGATTTAAGAAATAAGATTTTCTTTTAGAATAAGAGTTAAATTGTAGCAGTGCTGACTATAGAATGTTGCCTTAGTTGTGTTTAAAAACAACTAATACTTCCAATATATTATGGATGCACCAGACAATTGTCTAGATACGCTCTGTCCTTTAACACTGGTGTAACCTCATTTTGAAGGATATAATCTCTCTGAAATATGATACATATTCTCACAGAAAACCAAGTGTACATCAGTATACTTGGCAACTACTGAAGTATTTTAGATAAATGTAACTGTTTTCTCTCTAAAATTCATCAGTTGGACTGCATGACAGTTATGCATGGACTGAGATGCAGAGGGAATAAAAAAAGAGGGAGGAGTTCAGTTTACTTGTATGTGGTTGCAGCTTTTTAATTTTTGTATTACAAATAGCTTAAGGGTGAAGAAGACTGAGATCATTTTTCCCTAAAATGACCTAATATAGGGAATCTTTTAAAAAATGAACTCTGTTGCACTTGCATTTTAATAAAAACATTGTTTTCGAAGGCTTTCATTGGAAAGCCGTGGCAGAAGACAAATCCACCATTTATTATACTGCCAATGCCATTGTATAAATAATGCTTGCAAGTATTAACGTATGAGTCATGAATAAAATGTTTGCCTAAATGCTACCTCCTGCACTCCTAGTGATAATCTCAAGGAAAGTTAACTTTGCAGTTACAGTTCTGAACATTCAGCAACTTTATTTTTCACTGGAGCTAAGAATGATGAAGAACAACTTCCAAAATTCACTACCATATTTATTTGTTTGTTTGTTTAATTATTAACAAAGCATCCCACAGAGGTCAAAGAAGGGATGAAAAGTCTTGACGTAGAACCCTTGTTTTTAAGAAACATGGAGACATTAAAGACATCCACATACTTGGTGTATAAGGTCAATTAATTATGAAACAGCTGGTGGTTTGCACAAGAGACACACCAGAAATGGTTAACATTTATTTAGTATGTTCCTGAGAGGAAAGATTTTAGGACATAGCTTATGTCACTAATCTCCAATAGAAACAGGCACTGACTGGAAACAGCTTTTATACATTGAACAGATGCACTCTTGTTGAGCCAGAAGCATGAATACCTGTACAGTACTATGCTATGCCACATATAAACACACAAGATAACTGGGTCCAAGATGCCTTACAGCCACACCATTGCCTCTTTGGCATGGTAAATTAGTGCAATGCTCTGAGCTTACATGGTCTGCCCGTTGCCAAGACCAGAGGTAACCTCAATTTCTACATGACATTCAATTGTGCTGTGAAGATGTACCCCTCCCTGTAGTACGTGCACTCACCATGGTCATTTCCATGAGTAGGGAAATGTACTACTCTATTATCTCCACCCAAAAGAAATCCAGGGAATGATAAGGTTTGGCTTGCAAGTAAGTTCTTTTTGGTATTTGTATAGATGACTTGAGTAAAACAAGCTTCCACTAGGCTTTCAATCTGTCACAGATTGTCAAAAAATGCTACCATAATACCCTACCACGCTGCCATAATTCCTTTTTAATTGTTCCTAGTTTACTGGCAAGTTGTTTTTGTTGTTTTTTTTTTTTTTTTTAAATGGAAATCCTAAGTAGGAGAAGGATTTTGTTAAGAGACTTCAGCTGGAAACAACAAGGGTAACAAGGAGGTGGAATGCAATTCACAGCTGTAATTGCCCCTCCACCCCATCAAGTCCCATTGGTATCTTATGAGGTTAATATTCCACACCTTATCTGCTAGAGGTTTTGACTGGGCATACATTAAACACAGAGGAGAAAGCCTGTGCACCTTTTAAGAGTGTTTTATCATCTTGTTGTATGATTGAATACTTTCAAACATGGATGACCCCAACTTAACTCAAGGAGCATTAGGCTGCTATAATTAGAATTGTAGATTAATTTAGCCCTAACACTTTAGCACAGCTTTCTAAGCAGATTCCTATTTGTGAGAAAACAGAAGCCTACATAAGAAAGAAATATTTTATGCTGAGAGAGGAGACTTTATTAAATTACTTAAGTTTTCCAGAATGAGTTTCTTTAGACTTAGATCAACTGTAAATCAGTCCCCAAACGGTATGTTTTTATATGCAAACTGAAGTCATAATAATTTTAAACTGTAGAAGCCCCACTATTAAACCATGGCCACAAAAAGTTAGATAGGAAAAAATCAGATCATGTATCTATAAAAATCAGCTGGATGAAGGATGGAAGAAGTTTCAAGTTCACTCACTGTCTAGCTAAACATTTCTATATAAAGGGTACTATTAAGAGAAAGGAAACAATTTCTATCAAGAAGTTTTGTATACTTCACCATTCACTGGGACAATGACCCTTCTATTAAAAAGCAACAATCAGACAATAATACCATAGCAAAGGAAATAAAATTTTGATCTACAAGCCCGAGAAGCTGCGGTAGTACCGAAGGAAACTGAATGCAAGCAAAAACTCAAATGACCAAACTATTTCTGAATTTATGTGTTATGCAGGCAACCACTTGCATCCATTAACTTACATGGCTTGGAGATGAAAGATTTATCATCTGGTTATTATTGCACAATGCCTAAATGTTTTACATAATTTCATGGAAGGATAATGACCCCTTATTTGTACAATCATAGCTGTCGTTTCTGAGCACACAGTGTGATACTCCAAGCCAGACATCTATTGACCACTCTTCATAAATTTGTACTTAACTAAAAGCACTTTTCAGGATCAAATCCTACATTTCTACCAAAAACCCCAGGACAAAATGTATGGAATAAGGAGTTCCTCTTATGTTACCTCATCATTAACATACAACATTCCTTTCCCCTGCCCCGAGAGGCTGGTCTGTTGCCACTTTATTCCCAGCTTATCCACATAAAAAGCATCATATCTATGTACTTGAAAAGTGTTTGATTGATGTTTTTATTTCTAAAAGTATACTTCCAAAATAGTGGTCATTAATTTTGGTAATGAAGGAAAAAACATAGTTAAACTTATGAAGAGAATGCTGTTAACAGTGTTAGAAAAAGATAATTATTCAGGCTGTATGGTAACAGAAATGCAATCATTATACTGAATAGAGATTAAAATACAACAAAACTGTAAATCTCTGTAAGAAGTTGTTGTGGGCTCATGATGTAAGTTTTACATCTTGAGCTTTCCTTTCCATTTTTATACTGAATAAAAATCTATGCTGGTTTCAAACATGCCAGATATATTTTTTTGCCTTGCATCCTTCCCTAGCAGACTTGATCCTCTCAATACCTAAGATACCTTTACAAATGCTCACAGGCTAGTGATCAGCATAGATTTTGGAGCTTTGCTGCACTCTATCTTGATTCCCAGCTGCTGTATTCTTTAATACCCATTCCTTTACTTCCTTTTTGTGGGATTTTTTTAATCCTCATTTTTCTTTTAGTTTGGAAGCTAATCTACAGGTTGTGATCTCCTTACTGCTCAACTCCACATTGCACAGAGAGCTGAAACTTTCAGCAAACCTAGGTATGAAACACTGAGGGGGGGAAGGATATCTATAGGGGCTGAAAGAGGTGCTATGCTAAGACCCTCCAAGAGGTGTTCAAGGATCACAATGTCTGTCAATGGCCGTGCATGTGATAGTTTGGAAAAGACTTTAGCTGTGAAGGCTGGCAAGTGCATTGATTTGCTCTTCTTGAGTGGCCTAGTACCTGTTTGGCAGATGGTGAGGTGCCGCTGCTGGACACGCACAGCCTTCTCTGGTGGAGGGTCTTCTGTTCCAACCCACCCAGTTTACTGTAATGAAGCTGGCCACCCCTCATTGGTCTGGTATCTGTGACCCCGAGCATTATGAAATAGAGACATGGGAGAAGATAGTATGGGAAAAGGCTTTCCCCCAAGGTTGTGTGTCTCCCAAAGGTGTGTTGGTTAGCAATATGATGGGTGATGAAGCAGGTCTTCTACACCCAGTGAAAGGTGCTACACACAAGTACCAGGTGGCCAGAACTTTGGCCCTGTCTGTACACCTAAGGAAAATATACATTGTCTGTCTGGGATCCAGCTGCATTATGAAGAGCTGATTGCAATCACAAGCACCTATTGCAGTAGCAGGGAGGGTAAATTAGAACTACAGCCTGGAGAAGCTGCTTCACCTCTTCATTTGGTAGTCTGGTCTCATAATTTGGGCACTGTGTGTGATTGCCTCATCTGAGTAACATTTTCCTCTCTGCCACAGGTTCAATACAGTACTTTGGACAAATCTGTTTATCTATGCTGCACTTCACCATCTGTTAATTGCAGACTGTATTTTCCTCTCTAACATTACTGTAAAAACTTCTTAACTTTGTATTTGAGCATACCAATATTTTCATATGCTTACATACAAGCACAGGATAGAAAATAACCAGTGAACTGAAAATTACATCTCATTTCCCGAATTGTTTCTTGACATTTTTTAAGTGCCTCTGGAAAGTACTAACAATAGTCCTACTCAAAGCCCTCAAAGCTCAGTCCCACTTCTTCACCTCTAATGCACCATAATGGCAACTCTGTCCCCAATGACAGTTTTGTGAGCAGAGCACAAAGAAGAGCCTACAGGCTACAACTCACAAACAAAGCAACAGTATGCGATTAAAGAAATAAAGAAAAGAAAGGTTACCTGGTTCAGATCAAAGATATCAAACACTCGTTTAATGTATAGATCTCCCTGTGGATCCAGCCCTTGCAGACCCAGGAGTTTCTTGAATTCATGCAGACTAAGTTGCCCAGATGGACATTCTCTCATAAATTTGCTGTAATAATGGTGCATCTCTGGGGCAGGGCCATCACCTGGTAATGATTCTTTGGCGCCCATGTTACTACGCAGAAAGTGTCTCTCTTTTTTCTATTCACAATTATTTCTCTGAGGTTCGGAGTCTTGCTCATGACTAGAACTCAGGCAAATACTGCATTTAAATGGCCACGGTAAACCTCTTACAACGTAAGTTTCTATTTTTATTTAGTAACTATCTGTACTCATGTGAGATTACCTTTAATGCTCAGTTCTAAACCAGATGGGATTTCAGAATGTGGCTAAAGTAGAAGTAAAGAGGGCCATACTCTAACCATAGTTCATGAAAATCCAGGCTCTCCCACTGACTACAAACATGCATGTTAGAAAAAGAAAAATGAGGAGGTCCTCAAAGTGGTTGACCGAGTTACTTGCAAACCATTATCAACACATCAAAGTCTAATTGTGGATTGACTGTAAGGAATAGCTATGATTTATGTTGTAAGTAAGGATGGAAAAGGTTGAGAATGCGAAAAGGCATGCCCATTATTACATTTTATCTGTTGTAGGTGGATTAAGCCTTTCTAAAGACAGAGCCCTTGGGACTCCTCCTTGAGGCACTTCTTATAATGAGTATGCTGTGTGGTGTCTAGCATTTGTGTGCAATCGCACCCTATATCCCTGCTTTCAGCACGGGTCTCCAGATAAACCACACAGTTTTGGTCACAAGCCTCGTTGAATCATAGAATGGTTTGGGTTAGAAGGGACCTTAAAGATCATCTAGTTCCAACCCCCCTGCCATGGGCAGGACGCCTCCCACTAGAGCAGGTTGCTCAAAGCCCCATCCAGCCTGGCCTTGAACACCTCCAGGGATGGGGCATCCACAGCTTCCCTGGGCAACCTGTTCCAGTGCCTCACCACCCTCACTGTAAAGAATTTCTTTCTAGTATCTAATCTAAATCTCCCCTCCTCAAATTTAAAATCGTTACCCCTTGTCCCGTCACTACACTTCCTGACAGAGTCCCTCTCTGACTCTCCTGTAGGCTCCCTTCAGAAATTGAAAGGCCTCTATAAGGTCTCCCCAGAGCCTTCTCTTCTCCAGGGTGAACAACCCCAGCTCTCCCAGCCTGTCCTCATAGGAGAGGTGCTCCATCCCTCTGATCATCTTCATGGCCCTCCGCTGGACCCGTTCCAACAAATCCATGTCCTTACTGTGTTGAGGACTCCAAAGCTGGACACAGTACTCCAGGTGGGGTCTCATGAGCACAGAGTAGAGGGGCAGAATCACCTCCTGTGACCTGTGGCCACGCTTCTCTTGATGCAGCCCAGGATGCGGTTGACTTTCTGGGCTCCCAGTGTGCACTGCTGGCTCATGTTGAGCTTCTCATCCACCAACACCCCCAAGTCCTTCTCCTCAGGGCTGCTTTCTAGCCATTCTCCACCCAACCTGTATTTGTGCCTAGGATTGCCACATCCCAGGTGCAGGACCCTGCACTTGCCTTGGTTAAACTTCATGCAACTTGCATGAGCTCACCTCTCAAGCCTGTCCAGGTTCACTGTCCAACACCACTCGTCACTGGCTGCCAATTGGACATTGAGCCATTGACCACAATCCTTTGAGTGTGGCCATCTAGCCAGCTCCTTATCCACCGAGTGGTCCATCCATTGAACCCATGACTTTCCAATTTTGAGACCAGGATGTTGTGGGGGACAGTGTCAAATGCTTTGCACAAGTCCAGGTAGATGACATCTGTTGCTCTGCCCTTGTCCACAAGGAGTGTGGCAGTATCATAAAAGGCCACCAGATTTTTCAGGCACGATTTGCCCTTGGTGAAGACACGTTGGCTGTCTCCAATCACCTCCTCATTTTCCATGTGCCTTAGCAGAGATTCCAGGAGGATCTGCTCCATAATCTTGCCAGGCACAGAGGTGAGACTGACTGGCCTATAGTTCCCTGGGTCTTCTTTTTTTCCTTTTTTGAATATCAGGGTTATGTTCCCCTTTTTTCAGTCTGCGGCAACTTTGTCAGACTGCTACAGTTTCTCAAATATGATGGAAAGTGGCTTAGCAACTTCATCTGCCAGCTTCCTCAGGACCTGTGGATGGATTTCATCAGGTCCCATGGACTTATGCACCTTCAGGTTCCTTAAGAGGTCTCGAACCTGATCTTCTCATACTGTGGGCAGTTCTTCATTTGCAGAGCCCCTGTTTTTGCCTTCCCTGACTTGGGTAGTGTGGTTTGAGCCCTTTCTGGTGAAGGCTGAGGCAAAAAAGTCATTCGGTAGCTCAGCCTTATCCATATCCTGGGTGGCCAGGTCTCCCGTTTCCTTCCAGAGGGGACCCACAACTTCCCTAGTCTTGCCTTTGTCCCTGACGTATCTGTAGAAGTTTTTCTTATTGTCTTTGATATTCTTGGCTAGATTTAGTTCTGTCTGGGCTTTTGCTTGCCTGATCTCATTCCTGACCACTCAGACAGTTACTCTGTATTCTGCCCATTCTACCCGTCCCTGCTTTCACCCTCTATAGACCTCCTTTTTGGTCCTGAGCTTGTCCAGCAGTTCCTTATTCATCCACGCAGGCCTGCTGGCTATTTTGCCTGACTTCTTCTTTTTTGGGATGCACATCTCTTGAGCTTGTAGGAGGCGATCCTTGAATACCAACCAGCCCTCCTGGGCCCCTCTCCCCTCCAGTTCCCCATGCTAATCTCCCAATCATATCTCCCAGGAGACCAAAGTCTGCTCTTCTGAAGTCCAGGGTAGCGAGCTTGCTGCACATGTTCCTCGCTGCCCTATGAATCTTGAACTCTACCATTTGATGATCACTGCAGCCCAGACTACGCTTGAACTTGACATTCCCCACCGTCCCCTCCTTGTTAGTAAGGACAAGGTCCAGCACGGCTCCTTTCCTCATTGGCTTCTCGATCATTTGAAGAAGAAAGTTATCATCAATGCATTCCAAGAACTTTCTGGATTTCTTGTGCCCTGCTGTGTTGTCCTTCCAACAGATATCGGGGTGGTTGAAGTCCCCCATGAGGACCCATGAGACAGTCCTATCTGTCTACAGAGGGCCTCATCCTCCCTGTCACCCTGATCTGGTGGTCTGTAGCAGAATCTTACTGTAACATCACTTGCGCCCGTGGTCCCTTTAATCCTGACCCGTAAGGTCTCCGTCAGGTCTTCATCCATCCGCAGGTGGAGCTCCACACACTCCAGCTGGTTGTTGACATAGAGGGCAACACCCCCTCCCCGTCTTCCCATCCTGTCCTTCCTGAAGAGTCTGTAACCCTCCATTCCAACACTCCAGTCGGAATCTTAGTGGAAGAGGAATCTTTTACAGTAACTTCTTTAACAAGAATTAACTTGGTATGATAAGTGAATTAAATACAAGTTTTCTTGCTTCTGGGAAGTGCTGTAGTCTTGCTTTTTATTTTACAGCTTTTGGAAGCTGAATTCCTTCTTCCTCTGTATAGTCAGGGAAGAGGTTAGGTATCAATAATACTTCTGTACTGATTAGCTCCTATACAAGGAGATGAGTGGCTCAGGAGCATTACTGTAGCACAGACAAATTCAGAGCTATAAATATCAGTGTAAAACGATAGGATGTTAGAGAGGCAGGAACAAGACACTCCCACTCACTTATCCTTTTCATTTATAAGCACACAGTGGAGTTAAAGAGCACAGTCCTGTGAGGTGCTGAGTGCCTCATGAAAAATGGCAACCTCCCTCCAGCCCAACTCCAGTCAGAGACCAATCAACATTTTACAGGATTCGGTCAATTTCTGAGAAAGACTCTCATACTCTTAATGGGCTATGCTACAGTTCTCTCCATAAGGACATCATTAAGTTTAATATCATATACTTCCAAATGTGGCATACGAGTAAGCAGGCGTGAACGCCCTTGAACTTTTGAAGGTGAAAGAGGAAGATAAAGACATTGCCATTGGTTTAGCCAAGTCTGTCAGGTAAAACACAGACAGCAGACTGGTTGGTTACTGTGTTGCCTTTCCCACAGAGACTGTCTCTGAGCCCTAGAGCTGCTGTGTGACCCCAGTAACTGAGGGAGAGTGGGGACATATCTCATGCGGGCATCTTGTCTGTGGGCAAGTGGGGGTGAGTGAAAAGGGAGCAAGGACAAGGGAGGTGAAAGGAAATAAGCAGACAAACCTCTTGGGTATGCACAGTCTGACAAAAATCCTGAGTTTTCTCCTTCATGCCATCATGCTGTTCTCTTAAAGCAATGACCAGTTATTGTGTTAAACACCAGAGAAAGACAGGGCACCAGGAACATGACTTAAGCAGGCTGAAAACTCTACATGATATGATCAGGTAACTCACCCAGTGCTGGTCATCCTTCCTCTTTTATCTCTTCCACTTGGAAAATGACAGTGCTCTCACATCTCTTCATATGACCTTGTGCAAGTGCCGTTCACAGGATCCCACTTAGGCATAGGGAACTTTGAAGTTGCTCACATCTACTGATACTTCTCACCTACTTCCTATTTTCTTCCCCCCTTTCCCCCCGAAAAAACACATTACTGCTACTTGCTTCCAAATAGCAAGTCTTGGGGAAGCGTACCTATGGTGACTGAGGCACATGAGAGAGACCGCTGCACTGACTTAAAGATGGGGCCTTAGAAGTCAGATTTTTGTCAGATTTCTGTCAGATTTCCTACATTCTGGTAAAAAGCTAACAAGAAAATGTTATTTTAAAATCGTACCAGCTGTAATTTAATACCTGTTTTCAGGATCCCTTTACTTTAATAACAATAACTAAAATACCTGTAAAAGACAGCAAAAATGCCTGGAAAAAAAGTGATCTGATTTATACTTCAGTCTCACAGCATCTCTCACTCCTGGGGGGGGACTGGAATAGTATATAATAGCTGATATTACACCTGACAAAAAAAGGAAGGTGAGTTTTATGGAGCACAACAAGGCTAGAATTTATAACCTGCTGCATAGTTTGACAGCACTTAATAAACTCACCGACAAAACATACGCTGAGATAGTAGAAATTCTACAGAAATCACCTGTTCCTGAAGCCAACAGCAATGGGACATTTCTACTTTTGTAAATAAAAATAGAAAAAAGTCATAATAATGTGGAGCTTAACTGACGAAATTAATATAGCAAAGCCATTTTGAAGAACTCTGAAACAATGGGTATAGAGACTAGTTTGTATATAGGAAGCCCAGTGAAGCAATTTCAAATGAGTTATCTGAAGCAAAGTGAACTGATGCTAAAAGATGAAGATAAAATTACAGTATCTATTGAGATCTACATTAGAGATGCCGAGCTTTCTGTAGAAAAGAAAAAGATACACACAGGCAATAGTGGGACTATGTACTTGCACTGAAAATGACAGTCCTGTAATAAAGAAGATTGCTTGTTCGAGGACAGACTGTTGCTGAACTGCAAGAACATGGGGCACACAGAAAATGCACACTGCAGGTAAAGCAAAACTCTCTCTGCAGGAAAACATGAGGAAAAAAATCAGATTCATTAATCTTGCTCTGAAAATGGTATAAAATAGCATTACTTTTGGAAGGGATGATGTAATCTAGATTTCTTTAAAAGTGAGAAGGAGGTGGTCTTTTGACAGAGTTTAAAAATAACAGTTGCTCTTTTTTTCTTAATCAAAAAAAATAAAACTTCACAGCAGGGTGGATCAGGAACTATTCTGATATAAAAAGTGGCAGAAAAGTAAAATAACAAAGATGACATTCTTTTTCTCTTGGGTATTATGAAAGCAGCAATAACAGCTGTGGGCAGCAGATACTAAATGCCTGTGTTGTGAAACAAGGAGGTTGCACATCTTTCCACTCCGACAGATTCAATCGAATGCTACCTCTTTGAAATGTAAGACAAAAAAAGACAACTACGAGCACTTGAAGTAACAAATGTTAGGTTTTAAATGCATTTGAATAAAAAGCTTACCTACAGATTATTTTTTTAATCTAAAAATTGTGTCATCTTTGCCAATTAACGTTTTGTCTTTTCCTCTTGATTTTTTTAATCCACTCTGACTCACTCCAGCACATTTCCTTTTTCCTTCCTCAGCAATTTCTGACTGCCATTTGCTCTGAAAAATGCCATTTCTCTCTTCTGTGGGACTCAGCTCATGCTTCTGGACTTTGCCGTCTCCCTCTTCTTCCATCCCCTTCCTTCTCTGCACTTCGCTGCTATCAGATGCTGGGTCCTGCCAGTGCTGAGTGAGACAGAGATCTGCCACTGCTCATTTCAGTTGTAGAGGGGAGCTACAGGACCACAGAAAGCACTGTTGCAGGCATTCTCATGTCCCATCCTAACCAACTGACTTAAGACCATAGTTTCCTTCCCTCTGTCTTGCCATCTCCCTCAATTAACTTCATTGCCAATTCCCCCCACTCACATGGCTACTCCTTATCTCCAGCCAGCTTCAGAGTCCATTTATTTCTCTTAAGGTAGATGCAACCTATCTCCTAGATCAAGCAGACCTGAACGAGGTGTTTTCAGAGGGATTACCTAGGCTGCCCAAATGAAACAGTGATCAGGATAGGATACAAAATTGTAGAAAGAGGAAGTTATCCTCCAGGAAGAGCTGGAATTGGCTATCCTGGTCAGAAAACTTACCCCATGAAGGCTTTAACTTTTTAAACTTTTTTGTTTGTTTGTTGTTGTTTTTTTTAAAGTCCCAAACTGTGAGGTCCCAAGCATCACCATCTTCTCCCTATGGCCCATCCTACGCTTTTCTACCTGTTTGAATGAGTGTTCAGCTTCTAAATTCTGTGTTCCTTTTCCTGTGCATGTTACAGGGAGAAGGACCAAATGAGCCTTTCCTCCTTATGTGTCTTCAATAGAATGGTAGGTTGCTTTCAATGACTGCTTTCCTCTCCTTCATAAATCAGAAAGCTTTTGCCCCTGAGTCAAGTTTCTAGTAGGACATAACCTCTAGTCTCCCTGCCTGAGAGGAGAAGACTCACTAATTTCTTCTTAACTCAAGCATGGGAATGAGAAAAAGAGATGTCATTGCTACTTTCTATGGCATTTTAACCATGGTATGCACAGCAAATTATGTGGGAATATACATAAAATTGCTTAATTATTAACAAGAATTGATCAAGCACTGGCACAACTTTGTTAGTTTATAATCACATTCCTTTTGTGCTTGCTAATATGTTTTTACAAGCAATGAATTCCGTGGGTTTGCGTATGGATTTAAAACTGAAACAAAAGGCAGTGATCATTTAAAAATACATCTATAGAAGCCTATTATGTCTGATTCCTTTTTGTACTTCTGCTTCATTATTCTTGACATAGAGATTATGAGTGTAACCCAATGAAACATGTCCCGGTGATGAGATAAGCTATTGTGCTTATCTTAGTTGTGTGTACTCTAGCCTAAGGTTTTTTGCCATTAAACTAACCACTTACAGATGTGATTTTGTGGGTGTTGTTAGCCACACATGCTTCAGTGCACCGGTATCTATAAATAACCAGTAGACCATGCATAATGAAATAACAAGTCTTATACTTCCCACAGAATCATTTGTCGTGCAGTTGTTTTCATGTTAATGATTATGGGAAGTGCTCTGAGATTCTGACTTTACATTTTCCATTTGGAAGTTAAAGATTTAATACAATGAGGGCCCACTCCTGAAGCTGTTATTTTCATCAAAGTTTCTATTTGCCAAAGAAATACAGCCTCCTTTGTCAGGTGAGTAAGTGAGGAACACTTTCTTTTTGCAGCTATTGCAAATTCACTGATTTTCCTGAACTCAGGGTTGGCAAGACTTTGGGCTGTGCTTTGCCTTGTGGGTATCAGGGAACTGCAAGTGGGAGTATCAACCTCTGAGTAAGGAAAGAGAGGGGCTGTTAAACCACTTAAATTTTAAGTGGTCTCATTAGAACCGAAGGGAAAGAGTCCTCTCATCCAGGGAAGACCTGGGATGTCAAAGAAACGTTCTGACTCCAGCTGGGAGAAATAGATAGAAAAGAAACTTCTCAACTTTTGCATGATAACCTTTTGCATGAAAGGGAGGAAAAACAAACAAATATTTAATTTTGAAATTTTTTAAAGATACTTGATTTTCAACTGTCTGTAGCTATCATTAGTTTAAATTTGTGAAAAGTAGTTTTCAATTTAAGTTAGTAAATTCTTGTTTCCAGAGTCCCAAAAATCTTAGTATTAAGGGTAATATCTCTGAATTAACCGCCCTCCCAATGACATTTTAATGCCACAGGCTGTTTTCATGAAGGATTTCAGCTTAGACAAATTGGATTTTTTACAGTTAATAATGTTACATATACATACTTACACAACTCTAAATCCCAGTTTCCTGTTTTTATTTGCCTACACAGCACTGCTATTTGGAAGAACTTTGGATATTAGTGCATCCTTTTTCTTTTTTTTTTTTTTCTTTTTTTTTTCTTTTTTTTTTCTCTTTTTTTCTTTACCCCCACTAGCAATAAAATCCACTGAGTTAAGTGTTTTGGAAGAAAGAAAACTGAACCAATGGAGAGAGGCACCAGTAAACATTTAATTAAAACGAGAGACTGTCTTTCCTAATTAGATACCACTGTTTTGATTCGAGATGTTCTCCTTGGTGTCTGAAGTCTTTCCCAAACCGAGCAGACACTGAGCAACTTGCATCTCCTAGTGGCTCTGGTTAGAAAGGCAAGCGTTCATGGCGGTTGTTAATGATCACAGTGGTATTTCTGTATAGTAATCTCTGTTTGAGTGTTTTTCTGGGCACTTGGAAGAGGCAGGAGCACGGAGAAACACCCTGAGGGGCTGGATCTCACAGATGCCATTCCCAGCCTCTTCTCCTTCTTACTGCAGCAGAGCCAACGACCACATTTATTCTTGCATATTGATTTTGTCTGAGTAGCAACTCTGTCCTGATTTTAACTATCTTTTCAACACTTTTTCTCCACCGCTTGCATTTCAGTTTCACAAGGCTTTCAACTAACATACAAAGAAGGAATGAGACACTATTTCTTCCTTCCTTACACCCTTTGAAGATTTATTTCTATCTCTTTTTGTCGTAATTTTTTTGAGTTTTGTTTGTTTTACATTTCGCTTATTTCTTCCCCCTCCTGGAAGGCTGGTATCTACTTATTTTTGCCTGTTCCTGGCTTTGACTTTGCTTTTTCCGCTGCGTTTCTTGATTCTTTCCATTTATCTTTTAGAAAAAGTAACATGGTCTTCTGATTTCTAATCTATGCAATAATTAAAATCTACCTTCCTTCCACTAATCAGCTTTAAAAGTTATTTTTTTTAAGGGTTGGGTAGGGAAGTAAAACAGCTGTATCATTCTTTTATAAACGTTCCAAATAAGAATAAAAATGGTGATAATAAAATAAAATAAAGAAAAATTCATTTTAACTGTCCGAAATTGCAGCTCAATAGATCTAAGTGACTTTGCTTTGGAAACGGTGGTGAAAATAATTTTTAAAAATAATTTTTAAAAAGGAGAGCAAAGACAGAAAGTGTCGCACAACCTTCCAATACCGATAGAGGGCAACATGAGGGTTTTAGGCCAGTTTTTGCCCAGTCCTACCTACAAGGAATCAATCTTGTTTAGTTGATTTTTTTTAAGAGTTCTTCTTTCAAGCAACCTAAATGACATTTAAAAGAGTCCAACAAATCCAGTTTTCTCACCTGAAGTAATGCTGCACAGCTGCTGGAAATTAGTGAGGAAAAAAAACCTTCCTGGTTACCCAATGCTTCCTATTTGATATCACTAGGCCAAAGTCCTCTACTGTTCATGCAAACACACACATTCTGTGATGAAAATAGTCCAAGAAAATTTCTTACCTGATTCATATCAAAGGTGTGAAACACCTGCTCAACATATTTGTTTGCCTGAGGGTTCATATCACGTAAGTCCAGTATTATCTTAAACTCATAGAGAGAAAGTTGCCCAGAGGGGCAGTAGTTCATAAATTTCTGGTACCATTGACTGTTGTCTATTGCAGCAACATCATCAACTGATTCCCCAGCACCCATAGCACCGGCTGCTCTCTCTCTCCATCCACACTGCACTGCTCGCCTTTGTGCAGTGCTTCTATATTCCCTGGCTTACCTCCAGCTAGAATTCACCAACAAACCGGGAGCTGTAAAACTACCATAAACCTCTTAAAGATCTCTGCAGATCTGGATTAGGCAAAAATAGAAGCCGCACGGGATCATCCTTCATGATCTGTTTGAACGCAAGCAGGCCTGTCAAAAGCTGGGTGCTTCTGTCTGGCCACAGCTACCTCAACGTGTTCCCAGGGCTCAACCCGCTTCTGCAGGGGCTCTTGCAAAACTTGAAATTTGTGCTCACCCTGTGCGAGATCCTATGTCAGGTTTGCAGCCTTGGTGCACAAGCCAGATGTAGTGCTTTGCACTAAAAATGCTCTGGGTAGGATGACTTTGTATGCTTCCCAAACTGTGCAATGGTGTTGCTGTGCTTTGTTTGGAGGGCTTTGGAAAACAGGGAGAATCATAAATCCTGCAAAATGTTGACGATAGGTTTGGTGACTCTGGTGTGTGCCAGTAAGTGTTCATCCAGCTGAGGGAAGATAATATATAAACAAGCCGTACAGCATCATAACATTAGCATTGAAAACAGATAATCTGATAATGTCTCACAGGAAATATCAGATTATTTAAATAGAAAATAGAAAAATTAAATAGAAATTTTAAGTAGAAAAAACCGGTGAAATTCACACACTAGAACCTGAGGAAAGGATGTAAATCAGAGCTAGTGAAACTCAGGGAGGGACTTACTAACTGAATGCAGACTCTTCATGACTCTTCCATTAAAAGTACATACTTTGAATTTGATTTAAAATTTCATCTAATCCAAGCATGTGATAAATAATTTTCATATAATATTAAGGTAAAAAGAAGTTGGAATATGTCCTTATTCATATAATTCTTAAACAGTAAGAGTGTGGGGAGGCACTAAAAAGTAATCATATTGCTTCATTTGCATAATCCACTTAACACACACATTCTGTTCACACAGTCTCACTGATGGGTTTTCAGATAATACAGTGATATAAATTTGAATATTTAAAGCATGGCACTTTCAGTATCATAGAAACTAGAAGCTGATAGAGGCCTCTTCAGCAATTTAGGTTCAGGGAGAAGCTTGCAGCACACCAAAGTCTGCTATTTGCTTGAAATCTCACTTCCTAAATGCCAAATACATGGTGCAAGAGATTAGATCCCAAATTCTTTTCGCCATCCAGTAAGGTCAAAGATCTGGCAGAGATTTTTACCCATCATGGCAGTAGACAAAACCTGAGCCTCTAACAGAATAAAAATAACATACAGACTTCAGAAAAAAAATGAGAAAAGAAAAAGAAAATTAATGCTGCAATTTTCAACTTCAAAATCTAATTGCATTGCAGTGGGTAAGATGTTATGACACTTCAGGACCTTGACTTATGTGTAGTTTCTTGTCATTTCAGCTGGGATAATTTTCTTAAGAGTAGCTGCTGTGTTTTGGGCTTAGTATGAGAATAAAGTTGATGACACATATTGTTTTAGTTGTTGCCGTGTAATACTTGTCTTAAGTCAAGGACTTTATCAGCTTCCCATAGAAGCTGAAAGGGATCTTAGGCAGGAAAAGCTGGTCAAAGGCATATTCCATATCACTGAATTTCACTGAATTTCACTGAATTTTAGAGTTGGAAGGGACCATAGAGATCATCTAGTCCAACTCTCCTGCCAAAGCAGGACCACCCAGAGCATGTCAGATCATGCTACTCAGGACGGCATCCAGGCGGGTCTTGAAAATCTCCAAAGAAGGGGACTCCACGACCTCCCTGGGCAGCCTGTTCCAGGGCTCCGTCACCCTCACTGTGAAAAAGTTTTTCCTCATATTCAAGTGGAACGTCTTATGTTCCAACTTGTGCCCATTACCCCTTGTCCTCTCACTGGCAACTACTGAAAAGAGTCTGGTTCCCTCCTCCTTCAGTCCGCCCTTGAGATACTTATAGGCATTAATAAGGTCTCCCCTCAGCCTTCTCTTCTCCAGACTAAAGAGTCCCAGCTCTCTCAGCCTCTCCTCATAAGGGAGATGCTCCAGTCCTCGAATCATCTTTGTTGCCCTACGCTGGACTCTTTCCAGTAGTTCCCTATCCCTCTTGAACTGGGGAGCCCAGAACTGGACACAGTATTCCAGTTGTGGCCTCACCAGCGCAGAGTAGAGGGGGAGAATGACCTCCCTCGACCTGCTGGCCACACTCTTCCCTATGCAGCCCAGGATTCCGTTGGCCCTCCTGGCTACAAGAGCACACTGTTTGCTCATTGTCATTTTATTGTCCACCAGGACCCCCAGATCCTTTTCTTCGGAGCTTGTCGCCAGCAGGTCCATGCCTAACCTGTATTGATGCCTAACATTCTTCTTTCCCAGGTGCAGGACCCTACACTTTTCCCTGTTGAACCTCATGAGGTTCTTCCTTGCCCAGCTCTCCAGCCTGTCCAGATCCCGCTGGATGGCAGCACGGCCCTCTGGGGTGTCAGCCACCCCTCCCAGTTTGGTATCATCAGCAAACTTGCTGAGGATACACTCTGTCCCCTCGTCCAGGTCACTGATGAATATATTGAACAGTACTGGACCAAGTATTGACCCCTGGGGGACACCACTAGTTACAGGCATCCAGCTTGAACCTGCTCCATTAATCATCACCCTTTGGGTCCTGTCGCACAGCCAGTTTTCAATCCACCTCACTGTCCCCTCTTCCAGTCCACACTTCCTCAGTTTCCCAATGAGGATGTTATGGGAGACAGTGTCAAAAGCCTTGCTGAAGTCAAGGTAGATGACATCTGCTGCCCTCCCCTCATCCAACCAACCAGTTATAACATCGTAAAAGGCTATCAGATTGGTCATACATGATTTACCCTATTATCATAAGCATCATGCTCAGTATATAAATGAGAGTTGCCGAGGGGATAGGAATCCACAATCACTGCTCAGGATGGGCTTAGCAACCAATTACCAGCTAGTGAACAATTGTATTGCATCCTTAATTTTATATATTCTTTATTATTATCATTACTAATTACTTTCTCTTCCATTGATGTTCTATTAAACTGTCCTTATCTTTTTTGCTTTTTCTCCCTCTTCTCCCTATCCTGCTGAGGGGAAGCAGGGGGAGTGAGTGAACAGCTGCGTGGTCCTGGTTGCCAGCTGGAGTTAAACCACAACATTTCTGTCACAAAAAAAAAATTGTGTCTGCTTATTCTGTTAAGAAAGAGTTAAATAGTTTCCGCTGACTAAATCAGGTAGGTTGTTATTCCACTGAAGAGGATGAAGAGACTTGTTGTATCTAACCTGTGAAGAGCTGAGTCATCTTGAAATAAGCTCCTTCAGCTCTAATAAGCATGGAATTGAGCTCGATTTCTGTATTAAGACCAGAATCCAGAAGACAAATGCATTTTGACTGTACTACACATAAGTCACGCGCTTGTTAGAGAAGTGTCGATATAGTCGGAATGATCAAGAATAGTATGAGGGTACTGTTACTGAGAAAGCTTGTGCCAAGCCGTAAAAATCCCATATGCGTTACTCTTGGCAAGCTGGTATACCAACAGCTCATTATCCTTCTTACGTAAATTGGTTCCCTAAGCCAGCCTGAAGCCCCTTAGAATGACTTCACAGGAAACACACATTACAACAGACAAATGTACACATCATATCAAACTAAACAGATGTGGTGCGAACCCCAAAGGGGAAGCTTATGAAATCTTGGCATGTGGCTTGAGAGGTCCTGGTCCTCATTTGCCACAGGGTTTTCAGTGAGGCTCTCACAAGACTTTATTCAAGGCAAGAGAAAAATAAAACTGAGCTACAGCTTATCTAGATGCTCTGTGTTGTATCTGAATCTTGTAGTTATACTGTTGCCATTTCATCAAAAATAGTGTTTTTTTCCTATTATTAAAAATGAGAAAGTAAAACATCCAGGTAAGACATTCTGATTCATTTGATTAATTTCCCTAAGTGTTTCAGAGTTTCCAGCCACTACAGTATACAAATAGTTTGCACAAGGGAAAAAAACCTGACAGCCTTTTATCTGAGAATAGATGCCACATTCTTAATATTATATCCAGTTGCAAAGGATACAGACTATACAGTCCCAGGTATATGACATTTCAAAATTCCACTCCTGCCTTCTAAATAACTTTTCCTGGGCGTATTGCTGCAACAGCTCAACTAAGAAAATATACAATAAAATCTATGTCTCAGATTAAAGTAGCTAATGCAGGATTGTTACAACATCTTGCTGAACTGGAAACAAATATCAGATCTTTAGTGGGACCTCATTATTAAATAATGAAGTTATAAGCCTAGCATAAGCAGTTTTTATAGTGGATTTTATGAAGCTTAAAGGCCAAGTCATTGTTTAATTTCATTAAAACAGGGGGAAGACTTCCAAATGGATAAAACATTGAAACATATTTTTCTGTCTAACATGGAACATTAATTAAACAAGCTCTTCTGGGAACAACAAAACAAAAGCCTAGATTTGTACAGACTCTGTCTTTTGTCCCCTAAATCTCCGCACCCTAATACCCCAGCTCCACCCTGCGTCCTCACAAGTCAAAAGGAAACAAGCGCCTGATTATTTTGTCAGTCAGCTGTTACCTTAAACAAGAAATAAAAGCTGAATTCTTCATCAGTGGTGCATTCATTCTGAATATGTCCTTGCCAACCAGCTGCCATTTTGATGAAAACTTTAAGAACTAATTAGCTGAAATTCCTACTCTTTGAAATTTCATTAAAATATGCCAATCAATTGAAAACTTATGGGGAAACAGGAGAAGGGTATCAGAGATTGATGGATAGGACCGTGTAACAGTTAAACTGTAATGTGTGTATAACCTGACAAGTTTAAGGCTTGTGTCTTAATACTCACCAGATACCCAGGGAGTAGCTTGGTCAAGGAAAGCTATTTGCACTGGGAGGGATGCACCGTGATTAGTAACTTGCAAAAAAGCAACCAACAAAAAGACACCACCACTCCCTGCACCACCCCATCCACAGCCCCCCCACCCACCCAAAAAAAAATCCCAACCAAAAAAACCAAAACCACAAACCAACCTGAAATTCCAAAAAGGCTCCCCACCTTTTTGGTTTGGAGCTCTTTCCCTAGTTAGACAAGTCTCAGGTTCACATAAAGCTTGTCTTAATATTGAATGACTAGCTACTTTTGCAAAATACTTTTTCCTTATAGAAAGGTACTCTAAATAAACTAGGTATGGAAAAGTATTCTTCATAAGTATATAAAAAACAAATGCCAGCATCTATATGCACATTCTCAACACTGTAAGTAATATAAACAAATGAAGAAAACTTAGTTTTAACTACACTCAGTATTACAAGGACTACAAATTGTAGAGACAGCTGAATGGAGTAAAGTGGTAAAAAGCAACTGTGTCCTGAAAGTTTGCATCTATTCTACTCTCTCTGCCTGTGCTGGATGCACCATTTGCTGAGTACAATAGATATTTTCGATACCAATCAATACCAACAGATCAGTACCAATGGCAGTGGCAAGTTCTAGGCATTTCTGTTGATACAGAACTATTTGAAGGGCACTTCTCCCCTCTGCACACCCTCAGTTATCCCATGGCAAACACTCAGTTTTCCAATGCCTGGGGTTGGTCCTGCACTACTATGCTATCATCTTGACTGAAGCCTGATTTTCAGGAAGTGTTCACGTCTTGTTCCGTCTTTCTGAAAAACTAATTAAAACAAGCTGTGGCCTGAATGTTCTGAAACATTCCCAAGTCACTAGTTGCTTTAAAGTATTTGTCTAAAATAAATTTTGCAAAATTTTCCAAATATTTCTTAATAGCACTGAGACGTCAGGGGCTTTTTGTGGTACACAATAAAGCTAAACTGAAAAAGCTCTTAGATGAGTTCAAACATTGTCCATGTGCGTTACTCTAGAAAGTTAGCATTGTTAAAGCTTTACTGGGGAACCTAATGCATGGATTTATTAATTGAAACGAACACAGTTAAGCTGACAATTTCTGCCACTCAGATTTCATATTGATAGACTTGAAGTTTGCTCACCAACTGTAATTAGCCCATTTATTGATTTAGGTGATTCTACTTAATCAAATTCCTTATATCTAACCATCTGGTAATTGGCCTGGGGGAAGAAAAGAACGTGCAATGAGCCTGATTTTATAGGAGCAGTACTTGAAGATTATCTAAGAAAGAATTACCTAATACCAAAAAAGCAAGCTGAATTGGGGGTGGGGGTATGTGTAGAAAAAAGCATAACAAGAAAACTTGGTGTAACAATGGTACTGATTCTGGGAATTCTTACTCTGTCAGCCACCGTACAAGAAATTACAAGCTAGATGTAAAAACACACAAGGTACCTCATATTCTCAGCATTGTCTGAAACAAATACAATTAATTTAATAATAAAGAACAGAAGGGACATTTCTGGAAATTGAAACTGTCTGGAGTAATTCTGGCTATAATTTGGACTAGTTTTAGCCTGCCACTAAAGTAATTCATTAACGTAATAGCACATTTTACATTAAATTTCTGAATTCAATGAGATCAATAGTATGGGTAGAAAACACTAATGCTTTATTTTCATTTTTTTTTTTTTTAAATAAGATTTTATATCATGATGGGCCCATCTGTTCTATTAGCTGGAAGCAGACTTTGATTGTGTAGTACTGGCAATTCAGCCTAAATCTTTTTGCAGTCAAGGACAAACACTTTTGTAGAAATTACAGATGACTCTCCACTTTTGTAGCATTTGATAGAAAATGTTATTGTGGCTTAAGGGGAAAATAACAAGGCACGGTCTTCTGGATGGGCCTCATGACTAGAAGGAACCTGTATGAACACTGAGTTGGAAGAGCATAAGACAGCGATGCAACTAACAGCTACTGGATGCCTTTGGGATGACCTGGGATGTTAAGCAGTAAAATTGCAATGAGGGATCAAAACCAGACACATGTGTCTTTGGAAAAGGGAGATTGACTGATACCAAACTAAGCCACAGAAGGTGCTCGGAATGAATCCAGCAATATTTTATTTGGTAACAGAAGGAATCATATTGTGTCTATGCTGCATATTCTTAAAATGTCAATAGTAGTTATGGACCCAGCCAAACACTTACTGCTTTAAAAAAGATTTTTCAAGCAATCTCATATACATAAAACTTCCAATTGTTGACAAACTATAAAAATAATAATAAAAATCCAGGTTTCAAAGATGAGAAACTATTCAATATGTATTAGAATGACTGTACGCAATTTTCAAAGTGGCAAAATGTACCAGGAACAGAGCATTCAAAATTGTTTGTCTGTTGCTCGTGCTTATTTGCCTGTAGTTTGCTCTTGAATCACCTCTGAATCACTTCCATTACCTCTGAACAGTCAGCGTTGCCAGCCCTCTGAGACACGTCACTGAATGCATCAAATGATACAGCCATAAGAAAGCCAGCAAGTTAAGACTGAATTCTTACCTTATTCATGTCAAATGTGTGAAATACTTGTTCAACGTAGCTGTTAGCTTCTGGAGTAAGTCCATGTAGATCCAGGACGTGTTTAAATTCATGCAGACAAAGTTGTCCAGATGGGCACTCCTTCATAAATTTTGTGTACCAGTGGTGAATTTCCATAGCATTAATGTCATCTGCTGACCCAGCAGCACCCATAGTATCAAACATACCAAGTAGCCTTTTTCAGTATTCAGTTATTCTTGCTTCCCAACAGTGATCATTCAGACACCAACTCTGCCTTTCAGAGCTACTTTAAACCTATTACAGATTGCTACCAATATAGACTAAGTAAATATAGCACCCTAGTGAGATTACTGGCGCCCAGTTTTAGTGCATCATGGTTTTATCACCTGATTACAGTCTTTGTGCAAAGTCAGTTTGCAGAGCCTCAGCAGGGCACGAAGACTGATTATGCTGATTCGTACCTTGCGTTGGCGTCTAGGGCGTTAAAGCTACACAAACCAGGCAAATATTGAATAAGCAACACATGGGGACTTTGAGAGCACTTTCTAAACTTCTATTTTAATAATGCACAAGATTTTAACTAAACCTTCAGACCCATTTTAATATTTGGATACCGTTTGTGCAGCTGCCTTGTAGCAACTGACTTTTCATTTTTATTACTGCTGTATATACTGTGGTCCAAATCTTACCTTATAGGCTAAAACTGCAACATGATTTGACTTGGATAACCTGGAAAAACCTGAAAGCAGCTATACACTAAGCACATAAAACTTGGCATTGTATTTAGACAGCAGTTTTACAAACATCTGAGGCTTGCATAAGACAATGTTGTCCTAAAAACTGCTCCCCAACTGCCACTGCTCATTCAGTCCCATGCTTTCCCTTCCCTTAGGTCAGCATGACTGTTTGTGGTTGCACTTGGGAACAACTGTAAGAACAGATCCAGGCAAAATCTTGCAATAAAAATGAATACTGATATAGTTGGCTTTAGAAAACATTATTCAAATTTTGCATTGCCTGGTCACACAAAACATTGCCTTGTACAAGAGACCAGATTAAGCAGGGACAGAAAAGGGTGGCCAGCAGTAGAGGGGATGGAAGACTGCTTCTTTTGCCGATTTAAATTATTTGTGGAAACTTGCAGTGCAACATCATAATGTCTGTGCTGTATAGCAGTACATAGCGGTTTGCAGTTTTTACAGTATTATTACACTGTATATTACAGCACACGGTAGTCAAAGACTAAAGTGTTGGAATGTAAAAATATAATTGTTACACTTAAGCCCACTGTAAAGGTTTTATCTCACCAATGGCAATCTGGTGGTGTCTCACAAGAGGAAAGGTGAACACTACCTGAGCAGCATTACTACTTCACTCTGCAGAGCAGAAGGCAGTCCAGCTGCCTCCCTGGAGCCCTGTGCAGCTGCACGAGCCAAATTTTCCTGTGGGCCAAGGTTCAGGCTGGTTCAGTTGCAAAATCAGGGGAGGTTTAGGTTGGATATTAGGAAAAACTTATTCACTGAAAGGGTTATCAAGCATTGGAATAGGCCGCCCAGGGAAGTGGTGGAATCACCGTCCCTGGAGGTATTTAAAGATGGGTGGACATGGTGCTCGGGGACACCGTTTGGTGGTGGTTTTGGCAATGTTGGTGGTTGGACTTGATCATCTTAAAGGTATCCACCAACCTAGACAATTCTATGATTCTACAATTCTATTCTATGAAAAGTGTTATCAGCAGCCATGAGAGACAAATTTGATCTCAAAGCTGCAAAGAAATGGAATGCTACTGTTAGACGTGTTATGAAACGTGGCTTTCAGGTGACACGAAGGATGAGCAGTGGTGCGTCTGTTCTGTGTGGACAGTGAGGGTGGCATAATGAACGTGGGCAAGCTGCCTCTGCAGCAGGAGGTTTAGGGCAGGCTTCATGTCTCAGCATACAGGTTCACAAAGTCATCCATTATTTTAAACTCTTTTCATTCTTTAGGCAAATAAAGAGCTGTGAGACACTAATCACAGAAAATCAGAATTATAAAATATTTCTCAGAAATATGTACAAGCCTTCACTGCAAAAGGAGATGGCTGGAAGAAGCTGGACTGTGACTACAGGCTTTCAACATATATTTATAATTACGTTGCATAAACCGGAGTCTGCAGCCTGCCAGGTCAATGCTGCTGAGGAGGGAGAGAAGGGGTAAAAAAGCTCATGTGGATGGCTAGAGGACTTCAATAGCAGCATATACTGTAGCTATCATTGAAAGGTGATTTTTCTAATCTCTGGGCTTTCCTTGCACCTCTTTCAACAATCTTCCCAGAGCAACAATAGCTGTCTGCTAACATGCTGTCAGTTATAAGATCAAGGACTTCAATACTGAGAAGCAGCAGAGATTACCTATGTAAAATAGTAAATAAACCCAGGATAAATCTGAAACATATGAAGTGGTATTTGGAAATACTCCACTTCAAAATACCAATAACAGGCAAAGAATACGGTATTTCCAATAACCAAGAACAGCAAGCAAAAGAAAGGTAGCTTGAGGTGGCAATCTTCAGTCTTTTATCTTTGTTCATCAAATCTAAATTTTCAATAGCTAGTAATGGGATTGCCAACATAGGATTTTCTAAGTGTATACCTACCAAATTTCTTGTTCAACAAAAGGTGAAAGAGTTTTAAAATTCAAATGTTACTCAGACTTCCATTTTTTTTTCAGAAATAGCAGCAGTATCGAAAGGAAAAAAATCAGAGATTTCAACCATAGGTTTTGGAAGTCATAGACTTTTTTTTTTTTTGGTAAATACAGGAATCTACAATAACTTTTTGTACATTTTCATTTTCAAATGTGCCTCTGAAAAATATGACAGCATAAACGTATCAAAGACTAAGCCATCTCAGTCCTTGAAAACATGCATATTTCCTTCATATGGCATGGAAGAATCTCCTAACTCTGTTGTGTTTGTCCTTACAGGAGTCAAGGTTAAAACATCAGAGAAATCCACATTTTATTTAAGTAGCTCTTTAAGATAATCACAAAGCTGTTCAGAATTATCTATTTGAGGAATCTGAAAAAAACCCTTAAATTTTACACTGCAGCATTTGACAAAATAAGCGTATGAACAAACACGACATGCTTATCAGGAAAAGTCATAAATAAAGAAGAAATGAGAGAACACCCAGAAGACTTGAAGAAGCAGTGCAATATCTCAGAATAAAATGGAAACACAGAAGCTAGAACTGAGTGCAAGTAGAAGAAACTGCTTTTAAAGGAGTTCTTGTAGGCCCCATTGCTGTCAGGACAGCTTTACTGGGGGATTATAGTGATGAAGTAAATACAGATTAGAAGGGCTATGCTGGCAACACTGTTCTTTTTAGCAGTTTAATGCTATGCTCTCTTACTCTGAGGAAAAGATACTTCTCTAGTTAAAGCACAGTTTTCTCAGACTTACCATATCTGTACATCCAGGTTAGTTGGAGGTTATATTTCTTCACATGTATGACCCTACAGGCAAAGTTCAGAAGCAGGATGAAGGAGAATGCAGAAGTAGTGAAGAACTGGAATTGTAGGTCTGCAGGCAATATAATATATAGGGGAAACAGAGAGAAACACATAGCAGAGAGACTGACAGGACTTCGAGAATGTAAGGCACTTCAAGAGAGAAGAAACTGAACTTCTGCATCAGAGTGAAAACCAGAATTTGATTCCAAAGACTTAAATCCAGCATCAACAGTCATACACAGAAACCTGTTGCCAGAGTAGTGCCTTTATCAAATATGTACCATGCACTTAGTTTCCTCTGAACATGACTGGAAAAAAAAGCCAGGTCATCTGGAGTCTCTCAGCACTAAACCAGATGGCACCTGTACTTAGACCTTCATATGTAATGGAAGTGACTCAAGGCTACTAACACAGGTTATAAAATAAAGGCCCTTGAGGCTCTGATAAACTGTATCTAGGAAGTTTCAGGTTTTCTGTGCATGATGTTATGAAATACATATAGGGGAAAACGTAATGAAGAATTTGAAACATAAAAATCACAGACATTGAGGGAAATGATAACAGGACAGAGAAATCAACAGCTATTTTATGGAGAAGCTTCACGGGACTAAACTCTGACGCCAGATTTTTCCCCCGTAGCACAATTCTCACTAACTCTCTCAGTGTTATATGTCAGCACCATCAGCCTCTGCAATCCACAGGAATAAGATGCTTGGACTTTAAGGATGTAGGAAGACAGCACCATTTAGAATTTTTATCTGATCCCTTTGCTATGGTGACAGGCAAGGATGTTAACTGTGGCCATAAAAATTGCAAGACACCAAACTAAAGGGTCTTATTTTCCCTTAACCTCAAGGCAGCCTTTCTGGAATTCTTTAAAATATTCCTGCAAAATAATTTGAGAAAAGATCGCTCAGATTTCTTTAAAATAGAAAAAAAGAATGTTTGTGCAATTATACTGTACAACTGATTACCACAAGGTGGTATGGAGGCTAAAAATAAATATGAGTTCAGATAGCAATTAGACAATGTCGTGGAGGAAGAGGCCAGTAAACCCATTTATTGAACTTGTTATTTGACTGAATGGCTGTGGGCTGCTGAAAGCAGAGAGCACGACTATGGTGTGCCTGTTCCCTAGGCACATGCTCCTGGCTATTGCCAGAGACAGAGAGTGGGGAGAAGTACTTTTGACCTGAATAGTGAAGTATGGCTATTTTTACACACCAGACATGATCCAAAGAGTGTTTAATTGGCTTATAGTTATGCAGAATGTGCTTAGACTGATGGAATGAAGAGTAATCTATCTCAAAGATCGTCTCTTATATGGATGTCTGGGTACAATGTAGGCAAACTCAGTTTATTTGCAATTTTCACATTCGTCATAAGGGCACTGATGTAAATTATTTTTTCTGTTGAGTTTTTACTTGCATCTTCACCTCATTTTTTTTCACAAAGGCTTAATGCTTCCTTATTAGGACCCTTTCTGTTTTAATTTGCCTGTAAACTCACTGTGCTTGTACATGAAAATATGCAACTCTGAATACAGAGTAATAAACCTGGAAATTAGTTGCTTATTATTGTGCTATCTCCTATGTTTGTTTTTTTAAGTGACAAAGCAATACAATATTCAGAAGTCTAACTGCTACCAAAATAATGATGCATAGAGGGACAAAACAGGGTTCTACCGATATCAGCTGATGAGAGAACAAATATCAGAAAGAGTTGTGGTAGCCTATACTGAGGACATGACTAGGAGGCAATTAACCTATAATTGGTCCTGTTCTATTGTTTTTATTATTGTTATAATTAATTTGCAGTGGTTCTCATAAACTTTTAGATACCTCTTAAAATCAGCTTAGTAAGTTGCTTCTAAGTTGTTGGTAAAGTTACTTAAGTAATATTCTAATGCTACTAAAGCCCATTCTAAAGTATTAAGGTGACATCATTATCTTTCTGGGACTCTTATACAACACAAACACTATTTGATCTTAAAACAAACAAACAAAAGACAATCGTCCTATTCCCTCCCCCTCATCGAGTGGAAAAAATTGATAGAATAAATAAAAGTTATACTTCCTTCAGAAGGATACTAAATATCATAAAATTTCCCAGAAGATATTAATGAAATAATATAACAATTAATATTTGTAAAGTGATTATAGAAACTTAAATTGAAGAACACACATAACTTGCTTAGCACCACTAGCCTTGAATAGAAATCTAACGTTTAATAAGTAAGCCATAATTTGATTTGACAGCACTAATTGCATCTAACCTGTCATCCTTGCTGGGGCAGAGTCTGGGATTATCTAAGCAAAGAGATCAGTGCTACGTGATCCAGCACAGGAATTCACAGCACACAAAGCATCGCGTTTCCTCTGAGCACCTGGGTGCAGAGGGGCTTGGTGGGAACTGGAAGCAGATTCAGCTCCAGTGCACCAGGGCATGTCTCCTGGACTACAATTAATCCATAGATGGACATCTATGCATCTATGCTATTCATATGCATCTATGCTTATAGATGGACATGCAACAAACTCTGGAAGCCCAGGTCAGGCCACGTTTTTCTTCTTTTGTTCAATAACAAGAAATACTTGACATTAAATGTAATTTACCTTTTGAGGACCTTTGAGGAGTAATTCTGCCATCTTTGCCCTCAGGCCACTAAGTTTTCCTTGAACAGCTGTGTTTGCAACTCACAGCTTGCTGCGGTTTTCTGACATATTCTGCTTTGTAGATGTGGTGAGTGAGGGACAGAATTTTTCTCTTTTTTGATTTTTAAATGGAATGAAATAGTCTATCAAATCTAGAGAGACTGCTTTGTTTTATATCCTGGATAAAGGCAATCCTGCTGTCCCGTTAAAATATATTTCTACTGAGAACTCCTATAAATATTCATCTGTATGTAGAGAATTACTAGCTAACAACTCATCATGGTTAATAAGCCATAACAGAGGACATGTAAACAATGGCCTGTAAAGTACTTCAGTGGTTTATGTCTGGTCAACAGAAACTGATGCCGAATGGACTCAGATTATTACAATAAATTACTCTCTAGCATACCCCAAAAGTTTTATCTGAACATTTGCCAGCGTGTTGATAGCCACAATACCATTTTTTTTACATTATTGAGGTCAGACTGAAAAAACTTGTAAATTTTTTCTCCCTCCTGTTTTTATATCAGAAGGACCCCAAATAGTTGAGAGCAAGATCTGTTAATGGGATAGGACAAAGAAAACAAAAAGGACACTCGTATCTTTTTATCGTACTATCAATATTTGATATTTCATCCTGAGAGGCAATACACAAAAAGTAAAACCAGCGTGGAATTTAACTTAGAGAAAAGATGTAGGAAAATCTTTTGACCTTTTTTTACTTTATATTCCTCAAGAGGAACTGCATCACCACTGTGCTATGCAACACTGACTGTGCTGCAAAGTTGTCTTACACTGCCACAGCAATTTCAAAGGTAGCTCCTGTAATTCTTGACAAATTTTAAGATATGAAAAAAAAATCAGTAAGCACAACATTTATTCAAATGTTTTTTCATGGAGTATTGACAAAGAGTATTTCAACGAGTGTCAGTCTGAAAAGCTGATGAAAATACATGTTAGGGAATTTCTTCTCATCACTAAGAAGTTGCACTCTACAAGTAGGAAGGCACAACTTTGATGCTTTTATAAGAGGAAAGTGCAATTAAAATAAGGGCTCAGGAAATCTGGTAGAGTTTAGAAAGTAAAGATCATTGTTTCCAGGCAAATTTGCTGATGTATTTGTTTTCTTTTTTACATTTTTAAAGCATTTTCATCATCATGTAATAGGTCAGCATGTCAGCATTCACTGTTAAAAGTAAACCACTCTGCGACAATAACTTCAAGCTACAGTTGATCTCAGGTTTCTGAATTAGGCTTAATGTTTTGTCTACTTCAGCTAGTTTAAGAAGGCTCTCTGGAGTATTAAACATACCTCTGTTAATAAATTCAAGAACATAAATGAAAGAATGCTCTTTTCCTTGCAAAGTAACACCCACAAAGAATAATTACATAAATCTAGTTGCACATCATCTTGGAATATAAATGAATTTTAGATAGTATTTTTTACCTGGATGTACTATGATTCTGGCTTCTTTATAGTTCAGGTGGAATCTCTGGTTATTCTTATTTAGAAGGAAAAATAATTAGAATTTACATTCAGGAGATGAGTTATATGCGTGTGTATAAAAGAAGTCAAGAGAAGTTTGTAGATGAACAACAGCTGAACAAAATCAAATAATGAAAGGAGAGAACACCAATTAAATTCAGGAGGGTATGGAAACCATGGATGAGCAAACTAACTCTTTACTGCCAGTTGTTGAATAATGACATTTTCACAGCTGCTTTATCCTCCCATACCTTAAAGGTGAAATTGAAGTATTTAAAAAAATACTAGGTCTGCAGTACTGGAGAAAAAGGCCAAGACAACTAATAAACCTGCCCTCTGATACCAATATAATTATCAAATCCTTTGATCTAAAATTAAGCTCACCCGAAGAACCATATCAGACTGTTTAATTCTGTAGATAATTCCTGGAAAAGTTTGAAAACCTGAAGTTTCTTGCTGCGCCAAACCTCAGAGAATGTGAACGTGCACTTTGGACAACCAGCCTCTGACATCTGACAGTAACACAAGCCCCCAGTAAACATGCATACATAGTAAACTTTCCAGATGCTCTGAGACAGGATAGGACAAAATATAAAGAGATTCCTGAAAATGATTCTATATGTTCCTTGAGTCCTTGATGGGGAAGCAATTCAGACTTTGCATGAAAATATCTGATCTTTGCCTTTCACCTTAAATGTGTCTGGAAGCTGTTCCCTTTCTAAATCGGATTAGCAACATGCAGAAGCCAGAGGAAAGCAGCTTATTAACAGGGGTAAAGCGAGCTGTGGTTTCTCTGAATGACACTATAATCCTGTCTTCTGAGTTCATCGTATGTCTGCAAAGTTTTAGAAATAAGCGGGTAACAATTTGTTCACAGAAACAAAACATAGCAAGTAAGCACAATGTAATCTGGACTCGTAAAAATAATCATGCTGACTAGCTGTACTTACCAAGAAGGACTCTGAAAGTATACCAATTTCTGTTGGCAATGATTTTGCTGGGCTGACCATGGCCGGCTGCCAGATGCCCACACAGCCGCTCTCTCATTCTGCCTCCTCAGCAGGATGGGGGAGAAAATAAGATGAAAAAGCTGACAGGTTGAGATAAAGACAGGGACACTGCTTGCCAATTACCGTCATGAGGAAAACAGACTTGACTTGGAGAAAATTAATTTAATTTATCCCCAATTAAAATAGAGTACCATGCTGAGAAAGAAGACAAATAAAAACAACAACTTCCCTACAGCCCCCCCTTTTTTCCACGCTCAACTTCACTGTTTCATTCCTGACTCCTCTACTTCACCTCCCCAAGCAGCGCAGGGGATGGGGAACGGGGCCTGTGCCCAGTCCATAACTGCTCTCTCTGCTTCTCCGTCCTCTGCACTCTTTTCTCCTTCTGTAGGGTGTCTCCTTCCCATGGGCTGCAGTACTTCGGATAAACCTGCTCTCTATGGACTGCAGCTCCTCCAGGGCACATCCACCTCCTCCAACATGGTCCTCTCCACAGGCCACAGCGTGGATGCCAGCTGCAGAGTGTTCTCCTTCAGGGGCTGCAGCAGAATCTCTGCATGGGTGCCTGGAGAACCTCCTTCCTCCCTCTCTGACTTTACTGCCTGGAGGGCTGTTTCTTACACTGTCCCTCTCACTTCTCACTGACTGTGCAGTATTTTGCCCTTTCTGATACAGGCTTTCCCCAAGGTGCGACCACCATGGTGGAGGAGCTCAGACATGCCCTATGGTGGATCAGTTGGAGCCATCCTTACAGCTCCTGGATGCCAGCACCTTGACACCCGCACCCTGTACCAAAATTTATACCCTTCAACCAAAATTTCAGTGCAGCTGAGGGTGGGGACAGAAGCAGACACTACCCACACTGAAAAGACAGGAGAGGCAAATCACTTCCCTTAGAAAACTCATTGCAAAAATCGTGTCAATGCACATCTTGATAACAAGTCTGTAGAGCTGTCACTTGTGTATGTCAGTGTCTGGGGAAGTAATGGAAGATCAGCGAGGAGGATCATAAACACGCTCAAGTGACTTGCACCTGGGGTGTCAGAAGACACATGTATCACACTAATTGTTGTTTAGTCTTATGTGCTCGACAAGTAGTACATCTGTGCTTAGATAACATAGGCCTGTGGTGGAATCAGAGGCAACTTGTCGAGCATGCCTGAGATTCCTGCCCTGCTGCCAGAGAAGATCAAAGCACAGTGGAAAGCTGTGCCTGCTTGAATCCCCGATACACAGGCGAGAACAGCAGGTTCGAGCTCTGTCTCTCACTAGCAAGGACTCCCTCGCTAACAAGGGAAAACTCTCTAGCAAGGACTCTCAAGCTCCTTGCTGCCTGTGTTCCCCACTTGTGTGCCTCTGCCTGGGTGCTGCTTCGGAGATCCCCTGGTTGGTGAGGTACCAAGATTAAATTCAGTCTTTGCATTTTGTCTGTGGTTTTGTGGTTGTTTCTGCATCCTGCCTGTGTTGACTCAGACACGGTGTCACTGCAGTTTCCAGTGAAATAGGTACCCTGCCTGCATCTCTGTGTTGGAAGTACTAAAGAGAGCAGGATATCCCTCCTATTTAGAGTAAGGAAACATCAGGAAAATGCCTTGTACAGGCAAAGTGCACTTAACAAGACTTCAGTGCACGCCATCCTATTAGAAAAGCTAGCAGGATATTTACTCGGTGGGCAGTTTGCAATTTAGTACACTTCTAAGCAGCAGAAATCTCGATTCTATGAATATTAATTCTGTTTTTCAACCATGGATACTAAAGATATGCTAAACCATCTGGCAGCCATCATGTGTAATTTGCTGTGTTTAAAATTACAGAACTGGGTGGCAGGTCAACTATTTCTGCTATCCGGTGTGTCTTCACTATGTGTCTGTGCTTTCCAGTGCCTTCAAAGTGTCTTCCACACATTGCCAGCAGAAGAACATAAAGCTTTTTAATATTTTAATTTTACATCAGTGAGGGAAAAAGTCCATGTTTTGTAAAACTTTTTTTTTTTTTTTTTTTTTTGTATTTCAGATAAGAAGCTGCAGCACAGAAAGAGATCTGTCAGAGCTGCAGTGAAATTGTGCTGAAATAGCACATGCAGATCTGACACCTGACATAGTCACTTGGCATCTCAGGGAGGAGGTTCCCTCCCACTCCACTCGCTCTGTCCTTGGAAGGGGTGCAGAAGAGCTGCCTTCTGCTGCGGGGATGCGACAGGTTCCGGTGAGCAACATCCAGTGTATTTACTCATGTCACTGGCTGCATGCACAGCGGTTGGGAGTTCAGTAAGGGAGGTAAGAGTAGCAACAGAGAAAGGGGACGAAGGATCTTCTATCAGATAGAATATTCATGTTGCCTAATAACTGCATAGCCTAGTAACTCTGCTTGAATTATTGAATGCCTTACGATGGATGCAAATCAATCATGGATGCCATTTCAATAACTGAAGTGAAACCCAAATCACAGGCAGACGCTTCACAAACCTGGAAACTGTACTACAAGCTTGTGTGAGACCCTACCTTACACATTGAATTATTGTGCCACTGCACTGAGAGAGTAAGGGAAACCAGCTTCTTACAAGCTAAATTTTACCTGCAAAAAATCTGACTGTAAAGGCTGACACTGGTGGCTTTTGAGATGCCTGTAGTTCTGGCCTTAAGGCAGTTGCGCTTTCCCACAGAACAGTGTTGAAAGGCTGGGTTTAATGCATTTCTCCATATTGACAGAAAAATCACCTTAGGGAACCACTGGTATTTCTGGCAGGTTTTTTTGGTCATAGAATTGTCACGGAATTGTTGGAGTTGGACATCTGCTCAGTTTCAGGCACATAATAATGATAAGGCTGCTATATCATGCTTATAAGACACATCTGAAGAGACTGTCAAATGCATGAGCTAAAATCTGACAGTTCAACTGCAGTGTGCTCATGCTCTTACAAACTGCATCTACTGAGTCAAAGAATAACAAAACAAACAGTTTATTCTCTGTCAAAGTTACTAAAAGGTTTTTGAGTGATTTCAACATTTCTTTTAAGAATTCTTTCTCCTCTCAGAAAATGACTTAGAGCAATTATATTAACAATCTTAATGATGTAGCTGGCCAAAGCAACTATATTCACTGAAACAGAAATATCATCAATTTGCTAACAAATATCTTTCAATCTCTTAATCTCTCTACTTTTTCACTTCACAAGTTGATAATCTTTAAATAGGAAGCCTGGTTATGTTTTGTCTATTTAATCTTAGTTCCTACTTATATTTTTTTCTTTAGTTTAAGAAGAATCTACTAAGCTATGCTTTATCTGCTGGCTGTTCAATGTGAAATATTCATGGAGAGCAGAAGCCTGCTATGGGACCAGGCGCTCTTTATACCTGTCCTAGAGCTTCTTAGTTGTAGTGATCAATGTAAGAGGAGTATGGAAAATGTTCCTAATTCTGTCATTTGCTTAGTACATAATTTCTTTTTGTTTCCGGATATAAATGGCCTGATAATATCTAAAACTCTTTTTTGCTTCTGTCTTCAGAACCTGGCATAACACTTTGCTTTTTACTACATAGCAGAGAGTCTCAGAAGCCAAATCTGCAAGTGAATCTGTTTGGCATTTCACTCTCTATGTGAAACATGTAGTGCAAATTAAAAATGCAGTTAAAAGTGAAAGAGAGTTGCAAAGAGAGTTTGCTGCCACAACGCATCTAGTTTAAATTCTAAGCACAATGTTTCAAAGTTCTACTCGCAAGCCCCTATTCCTCCTCCAAATCTGGTAGAAACACAGCATCTGCCAAGAACTTATGTATTCAATTTATGCAATTTCCTGGCCACCAAGTTCAACAGTACACCAAAGATTCCCTCCCTCATCCAAGGACAAACTACTTGCACCTTCACTTTTAGTTCAATTCACTGTCCAGACAAGAAGGAACAGACTTTCACTCTCTGAAAAACAGTCCTGAACACCCGCAGGGAGCATGGCTATTACTGGCTTCAGAGAGAGACGTAAGAGGTAGTAAGAGATGAAAATCCTCATTTCACCCTGCTAAATCCACCATTACACTATGGTGATGTGACAGGAAATGAGCCAAATACCTGCCACTTTCATCCTCCTGAAGTGCTGAAACCAGGATTAGTTATATAATGTTGCAAAGTGGGAATTCAGCTTGCGAAAGGATGAATCTCTCTGTTCCCTTCCTTATTTCAAATTGCTGCTCCTGCAGCTGAATAGCATTGCCCCAACATGAACAAACAACACATAGGAGCCAAGTCCTCAAAACTGTAGCTCTCACCCAAGAATAATCTTACAAGAGCACACTCCAGGTGATCCATGCGCACCTGAAGGTTTCAGTTTAAGTAAAACTGCGGGGCATGTGTCCTAGACTTGTGAAAACTTGATCAGAAGTTTATTATGTTCTGGGTATTTTGTACAGTGCTCAAAATTTGTTTATATTTCTGCATAAGGCTCAGGAGCACGGACTGAAATTGGACTCGAAACTGCCTGCACATGAGATGAGCACAGCAGGATTGCTCAAGTCTTTGCCATAGAAAAGCTTACCTTAAATGAGAGGCTGGCATTTCCAGTGTCCTTCTGCACATGCACAGGGAAGATGCCATGAATGCTGTCACTGCATCAGCTTCCTGTCTAATGGTACGGATTTCTTCGGTACACTAATTAAGCAGAGAACAGAATAAACTTAAAGAAAGCCAGAGGTACCCTTCCTATTGCCTTCTTAGTAGTTAACATGTTAAAGCTGCCACAGTAACTATCAAACTAAAATCAGGGAGATCACACCATCCTTATTTTTGAGTCACAGCTGGGGAAGCAGGTGAAACATCTGCTGGGCTGAGGACACTGACCCCATGGCTCAAAATCGAGGAGCTCCAGTGTTCTCCAGTTTCTCTGGCTGTGTAGGGTAGAGTGTGATACACGCAGTCTAAGCCAGGAAAGTATTGATTAAATCGACTGTTTAACCAGCTGGAGTTCAATAATATCAGACAGGCATGAACAGAAGGCATCTCTCAACCTATTTTTTCGTCCAACAGGAGACAAGTACTTTTGGACTAGGAAGACAAGTGAATTAGAGTTGGAAATTTTACTAAAGAGGAAATTAGAAGTGGCTGGTGGAGTAAAACCTAGCTTAAATGTGCTTAATCAAACAAGTAACAGGTGAATAGGTACTTTTGCAAAAAAATAAGGAGTATGGGAAACAGACTAAATCTTTTAATAAACAGTTAGTGATATGTATTTTGGATTTTTTTAAAATGGTGGATATTTTACACTAAAATATCTAGCATTTTCCTACTGATAAGCCAGTATTCTGATTGTTGCTCTTTCAAAAAAAAAAAAAAAGTTACTTTGAGAAATTTGCTGAAAATAAAATTTATTCACTGAGCTTCGTTTCACTGAGTTTTAAGAGAAGCACATGAAAAAGTTCAAAGCAACAATTCCCAGTTTTGACATATACTGCAAAGTGCAGAAATCGATACTGCACACAACAACAGTCCAAGATACCACATACAGATAAATTACTGAGGTACTGCATAAAAAATATTTGTCCAGATACTACCTTATTCTGATATAGCATTATTTTAATACCTGCATTAATGTTACCGAAGTGCCTTTTCCATGTATCTAACCTCTGCACAGCAACACTCTGTATGTCTTTAAACTCATTCATCCAACAAAGCCAAGACAGCTGGCTGAATGCTACATTGCATTTAACCATCCTGACAACACTAGGGTCAGGCATCCAACAAACCCCAGCCTAGGGAGTCTTATTATAGCAAATCTAGGAGAGCAGATGTTGCTCCAAGCTTTGAAAGACTACGTGCTGTGTTTGGCACACTGGAGTTAAGCAGCTACAGTGGCACATATATTTTCTCCCAGCTGCATAAAGTAGTAATTATATTGGTCTAACTACATGCTAAAAATGAACAACTGAAGCTAAGCTAGCATGATTAAAGAATCTGAAACCTTGGACAAGTCCTTGACTTTAATGTACTGGGTGAACATCAGGGTCTTAGAAGAACCCTTTCTGGTTTTTGGCAGCTTAGCGAATAGGTGTTTAATAACTGCTTTTAAAGTCTTCTTTCTGAAAAATAATTGAGGCTGTGTTTGCACAAAGAATGTCAGATTTATTGTATTAACCCTATATTTATCAAATGAAGTACCAGGAAATTAAGAGGAACAAGAATAAACAAGAATTCTATAGATATAATTTACATCAAGAGACATTTATTTACAGAGAAGTGTTGCAAGTAAAATTATTATTAGTTTCTCAAAATTGACTGGAATTATGATTTAAATCTTTAAGAGTGAAAGAATCATTTCAATGCATATGGAAGGCAAAATTTTCTACATAAGACTCAGTTAAAATCATACTCAAATCCAGGAATAAGTTGCTAGCAAAGAGAACAGTTTCTGTTGCTTTTGGTAAAAGGAGAAGCTGCTGATCATCTGCTGCACTAAACGATGGATCTTAATCAGTTCATGAACTGAGTTATATGACATAGTTTACTCAGGGATGAGGTGGTGAGAACTGTCTTAGGAGGATACTGCTGGTCATGTAATCCTCAGATAATACTAATTATTCTAATATTTATATTTTGGAAATTAAATATCATACTGAAGATGGTCTCAATTTATCAGTGCACCTATTGACTGAAAAAAACCTCCAGTCTGAAACATTTTTTGAAACCATTTTTAGCAGTTGGTTTGGTGTATAAGATTGATGAAATAGATTTAATGGTTATGCAGTCACCAAAAAGAATGCATACATGCAAGATATCAGACATAATTCTCCCGGGAAGATGTCATCACTGAAACCTGAGGGCATCATTAGCCCCAGTTTTTAAATCATTCTTTTATATAGAACAATCCATGTTATGCATTGCATTATGTTTTGGATCATTAGCTGCAAGTATTCCAAATAGCGTGGCTACTCTTCTTGCTTATCGGGTTTAGAAGCAGCTAACTACTTCCCTTTTCTTCCCCATCAAACATATGTTTGTACATCATAACATTTTCACTTCCCTTAAGTAAGTCTATGGACTTGGCTAAGAACATCCACTGAATTATTTGAAAATGGTATTTGTAAAGAACTTTTAAACATACCTGCCTTTAGTGAGGATGTACATGCTTATTATTTAAAAAATATTAGTAATCATTTCTTCAAAAGAGCTTGCTCAGAAGAATCATATTGCTCTGCGTTGAGTGCAAGCAGAACAAAAGGCTCTTCAGGATGACTTTTCTTGAAGGTAAATAATCTGTAACAGACAGATGGCATTCAGATTGGTTAGTTGCACTTCCACATGACATATAAGCAAAACAAGGTTTTAGTCCTGTTATATAAATAGTTTTGTTAAAAAACATTCAAAAGCAATAAAACCTAGCAAATGCAAATTAAAGCTCAGAACAGCATTTTTTTTTTCTCTAAGACCAATAAAGTCTATTCTTAACTTTCCACGTGCCAAAGCTGGTCTTCAGTCTCACCTGGAAGCAAAGTTTATAAAATGTCACCTCCAATAAAGTCAAGTTTTCTGTGTATTTATCTACCTAACTTTTGATAAAATCATAGCTAACAAGAGTCAGATGCTATTGGTTCTCTAGGTGCAATTGCATCCTACTTTACCTTTGCTTTCGTTTTCATCAGAAATAAATCCATTGATGTTAATAGGTTCAAAATGGCAGAGCTGAGTTATAAATATTTCCTTGCTGGTTGTTTCCCGTTTCAATCCAATACATTTTCAGACACCAACTCATCATTATTATGAAACAGATTATGAAACTGTCTTTATCTTGAACCACAAGTTTTTCTTACTTTTGCTCTTCCCATTCTCTCCCCCATCTCCTCAAGGATGGAGGTGGATGGGGGTGTGAGCAAGAAGTGGCTGGTGGGTACTCCGTTGCTGGCCACAATATAGAACAAAGAAGTACGTGCACACATACAAAGCATTTTACTAGAGTTGGTGAAAAAGATTAAGCTTTTTGCAAGCTCTTTGACTGACTTAATTATCTTAAATAACTATATACTGAGGGTTACTAAAAAAACGTCATAAGCAGATATGCAGACCTTTAAGGGAAGTGTTTGAGCTGATGTTAGTGGAAGAAAATCGTTAACAGCTGCTGTAAAAAGCTGAGTGAAAGAGCTCAAACCTCCTACCTGACAGCCCAAGGCAGCAGCAGGCCAGCCTCTTTGCTCATTCTGTCTTCCTACATGCAAAGTCCAAAAGGAAGAAGCAGAAGCAAGACTGGTTTTGCAGAGAAAGCGCTCAGCTGGATGCAGGCTGTCTGTCGGAGACAGAAACTGAATCTGCTGGTTGATCAGAGGTATAGATTTGTACTAGCCTACAATTTTCTGCCATTTATATATAACATGTAACTGCTTGAACTGCCCGGTTTTATTGCCTACTGAAAAGTGAGTGGGTAATTTCACACTTGCTCTTGGATATTAGGTTTATTATACCAAGCTTTATCTTAGAGTACACTTTGAGAACTGTTATATATTTCAGAAGAACAGAGCTCGTAGCAGACCTTTATCATAGAGGAGTTACTGTTTGAGAATAGTAGGGGATTTTTTACAGTAATTGGCAATGATTATCTTCTATCCATGTGCACTGTCACTTATCAGTACAGATGCTCTGGAAAGATGATTTAATGAAGTGTCCATGTACTGTACTGTAACTTTCTTAGCAGTAAAAGCAAGTTGATTAACACCTATGGTCAAATCAGACCAGCCACAAAAGTTAATCACAGGTCTAGATGTCTGATATAGAAGTCATGGTAAATCAAGAATTATCAGCTCACAAAAGGAGACAGGGAAGCTTCTAGCTTAAAGGAACAAAAACCCAACACCACCCCAAACTCCCCACAACTAAAGAAGATGTAAGAAAACAAAACAGAGTTCCTGAACCACAGGGTGCTTTTAATCGATCAGAAGGGGGCAGCAGGAGGAACAGCATGTAGTGCTCTTGCTCATCTCTGATGGCCACAGTAAGTTCTCAAGTCACTTTAGGCAAGCCTTAGCTATGCCATTTCCCTGAAGTGTGTTGACATAGCCAATGACAAGGCCCAACAGATGACTAAAGAGATGAGGAAAGGAAGCGACATCATATTTTCTAAGGAAAGAAAGGATCAAGACATATGTAACTTACTCCAATTCTTAGCATCGCATTCCTACAAATGGAAAACAATACTGAAGCCATTATTGTCACCATTCAGGCATGATGAGAAGTGTTAAAAATAATGAACTAGCTGTCTGAACACATGGAAATGAGGTGAAGCATTCTATATGATTATCAGACATTTCAGCTAGCCCTGAAACAGGGATAATATGTGTTCTGCAAACTATCCATCAAACCTATCTTACACTATTCCATCTGACAGATTAAATGGCTGATCTTCAGTGCATGTAAAATTGCCAGATATCCAGCAACTTAAGAAGATCTAGGCCTTTTGTTTTCACAAAGAGCCTGAGCCTAGTAGTAAAGAAAAATACTGTCTTTTTCTTATTCTGCCAAAATGCCAGAGTTTACATGTCTTGAAGCACAAAAATTGTGTGCAGATAGCTAAGCAAAGAAAGTGGGGTTAAAAACTGCCAGCTTTAGGGTAACAGAAGCTGCTAAGGAACATAATGCAATGAAATCTTATGTTAATTTTCTAGCACAGAAAACATAGTCGAAAAGCAATCAATGATACATGAGGTGTGATCAGCTGACCTAATTGTTCACCAGCAATCTGAGCATGTGATCATGTAGTCGTGGGCTAGTCAAGTCAAAGTGTAAGACATATGTTTTTTAAATAAATTGAGACAGTGGCATAAGGGCTGAAAGAAACTCACAAAAAATCAGAAAAGATAAGCATCATAGTGGGTGGCATACCTGGAGAGAATTATGCAGTAATTTTGAAAATTTAATGTTTGGAGCGTAGCCATGTGTAGGGATTTTAGAGCTATTCATCATTTATAGGACAACCAGAACAATGTCTAAGCAGTAACTGAAGACAGATTAGGATCAAATGATACAAAGTGAGTAGAACTTGTATCGTGGTGAATTCTTGGTCAATAAAATAAAAATGTCAGTGTAACACAAAAACTCGTCCTCACAAGATGTAATTGGTTTAGCAACATTAATTACTCTGTACAGACTCAACTTTTGTTTGCACATCAGGAGCACAGATCCTCTATTACAGAGAGGAAACAGCTCGCAGGCAATTTCATTTGTAACATGACTTGGTAAGACCTGTAAATTCAAGACAATACCAACTTATATTCTAGTTCTATCACACATGCTGCCTCTCTTAAAAGTTACTTTAATTGCATATAGACAGGTATTTATAAGTCAGAAAAACATGGAACAAAATCTAAGTGAAAGCAACACAATGATAGGTCATTTTGACTAAAAGGATTGCAACCTAAACAGCTTCCTGCCATATTACCCCAAAATGGTTAAGTCCTAGGGCCTGATAATAAATGACACACACCTTTAGTGCCTTGTTCAATGCCAGACTTCATATCCCTTATGAGAAACAGTTGTGTGCTATAAACACTCAAAATTATTTTACTGACATTTAGTTTAATGAAAAGAAATTATTTTGCTTTCAATTAGCTCAGCATTATTCTGCTCTTAAATTGACTGCTAATTTCTAATGCAAGCCTACTATCCATCCATGCTGCTATTATAGAAACTGCTCCTTAATTTGAAAATCCCTCTCTTTCTCCACCAAATGTGTCATAAATTGGTGCAGATTTCTTTTTTCAATTAAAAATGACTCTAGAAAGTTTTTTTTATACTCTTTGTACTCTAAAAGTCCCATTCTGTGCTGCAATGAAGCGCTACGACAAATTCATGAAAATAATCTACTAATACCTTCTAAAATTTGCCTGATTTATCCTCTGCTTGTGCTTTACCCTCTTGATTCTGGGGTGTTCAATTCACACTATTTTCAGGAAATTACCTGTATTTTTTTATAATTTTTCAAATTAGCCTCTGGCTATCAAATTTCCATTTCTGAAAGTTGATACATAATACATAAATTATTTTTTTTTCTTTCAGAGAGGAAGAGAGGGAAAGATAAACCTACTATTTAGAGGGTTTGATATTGTCTTAGGTTGATTACATTTTTGCAACTAATCGTAAGGAAGTATTAATTGAATTTATCTAGCAGGTTTGTTGGTTGACTTTCACTGCATCACCAACATTATGTTTTCAAGAATGAGTCAGCCCTTTAAGACAGAAGATCCACACATAATCAAGGCAAATGACTTCACAAACCAGAGCTTTAGAGTGCTTAGTCACCGTGTTAAGAGTATTACTGGCTTTAAGACATTGAAAGCCTGTCCATGCTGGAGCTCATCCATGCTAACTTTCCTGCCACACAGCACAGTCTTTTATCATGGTTTGTGTATGGGTTTGCCTGGCAAGGTTTTGGTAACAGGGGAGCTACATGGGCAGCTTCCATGAGAAGCTGCTAGAAGTTTTCCCCATGTCCAATAGATCCAAGACAGAGAAATCCAGAGTGAAGTTGAGCCCAGGAAGAAGGGAGGGGTAGGGGGAAGATGTTCTAAGATTAGGTTTTATTTCTCATTATCCTACTGATTTGATTGGTAATAAATTAAACTAATTTCCCCATGTTGAATCTGGTTTGTCCATGATGGTAATTAGTGAATGATCTTTCCCTGTCCTTATCTTGACTCATGAGCTTTTAGTTATAGTTTTCTTTTCCCCCTGACCAGCTGAGGAGGGGGAGTAATATAGCAGCTTTAGGTGGGCACATGGCATCCAGCCAAAGTCAACCCACCACATTTTACAAGAAACTTTGTAAATTCCTATTTATACACAACTTCTTTCAACCCTCAGTGATAGTACAATATTGTAAGACAACAGTTTTAAAAAGTGTTTTTTTAAGCAGCAGGAGGTTTAGGATCAGCCCTGTGTTCAATTTTGATATGATTTGTTCTCATATAACAGCTTTGGTGCTTTAAAGAAATTCCTCACACAGATAATTTCACTGTCTTTCACATCAGTTGTAAAAACATTCATGGTTCACAACACAGGTGTTTTCCTTTAGATTGGGAAGGGGTATCTGCAAAATTATATAGGAAACAGCTAGTCTGGAGGTATTTTTGCCTTAACAATGTGTATGTTGAATGCCTTCAGAGTCTGAAATCATTCCTTGGTTCATATTCTTCTGTGTCACGTTGCAGAATATGATTCTTTTCTATAAGATCTTGAGTTTGTTATGGGATGTTCCAGATGTCACTTGCACACCTGTGGCCTGGGGTGCATGGGAGAAATGTTGTATGGACCTTTCTGGACTGTGTACTGCACCACTGCCTGTAGCCGGGCAGGACCACAGAGACAGAGAGTTGACCCATGGGCATTTAGCAGCACAAAGGTTCGTCAGTCTAGAAAACTATCATTAAATTCCCCTACAAACCACTGCTTTCATAGAGTAAGTTACAAGAACACATTGTTAAATCACATTTATGGGGAACATACCTCCATGTTAAAAAATCTTGCTTCACAGTTCTGATTTTAGGGCCAAATTTTCAAGAAAGTCACCTCTCTCTTTAAAGCATCATTTTCTTGTGCAGCATCCTGCTTGCTGTTTTTGTAGAAAAATGTGGGTGAAACTGGATGCGTTTACCTTTTCTAGTTGACTGTCATAGGAAAAAACAGGTTTCCAATTAATAGCTTATTGGCTGACAACCCTCTATCTTGCTGATAGCACTCAGCTTAATGACAGGTTAATCTTCCAAAGACTGAGATCTGACACACCTCTTTTTCAGGAAATCAGAAAACAAATAAAATGCTAATCAGTTCACATGTAGCCACATAATTCCTCACTGCTGCTTGCTGCAGATATGACCAGGAATTATTTTATCAGGTTAAACCAATATTTCATGTAATCTTCAGCAGGAGTCAACAACAGGCAGAAGCAAATAAACCAGGATGCAAACAATCAATACACTCATACTCAACAAACTTGCAGTGAAAGGAGGATGAATGGGCTGTGAGGGGATGAATTTTTTCCTGACCTTTTTGAGTGATCAATGTACATCCTGAAGCATGAAGACTGGCAGCACCAATAAGTTTTTATCCCAGCCAGTTTAACTACAAGCATTACTCATGCTGTGCCTTATAATTTAGACTCGTATTAACATACAGCTTTATTTACTGCTCTCTGGCATTCTATTTCTCCTAGTACAACGCAGAAATGTTGGGCAAGTTGAATTATAGGAGCTATAACACCACAATGTTATTTTCCCAATTGTATGTACATTAACATTCTGATCCCTTTCTTTTGGAAATGAAATCTGTAGTGCTAGAGGCCTGGTCTCTATCCAAGGCAAAGCCATTTATTTCAGTCATTCCCACCTGCCCGCCCCCCCCCCCCCCCCCTTTAATCTTTGAAGATATATGTGGGGGTGGAATTTTCAGCCATCTGAAATAAAACTAGTTCTGTCTTTTTGATGCTTGAGGGAATGTGAGAACAATCTAACTCGAGAAAAGTTACTTTTTTTGTTCTGAATAAAAAATTGTAGCAAAGTACTGTGAGCTAACTGTCTGAAAAATGGTTTAGGAGCTATTCTAATGAAAAACCATAAATATAGACAAACCTTCACAGGAGTGATGTAATTAGTCGTCTTGTCAAAGGCATGACCTGCAATATCCCAGTGTAAGAGGCTATTGCCAAATCCAAGAAGCATTAATCCTGACTTGATCTGATCACTGTAATAAAATTACCAACACAGAAGATGAGCTTCATCATCATTCATGAGCTAAAAGATAAGTGGAATTATTTGTGGTTCAGCATACAAATGCCTTTTCCAAAGAGCTTGCTAACTATATTGTATATACCAAACACGTGCTTCTGAACTTGGTATTTCACATAGCCAGAGTCAAGGGCAGTAAAAATAAAATCATAATCTTGCTCTTAACTGCTACACTGGTTTCAAAATGAAGATGTTAAAACTTGTAGTAGGCATCTATAATTACAAGGAAACTTTTTCACTGAGAAATGAGATACAGTAAAATTTAATCAGCATATTTACAATTCAAAAAACACCTGCAGGGTAAAGGTCTTAGGAGAGCAACTTTTTAGTAGACACATCAACTTCTGCGTGCTTGAGAGAAACATATTAAAGGTTCCCTGAATCACTACCATGACAAAACAACCAGCAAGAGCTAACCACACATTTGTGTTTCAGTATGCAGTAAATGTGAGTCAAACAAATGTAGAGTTACATGAAAAATAGATATGTAGCAACAGCAGAAGGAGTACATACCTATTGCTGGTGGACTTGCAAATTGTTCCACAGAATCTAGAACCACAGAATCTAGAACCTGTTGTAATGCTAAGCAATGCCATCATTTATGCATTAAAACCTAACCAAAATAGCTTAACATTAAATGTGTTAATTCTTCCTGTACAGTCAAATACCATCTAGGGTGTACACAAGTTTTGGTAACTGCCTTGCACCTTAGGCTGCTCTTTGCTTGGCCTCAGTTTTTGAGTCTTCCCTGTATGGTATTTAATAGAGCAGATTTTTTTTTTTTTACCATGCCCCATCTTCCATGCATCTCTCGCTGTCAAATGACAAAGGGAAAATGTGAAAATGTGTTTTAGTGACACTGTAGCCAGTGCACACAAATGCAGATCCCCTGGGGAAAATCTTAGATTCCTTGCTTATTTAAAAACTGCCTCAGAACCTGAAATAAGGTTTCTTATGTTGTTGGAAAGGAAAAAACAAAATCATTTACTATACATACTCCAACAACATTTTAAGGCCCTTTTGGGGGGCGGGGGCAAGGACCCTTTTAAAAATATGGAGAACAAACCCTCCCTCGAGAAACTTGCTCTGTAATGTCTCTAAAGCAAGCAAGATTCAGTACTTGGTGTCCCCTCACATCAGCCTCTGCTATATAAAAAACCTCTTTCTGACATTTGTCTTTGCCTTAGTCTCTTGGTATTTAGTCCAGACAGCTTTAGTGAAGAAACCAGCTGCTACCATGGTGGCACAGCAGCTAGTTGTTAAGAGAGCCCACAGGCAGCTGCGTTAAAACACAACTCAAACGACAGGACAGGAGACAGCTGAGGCTGCTGGGGGACACCTGTGTGATTCTCATCTGCACACACACTCCCGCCAGCTGCATGCGTTAGACATCACGCAGAGGTAACGGGGCTCACAAAGAAGGGATAAATATTCCACTGCAAACTAGGTCTGACGAATCACTGTTGACACTATTTGCACAATCTTTAATGTTTCTGAAAGCACATTTGAAATTGCACGGTTATAAAATAAACACTCTACAAACACAGAACTAAAGTAAGGAGGGACACGAGGCTTGCAATACCCTACCTCAGGAGCATGGGGATGCTCCCCATGGTTGAAAAAGGGAAGAGTATGTTTGTCACCTAGGTGGTCTAGTGTTCTTTGGGGATGGAAGTCTCTGTCCTGAAGTACAGCACCTTTTAGAGCCTGCTAATGGCATGTGGCCTTTTTTCCCCTACAGCTGTCTAGGCACAGAAATGACAGAACTGATCCCTCAAGGAAACTTAGTTTTGCTGCACTCTTTTGTGACCATGCACTTGTTCCTTCGGGAAGGGAAGAGGCCAGCTAAGCTGAAACCTGCACTTCTCCTGCTTTGGTCAGTCCATTTAAGAATTGTCTGTCTTTGATTTTACAGTATAACTCATGAATAAGTGTAAAGTTTGACCTTTTCTAGTTGCCTGCTAATGCTAAATGGGTTTCCAATCAGGTAGACTGTCTCTGTAAGACGAAATGTGACTTTTTCTGAAGACAAGCTTGTATTTCTTATGATGTAAAGCCAAAAACTGACTGTGTGCATGGAGTATTTTCATTCTTATTCTAGCACTTTTGTAGGTGTTTGTCAGAAAGCATGAAAGCAAACAATGAAAGATATTTGTTCCTGGGGCTTTGCTGCCTCCACAACGAAGAGCTGTTTGTGGTCCTAATGAAAAAGCCCTCTAGGAAAAATGTGCACGAAATTTAGGCACATAATTATATATGCCTGTCATTAAATGGTAAAGGCTCGCTGAATGACTGTTCAAAAGGTTAGCAACTGACATTTTAAGTTAATGCTTAGATTTCAGTATGCCCCCTGATGTAGTGGCACAAAGAAATAACTACAGAAATAAGCTGCAAACCCCCTTTTAAAATGACTTCTAACTACCCTTACAAGCCTGTGGAGAAAAAAGGTCACTTCAACTAAGGATACCTGCTCTTTTTGAAATGATGCATCCTGGGCATTTTCAGGTGACATCATATCAGCTCCCCTCACCCCTGTGCAGGGCAGCCAAACATGCGTGTAATTTCTACCATTTGTTGACAATTCAGGCTAGCATCAATGGACATCACTGAACACCTTAACTCTGTATTTTCTGTTTTTAAGAAACTCAAGAAATGAGAATATGAAATGACCCTTCATTTTTTGCTTCTCAAAGGTCTTGAGGTTGAGTGTTAACTAGACTATCCAGAAGACTGCAAGATGAGCAGAATGCAAATTTCTTTAAAAAAATAATTATAAAAAATGGGAATGGTAATATGTTTTAATATTATCAGTTTGCATAATAAATTATCACAGACAACACTAGTTCAACATCTAAGTTATGGCTAACCTTGTGATTCTTTAAGAGGTATTCTATATACATTTCCAATATATATAGAACATGTAATGTGCAGAAATTATTTACATAATATTCTTTGCACAAGGAATGTGGGCTTTGTAAGAGTGGCCAGCATAAAATTATGTTTATATGCTCTTGATGGAATAAATGGATGCATCAATTTCCTAAATGTGAAGTCAAAATACTACAGATGAATTGGTGATGTAGTTCAGCTCAAGGGCCCATCTCACCACCTATTCTGTTCCCAGAAGTGCTATGAAAAAATGCTGAGGGAGATCAGGAGTAGGGCAAGCCATATGTCATACTTCTGCAACAGCTTTCAGCTACTTTCAGCTGAATTATTTTACATCAAAATTTCATACATTTTCTATAAATAGCTGAAGTATATTTATGCATGAAAACAAATAAAAATTTTCAAAAACATGAAAGCATTTATACTTCCTTCCTGGAAAATGTATTAGTATCACTTAAACTTTTTAACAATGACCTTCTTTCCTCCCTCCCTCCCTCCCCTTCTCTCTCTCTTCCTTCCTTCCATGCTCTCTTCCTTTCTCCTTTTCTTCCTCTTTCTCTATCTCCATTTTGAAAAGTATATATTATGCATCTTTTTTCTCCATTGTGCTATTATTACATTTTAGGAAGCAATTTGTTACTCTTTGATAGGTAACAAGCTCAAGAAGCATCCAAAAAGAGCTTAACCCCTCTTCACCTGAAAATCCTCAAAAGATTCTGTAATTTGAGTGCAAATTTTGAAAAAATGGACTGTAGTTATAGCAAAGATGCTTTACTTGGAAAGACTGCAGTATAATAGAGAGTATAAAGCTGCCACAATAAAATTATGTACATTTTTCAAACTTCCAAAAGATACATGCACAACTGAAGTGCTATTCCATGTTCATTTGGACAGTGGAAAGAACATTTATCTTACCTGCAAGAGTCCTTTGAAGGTATTACCACCAAGATAAGGTAAATTCAGAGGATGTAGTTATATTTAGATTTTCTGAAAGCATTTGGCAAGGGATTTCAATCAAAGAAAAAATCCACATGACTACTGACCGTCCTCGTGTGATCATACTTTTGGCTGGTAGCTTTTACAAGACTTGAGATACGTCCAAGCATCTGATCGCAATTTAAACTGTGGTCAGAAATCCTTAATAAACAAAACAGATATTGCCCAGAGCACAGTGGTGAAACCCCAAACAAAATTTACTTCCCCAAAATGTAGTGACTTGAATGGAAAATTCAATGAAGCAACAGATAATCAGATGTCACTACAGAGATACAAAGCACATCAGCTGTGAAACTGAGGACAAGCAAAAAGGGAGAATTTGAAAAATCTGGATCAGCCAGATATAGAGGTAACAGCAAAACAGAGAGGAGACTTCATGATGTAGAAGAAAAGTCTGATCTTCTGAAGTGATACATTATTGGGGGATGGAGTCGGGAAAGAAAGTGAGTGTGAGAAGATGTCAAACCATACCCAGCAGAACGCCTGCAAGTGGTGAGGGACCCATGGCACACTGTTTAATTCCCACTTTGTCAAAGACCTGGAAATAAAGCAAACATTTCAGAAATCCTGTGCAAAATCTGTCATCTTCAACTATCACATGTGTCCAAAGAAATAAAGGGCAAAGGAGCCCCAGCAACAGAATAAGACTCTTGAAAAGGGAGCGCTTACCACTCTGGAAACTTCAGGGTTGAAGAGGTCCCACTTTCAGAAGGAAACTGCAGTATATGAGCCATTGTTAATGGGTCCAGAGCACACCAGGATGACAGAGACCCACACTCTTGGAGGTGTAGCCCTGTACGGCTGAAGAGCAGGTGGTGCCACCACATGAACCCAACCATCAGAGCATGGTACAGCTGCTAGGGATGGGGCAGAAGGGTGTACGGGCTGCAATGCTGCACAGCCTGTGAACAAACAGCAAAATGGACATATGAAAACTGATTGTATGAGTATCACAGAAATCAGCTTAATATACATTTGTGATTATATAAAGACAAATAAAACATGAAGCTATTTCCTGTCCTTTTATCACTACACAACAAAGGGTAGAAATTACAACATGTGAGGCATTGTTTCTTCATCTCTGATTATTAATAATAACTCTATCAAGCCCTTTCTTGGAAAATAGTGGAATAATTTGATAAAGAGCATGATGTGACAGAAAGATGTAATGCAGTAGTCTAAAAATGAACATGCTAAGTAATTTTTAGAACTATGCTACTCTTGCAAATCTACTTGATAAGGAACGTTTCAATTGTTAAGACAGCAATTAGACATTAAATATAGTTATGGAAAATCTTATGATTTCCTTTTCCCTCAAGACAATTGCATTGGAAATCAGGATGAAAAGAATGATATTTTGTATCATGAAGTGATAACTTGACCAAACAATAGTTTTCTGTTCCTTAAATATAGCAGAAACAAGCAGATGTCCTTGTTCACATTATTAAAAGTTTGTTTCTGAGAATGAGCATTTTGTCATCTGAAGAAGCACTAAACTATACAGCTTTGTGATGCAAATTCCTGTGAACAGCAGATGTTTATTTACCCCTTGCCCCTTGATCTAATGCAACAATTCTTCATGCAGGATTTCTCCCTGGAAACCAAATGCTGGGCCCGGGCTCAAGATCCTGAAAGACTTACTTGCATTTGCACTCCTGACCACTGTTTCCATGGAATAAGGAAGGTAATTCCTTAAAGGCATTGAGCAAAAAACTTGCCTGTAAACTACTGACATACCCTATTCCTAGCAACCTACAATTCCTAAACTTACTACTTCAAAGCAAACGCTGGTTTCTATATTCCAGGTATAGGAGGAGGAAAGTGTACGTCTTTCAGACTGATCACTCTCAGTTTCATTCCCGGCAAAGTTGGTGTTTAGCAAAAATGTGTAATTATTTCAGGTCTTATAAGCTTCCACTTTGCATTTGGATAAGAGGTTACAGCAGATGATTCCAGAATCCTAATGCTTATCTGAAAAACCCCAAGTTGAGACAAACTTGAAAAAACACTCATACCTTAAACATAACATGATTGTTTTTATGCTTTTCTAGTCAGAATATGTTATTTCAAAAATGGACCTATTTAGTATGAAGCAGTTCCAAATAAGCAATCTTTAACTAGGCAACAGCGATACCATAGCTGCCACAAGGCAAGTACCATGTAGCCCAGAATCACTTTAACCACGCTGCTTTTTTATCTGTTCTTCCTAGGAGACAGGGAAGGAAGGGAGCCCAGAAAACTAACAAAACCCCCCAGTGCTTAGTTCTCAAATCCAGACTGAGTCCAGCAGAACTTTTCAAAGACAAACCGCAGATGACTCAAAAGCTAGATAATATTCAAGTAACAGCTCACCTGGGACTGCAGATTTTCCAGTTGCTTTTGATGTCTCTCAATTGACTCTCTAAGGTGATTCTTTTTGTTATTTGACAAATGTAGTAGTTTCTGCAAAGTGCTCAGAGGAATAGAGGGTAAGCACCCTGGTCTGTCACACCTACAGTATAGAACTAATCAATATATGAGAAAAAGGCAGCAAGAGAGGAATATTATGTGCTATCATTATCTTGCATTGCCTGGCAAGAAGCTATCTTTAATGGTTTAAAGTACAGCACTGTTCTCATATGGGGTTGTTCTCTGGAGTGACTATAAGAAAGGCTTTGTTTTATACAATAGATCCTTCCCTGAATGCACTTTGTATCATTCCTGTTAACATCAACTGACAAAACAGGGATTTCTAATATTGGCTTTTAACTCTAGGAAGCACAGACTGCTCAAAGGCACTGGCTATACACTAGTATTGCTTACTAGTTCTGCAAAAGGCTATTTGCTGATTGCACTGAAGGCAGGTAAAAGCCACTTTCTTGTAAAGACTATGTTAAAACCATACACCAGAACAGATCACTAATGTGAAGAGTCTGGCTGAGCATCACAGGGAGAGCAGCTTTTCATTGTCACTTAATTTCTTTTAGTAGAACAACCAGAAGCAAAGTTTCATTTGAAATTTCTTTTACAAAGTTATTTTTCAGAATAGAACTTCACCTGGCATGCAGGTCCCCAACATGGTTTTGTATCCTCTGCCCAAAGAAAAGGGTCCTCAACTCTCTCCATGGGCATGAAATAAGGATGTATGTCTCCACTGCTTCCCATGCAGAACAGTTTTTTGTTAAGATCCCATTCCAGCCTGGCTCTCAGTCATGTGTCTGTTTTTGCTCTCACCAGGATGAGGCCCTGAAAGTGAAACCATGAACATGATAGAAATAATGGGGTGACTCAAAAGCTAAGTTCACTATTAGGCCGGGTCCAGTAGGAGCATACCCTCAACGTTTGGTGTATATTTGCAGAGATGGAACAAAACCACGCACTATTATTAGATCATGAGAGTGAACTTATCTGAGGGAACTAGCTGTCGGCTGGGGCTTGCAAAAAGATGCTAAATTTTTTTATTCTCTATAGCTACATATGTACCTATATAACAATGGATTTACACAGTAACAGAGCAAAACACAAACACAAAAAGCCATTCAACATTTGCTTTCTAGGTATATTTTTACTGGGTGTGATTTATTACTGTAGCAGCCCTGAAGTTAGCTAACGGAGGAACAACTACATAAAAGGACTCCACTGAGGAATTGAGAGATTACTTTCCTCCCAAGCCCTTGGGATTTTTGCACAAGTCTTTAGACCCTCTCCTTTCTAAATTAGAGAAATATGTTTGAACTCTCCTTGTAAGGCAGATATCTCTGGGGAACCCAGAGAGAGCAAGCCAAAGCAGTTACAAAATTATGGTAAATGTGTGACCTGATGTCTAACTCTGTGCCACATTTTTCATTTCTTCTGGATACTATGCTTAACTGCATTCATCATGCCCAATCATTTCTTGGAGCTTGTATTAATTTAATGTAAAAAGAGAAATTTAAGCAAATAGATGTCATTAATAAAAGAAAGCAAACCTTCAAAGTAGCCCATCACAGAGGAGCTTGCTGTTCATAATCCCTGAACTACCTCCAGATGCCAGAATGGGTAACATTCAGGGTAGATGAAATGCTATGACTTGAAGTGTGAGAGATGATGGCTCATCCACAATGACCGAAACCTGCTGTCAGCCTTCTCATTAAAAAGTCAGGATCTGGGACCATAAATCCCATAAGAGAAAATATGGTACTGTAGAAATGACATGACATATGAAAACCTAGCTGAAGTAGTTCCAAAATGTTTCCAAGAGTAATGTCCCTAACTGGAAACATATTACTAAGGAACACAAAGTATATCACTTCATAGCTGGTATAGTGTAACCCTGTAGCCCAGTAAATACTGCATCACCAATGCTAGCAGCAGCGTAGAGTTTGCAAGGCCTCAGGACAGCAGCTTGTCAAGCTTACTTGGTCTCAACTTCTCTTGACCTGTCTACAATTTCCCAACTTAGCTATAATTGCATTTTTTCTAATGACAAGGTCATTATGCCTAATTTGGTTTATTTTTGCTTATCTCTGTATGGTGTAACCATGGTTGTATATAAATGTTCTCTATAGAAGATGTGGCATGACAGGAGAGGCCTTGAAAAGTGGGGACACAGGATGTGGTCTAGAGAAACGCAGGTGTGGGATGGTAAGAGATGCAGCGCAGGGCGACATTGGAGGCCCCAGCAGTGTAAACAACTCACCAATGGTCAGTTGAAGAAATGCAGACTCAGAGCTGAGCAAAACCATATTTAGAGCTCGTATGCTGCTTTGAAGTTGAGCAGTATGTAGTTCTGATGATCTAAGGCAAATTTTGGTGAATCCTGTTCATTCAATGCTTCTCGTTTTTCTGTGTTATGGTGGAGATCTTTCTGGCACTAATCCAGGCTGAGCAGTAAATGCTGTTGCTCATGCAAATTAAATATTCAGTTCTGCTGTAACAATTTTGCAGTCTTCAGTGTATGAAAATATATGTACCTAATGAGTAAAGAAAATAATTTTATATTTTTGACTCTACATTGAAGCAGAGGAGAATATCTGAGATAGAGAAATTTAAAATTTTATACACCATCTGTGTCTTTTTCCTTTTTAACTCTAAAGGCAATTTAAATGTCATGTTCTTTGCTCTTACTGTTATTATAGTAGTTCCTCCATGAAAACAGAGAACTTAATCAAGAAAATACTGTATTTCAGAGACATTTAGAGGAACAAAAAAACCTACTGCAGGAGGTTTTCCATGATTACCCTTTTATTAAACTTTTCACTTGGAACATCTATCTCCTCTGTTCTTTAGAATGACTTGTGCTATACTTGCTTAACTGCATTACGATAAACTGAGACATGGGTTTACTTTCCTATTAGAAAGTCAGAAGCTCAAACTGACCATCTGTAAAATAAACGTTACTATAGGCTGCCTGAATTCTGTAAGAAAAAAAAAATATATTGAAAAGTAAACCTGAATTAAACTGGCAAGACCTCTCTTCACACTGTGCTGCTGATGTGAAGAGTGCAACAAAACCAAACCCAACTATATGAGCCTGCTAACTCCAGAGTTGGTCTTTCCCATCTGTAAAGCATAAAGGGTCCAGCCTTTCACGCCCCTGGTATGCAAGGAAGGAAGAGTGAGCCAACTTTAATGGGAGCACACTACTGTATAATAATACTTGTAAAAAAGAGTTTGGGAACTTAATTCAAAATAACGGTTAACCTACAGACTCAGATTTAAAATTTTGCCTCTGTTATTGTTTTCTTGAAGCAATGAGTCCTGGTATACTACAATGCTCCAAACTGTTGCAGTCTTTCTTGTGTGTCTTCGGACATGACAAAACAAAAACTGACGGAATTAAATCAGCCCTTACAAAACACTGACACATTCCTTAGGCAAAGATGAAAAATGAAGCAAGAGAGCATTAAGAAATAAAACTTAGCATATGTAGAAAGAAGGACATGAGAGTGTGGCAGTATATTCTCAAGGTGCTGGAAAGAGCTGAAGCGAGGTGTTTTATTTTCATGACTTTTTTCAGTATTACCTTGCTAAATCCTAACTCGGTTTCAATTTATATAGTTCCAATTATATTGACTCACCGCACTGAGCAACAATGGGGACTTCTGCTGCCTGGCCTCATTTATAATGAGTTGCCTCTGAGGGTTTCACAGACCATTTGTCACCTACAAACTAAACATGTTCCAGAATGAAGCTACCCACTTTGGGCTTTAAAAATAAATAAAAATACAGCCAGTTATCCTGTGCCAGACAACACATTTGACTAGTTTGCAGAGTTTACAGTTGAAGAATGTACATCAGGGAAGGATATTTTATCTATATCAAGCAGCACACATGGACAGCAAGGTAAGTGGAGCAGGTATCTCCCAAGGCACAGGCCTGAGGGACGTTATGCTGGCCTGAAAAAGGGCTTTCTTCCAGTGGCTGCAAAAGCATCAGGGCTGTCTCTTTTCAATTAGCTACCTACCTGGTGTAAGGGTTGCAGTGAGATTGATTACCTCATTTCTGTTAAGTCCTCTGAAAAGCCTTAAATGCACAGGAAGCATCTCTTCATCATTAAACTCCACTAGGTAAGTTGCAAGCTCCCGCGTACCTGTAATTTGGAGACATGCTTTAAATGCCTGGTGTGTAAATGGAAAAGGAGACGTGTGGTTAGAAGTACACTCTGCAGAAATGTGTTGTTGTTCGTGTATCAATGGCTTTTTGTCATCTCACCTGTTCAATAGAAGCAGCTGTCCTTAAATACTTTTCAAAATGAAAACCATCCCCATCTGCCAAAAAAACCCAAAATACAGCTGTAGCAGAAGAAGAGATTTTAGCATCTATTTGTAAAATATGCTCCCTGAAAAAGACTCTAGTGCCATGGGAGCTTTCAAACTACACTTTAACTAAATCATTTTTTTTCCTGAAGCTGAATATATTTTAATCTTCTGCTATGAAAAAGGGTGACAGACCAGGCAAGGTTTCTGAATACAGATGTGTTTAAGTTCCAAAAAACTTTACTGAAGCATTCAAAATACAATTTTAAGGAGCGCTCATCAATTTAATAGGCAAGTCTATATCAAAGCAAATAAAAATGGAATCCTTAAATTATGTAGATGCTTTGTATATTTAATTTAAGGGCTTAAATCCTGCTGATTCTAACTCCAAAGATTTCTAAGCCTACCCACTGGCATTTGAAAAATAAATTATTGAGAACCTCAAGGCCACAGGAAACAAGGGAAGCTGGCTTGTCATTCCTTTGTCCAAGTTCTTAGCAATACTCCCACAGAAGTGGAAGTATACTGATATATAAAGTCAGAATAAAAGAAACCAGAACCCAAAGAAATCCACATTGAGTAACCAAAATAAAAATCACATTCTGAACAAGTAAGAGAAAGACCTCTTTGGGTTGATCTGTAGGGTTTTTATTAAAAAAATTCTTTAAACATCTTTTGTGACACTTGCACTTTCTTAAAAAAAAAGAAAAAAAGGAAAAGAAAAAAAGAAAAAAGAAAACAATGTTTACATACCCAGATCTATTTCCTTGAGATTCTTAATTCATTTTTAAAGTTAGCCATGAATTTTTACTCCTCAGGATTTTTAAATTTTCTATATATAAGAAAGCGAAACAAAGTCAAAGTGCTATTAGTATGTAAAAATAAGCCTATAGCATTCTGGCAACTGTTGGCACAGTTTACATTTCTGTATGTTCTGGATTTTCCCATCATAGTATCTTTGTCATAGCTTTGTTTCAACAGACCCAGCATTTAGAATAGCAAGCTCATTGAAAGGTTGCTTACTTTCGCTAGCGTGAACCCTGAACTAAATGGGCTTTTCTCCAACCCCTTTTTCTGAATGCCAAAGCTGGGTCATCCAGTTCCAGCTTCCGGAATTGCTGCAGACAGTAACAGATGCTTATACAAAGCTCTGACCTAGAGGATGTTACAGAGACTACTGTGGCATGGGACTGACAAGAATGGTCCATTTTCTTGGTGGGTTGCTATCAGGAACATATGATAAGTATAGATTATATGATGAGTAGGGTTAATTATGAAAAAGCCCCAAATGATCTTTCCTCTCCCTTCTGTTCCAAAGCAAGTATTAAAGTTCTTGGCATTGTGCACTGGTGAATTTTGTAACCCACCTCATCCCAGTCAGTGCTAGGTAACCACAGCTTATATCATATAGGGAACATGCTTGTGGCTCATGCATTTCTTGTACCCCAAAGTCAAGGGCTGTGGAGGGAGGGTGGTGGGGTGAAAAAAAACTGTGAGGCATGAGAGTTATGGAAAAGAACTGCAAGAACTATGGGACCTCAAATGAAACAGAAAGCGGAAAAAAAAAATACCAAAGGAGGTCTTTGTGCAAGGAGTTAAGCTGGGATACTCCCACAGACTGTCTTGGATGCTGAAGCTCTGCAGGAGTTCAAATGCAATTAGACAAATATATCAAAGAAAGCTACCTCAAAGGCTACTGAATGCAAACATGATGGCCCCAGAGCAACATAAGCCATAAGTCACAAGATGCTATAAGAATGTTCTGGGGACCTTGTCTTATAGACCTGCTCTGTCCTTGGACTCTTCCCTAACCGTCCCTTTTTGGCCCCTGGTATGGCCAGCCAGCATCTCCACAGGAGTCAACCGATCCAAGCATAAACATGCAAGCCACTTCACATCAGAAACACGTGTTTCTGATGTGAATTCAGCTTATGCTGAATACATGTGAAATTAGAGCCCCATAAACAGGAGAACAGGGAGCACAGAAAACCGGTCCACATTGCAGTATGCTGCAGGAACAGTAAGTGAGCAAACTTTAAATGAACTGCATCCTGAAGCCACAAATCACAAAGGTGCAAATAAGGTTGTAACATTATGATGGTAGTAACATTATGATGTCCTGGGGCAATGAAAAACAACAACGTGGGCAAAGACTGCAGCATTTTTTTAAAGAGATGACAGAACATAGAGATGTAAGCCACAATGTGTGAAAGGAGAAACAGTGTGGAGTTGGCTAAAATGGAGCCAGAACTGTTGTGCATAATGGCTAATAAGAAAAACAGAGATGAATAAACTTCCAGAAAATATTTCTCATCCTGTCGCTGTGCCCAACACCATTTGTCTCAGAAAAATGGAGAGACAATTTTTTTTTTGATGAAACATGTGGAGGACACAGAATGGGAAGAATTAGTAAACGTATATGTCACACACAGGTATAACTTGTTTTCTTACCCTAGGTTTGAAGATTACTGAGAGCTGCTGAAAGTGTTGTTCTGGTTCCTGGTGAATGAACTTGAGGACTAAACTTCCCATGATCCAGGCAGTCCTGTACGGTTTGTGTTCAGCACAGAAAGTGTGCAACTGCAGAGCAGCATAATGGGACAGAGACAGGCAGGAAAGATTAAGGACAGCACACCCTATGGGACTGTTTCTGCTGACATTGCCACCCTTGCTCCTTGTGACTGCAGAACTGGTAGTTCATTGCTCTGATCCAGTCCCTCTCCTCTTAAAATATCCTCAGGTTCTGCCTCTCACATCTGGCCAGGTAATCTATGGGCCTCCAAGCATCTTTCGAAGCAGAGACTTTTGCTTAATTTTATGCTTTGCCAGAGCCAAGTTACCTTTGAGGTGATCCATGCGAGTCAGCACCTGTCACTAGTTTTCTAAATCCCATAAGCAGCAAGCAAACAAATCATCGTACTGCACCCATAGGTATTGGTGGCCTAAAAGGGTGAGCAGCACCTTGTTCTCCTCTGCTCCGTGTTACTGTCCTCGATATCACACCATGTCCTCGGCCCAGGTGTCCGGTCTCTGAGGTGCAGGTCAGGAGCTGTGGAGAAGTCACCAGAGGGTGGTTCTCACACGCTACATGTGAACATGGGCTTCACAGCAGTCACAAAGACCTGGGCTCACCAACTGAGAACAAGTGGTGCCTTTATGTCTCACCACTGGTAAATTAAATGCCATAGCAAAAAGAAAGGTCAACGGAATGAGAAAGAGAAAGTAAGTTGCATAAAATACTATCAGAAATCAAACCTATGGCTTCCTTTATATAGGAGATTAACTGCCTGCTTCAGTTCATGATCAGATGACTCACTGTTTTCAAAAGTGAGCAACAAAGTAAGCAGGTACCCCACTTCAGCTTTTATGATTCATATTCTGGAACACTGGAAGTATTTTATTCCTTCCACCCTTCCTTCCTAGCTAGTGTTGAGGCCAAGGCAATAACAATGGTCTTTTTTCTCTCCTTTCCAGAGTCAAACTAACAGATGAATCTGGACAAGAGGAGAAAGGTAGTTAGCTAGAGCTATAGACTGGGGTTTCATTTAGTGAGTGGAATCAGAAGTATAGAGACTTAAGCCTATCAATATATTTCCAGAGACCTGTGTAATAATAGCAATTGAGAGCTTTTATAGCTACACAAATCTGTCAAACACCACTTCAGCGATATTTCAGCAGGGAATTGGGCAAAAAGCTTTTTACAGAGAGTTAGGGGAGTTCTGTCACACCTGATCTATTTGACAATGTTGCAACAGCACCTCTGTGCCCAAGGTTGAAAAGGGAGTGCTGTCAGGCAAACCTAAGCTAAAGTACAAAAGACAGCGACTCTTCTGAGGCAGCCAGAAACCCCTCCCCAAACGCACTACTTTTGATGGTAGTGCAAGGTGAGGAAACCGGACTTGGCAAGAAGAAGAGCTGGGTGATGCAAGAGGCTCAAGCTACCGAAAAAAAAATAAAAATAAAAATCTTTGAAATAGAAGAAAGTTCATTTTTCAAAATGATAAATTCATGCTTATATTCCAGCCACCAGCATAGAACTGAGGACTTAAAGACCCTAAAAAAAACCCCAGAGTAGCATGTTTTATTTATAAGAAGGCCATATTAAGATTGTTTATTACTTTCACTCCTGAGCTGTTATGAGAAAGCTGAGGTTCTATTCACACTGCATATATTTGTAACACACAATGGAATTAAGAAATTCTACAAAAAACAGATTACAGTTTTTAAAACATTGTTTTAACTTGGACACACCAAGGGTCTTACCTAATTTGCATGTATATATAGGCATATTTTATTTAAAATTTACATCTTTTTGTATTTGCCTTTCCTTTTTTCTTTCCTTGCTAGTGGAACAGAAATGGATTGAATTCACCGCAACTAAAGCATTGTGGGGGCCACAGGGATTCCTTTCTCTCATTCTGGACTCCACCTTTCTCTTCTCTTGAGTGAGGGTACAACTGGGCTGTCCTTTAGGATGACTCAGCTTCAATATCCCACAGCAGACAGCTGCCCATTTAGGTTTGTACTTGCTTATCCCAGTCCTTCTGCTTCCTAAATTAAACACTGCTTAGGTCAAAAATAAACTGGCTGACCAGTCAGTGACCTTGCTTAGATCCATGTTTAGCTTTAGAATTGCTAATAGCCATCTACAACAAATACGCCTCTTAAGAGGTGCCAGGGCATTTACTAATCTTTGTTCCCACACGTATTCTCAGGCAAAGTGACAGCTGCACAGCAAGTACATCCGTTATCTGGTTACCAATTATGCTCAGCATGCAAAAAATCTCCAGAAATTGCCAGTAGTACCATTTCTGACCTGTGCACTCCCCCTGTGCTTGCATTCTACTTTATCAAGTAAATTTAATGGACTAACAATGACATCCAGAAAGAAAAAAACCCAACAGTATGAAAACCAAGAACCTAAAACCAACTAGCTTTGCTGGCCCAAGTGGTTAAGACTTGCTTACTGCAGTCCTTCCAGTGCTCGACCAGAATATACTGGGTGGACACCACTAAGGGGTTTAATTCCTAGTAAAACTCTGCTTATCATGTTTTGCCCTCAATACTTCTAAAGGCACCCCCAGCATATCTACTGCACCAGCTCCAATCCTGATGAAAACAAGACAGAACCCAAAGCACTTGGAGCAATGAATAAGGCAAGAACCTGAAAAATTGTTGCAGATGAGAGAAAGAAAGATACTTATGAATCTGGAAGAGTAAAAGAGACATTATTTCTACTCTTAGCTTGCCCAGGCAAAAACTTGAAATAACATAATCAACAACTACATAGACAGGATGACCTGGAAAAAAGTAAGACCAAGTTAGTTAGTTTTTTTTCAGCTTTCCCACAACAGAGTTCATCCTGGCATAAAGTTTTAGATATCCTAAATGCTGGTAAATGTCTTGTTACCAAATAAAATTTGCTGTTTCCTGGAAAAGCGCATGTAAGATTTTAAGCCAAGTCTTATTTTCAAAAAAACCCACAAGAATGCTTACTAAGATTGTGGCCCCTTTTTGGGTTGTATTTTTCATGCATTCTGATCACATATCTGTTTGTATAAATGAAATATCTACCCTGACTTCTGTTCTCCACATTTATTCCAAATATTTGATAGTGCTTCTTTAACTTTCTTCCTTTTCTAGATAGTGAAAAATAAACAGGCTGTTACTTTTCTATTTTTTTAATACTTAACATATTTCTAGTTTAATGGCCATTGCCAAGCTGTGTTTGGAAGGAATTCGATCATTGACATTGAACTGCTGTAAATGTGAAAGACAAAATACTAGCAAAACCAAGAAAAAAAGTTACAAACCTGCCCTCTCTGATAACAAAGTCTGGCAGCTGATATAGTGACTGCGAGACACAAAAGAACTTCCTACTGCAATCATGAAGATGAAATGTCAAAGCACTTTGCTTAAACAGAAGATAGGTAGAGTTTTTAACAGATAACTGGGATAGCTTGAGATTTCAGGTGTTCTTCTAGAGAACACAAAGGCACAGCTGTGCTGAGGAGGATATAAAAGAGTTCAGCATACCTACAGAATACTGCAGGGTACCTGTGTTCCCAGGAGGTATTCCCAAGGATATCCTAGATCCAATCTGAAGATGATCTGGCCAAGCAAGACCATCTGGGTTCTCTTTTTTCTTCCCACTTTCCAAAAGAATACACTAAGTGGATAAAAGTAGTAGAGCAGGGATTATGAGCCAAACTGTTTTAATAGAAAATTGCAAAGAAGCAAGTACAGGCTGCACCCTGAAACCCTTGCAGAAAAATACTAGCTGGAGTCTAACGCAGTTTTATAGACTATCAGCAGCCTTGTGTGTTGCACACTTGCTGTCCCAAGTGGCTCAGCTACACACAGGGGTTTCAGAACACCCTGTTTCAATCTCCAATAAATGGGGGAAAATTTCTCCAACATTTCTAACAAAGGAAACCAGCATTTTAGATATTGCTTTCATTTATGCATTACAACTATCCCACAGCATTTATTTTTTTTTGCCCCTTAAACAGAGGAACCATTCTTTTAATATTTTGCATCTTGCCTTTGTTTCTCTTCAAGCTCCTGACACGTTCTTTCCTCATTTTCCTCAGCGTACAGGAATACAGCTTGAGTGAGACACTTTGTCAAGAGAAGAAAGAGGAATATCAACTTAATTTTGCATCAGGTAAACCAGGGCAAGTTACTTCCTTCTATAAGAGAAGATGGTCTGGATCTCATGCTGCTTGCAAAGCTATCCCTTATTCTGAAAGCTGACTTGGTGCTTCTACCTAATGTTTGCCCACTGGAAACTGAATATGAGTAAGTTGAAAAGGCTGGTAAGCCTTCACTCCCGCTGTTCAGTAGAGGAGATGGAGCTGAAGGCAGCAGCAGAATAACCTGATGCTGCCCTCTTGAAGGAATTTACTTTCCACAGAGGTAACATAGCAAAAAAAGTCCTGTGAGATGAGAAAAACAAAGCAACAAAACCAATACCTTTGACAAGTAAAAATAAGATAAACAGTGGAGCAGAGTTAAAAATGCTAGAAAGTGTGAACATTGTCAAAATAAAAATTTCGAAAGTAATTTAAGTTCAGTGGTTAGCAGTGGTTTACCTACCTGCATCTGCTACTGGTTCTCCTTTTCCATGTTTTTATTAATTCAGCAAAGTTGTATATGTTTCCATAGGGAAGAAGCCTTGCTGTTATAACCCCCTGGAGAAACTACAGAGAGAATTTGGGTATGTATGAGTGCAAAGAGACAAAAGTCTGGCAAAGAAGTAAACGGGAAAAAAACATTTATTTGTTGTCTCCCACAATACAACTGATTTAAACATAAGGAAATATAAAAAATGCAGTACATGTAAACTTTGGAAAGCATAATCAGCCCAACTGCTTAAAACCTTGTCTTGGAGGAGTGATAGCATTTGATTCCAAAGCTACTAAATACTTCCTCCTTGGTAACAGTAAATACATAATTAACAGCAAACCGTTCTGTTGATCTTCTCTATCGTTTAATGCTACCAGTGGGATAAATTTCAAAAGCCTTTCATTCAGTATGTTCTCAACATGTTTTGGAACAACTACATTAAAAATAAACTGGGTAATTTTCCAAAAGAATGCCATTGTTGATTTTCCACAGGAATACGCTGGGTCCAATAACCCAGGTGTTCCTGTGGCATATTGGAAATGAAAGGCAGCATTTCAGGATTTGTATAAGAGATATTATGCATGCTACAGTGCCTTGCCGAGTTCATGCAAGAGAGGTTCTTCCCAATGCTTTAATTGGCACTTAGCTTCTTTTACAGCTTGTTTGGCTAGACAGTCTGCACAAAGTAGTCACTTAAAGTGTTGCTTAGAGTATTATTAAACTCATCTTTACAGGAAATAAGGACATTCATTTGATAATTGCCATGACAACTCGGCCGTGTTAGATTTAAAAATCATTAGTTTCGTATCTGTGAGATGCTGAGTGCTTTTCCACCTCCGGGCATTCGTGGCAACAAGGAGTGCTTGCTAAACTGCCTGGAGGTACATTTGCAGTGCGAGCTGCCTGGGGATGAACGTGGCTACAGCCACTGCGGGTGGCAGAAGGGCTGGACGGGGGGGTGTGGGGGGCAGGAGCATCATTACCTGCAAAAGCTCAACCTCAGAGCATCAGTCTTATGCACAACCCTAACAGAAATTATTCAGAGACTTATGGGACTGAGTGTTATATTCACCTGCTCATGCTACAAGGCAGCTCACAATACAGCCATTTTGAGGGAGAAAATGCAGTTTCAATTGCAGACCTAGAGATGCAGGAAGAGTAGCAAATAATGCAACCTGCAACAGTTGGAAAATACTTGTTTGACAAACCAAATATAATCCTGAGGATCGTGCTGACTGCTGAATCTTTTTTGACAAACCAAAATGGGAAGTGCAGGGGGATGGGGTGACAGGCTTGAAGATGTACAGATGAAAAGATGTCTGCTTCTAAGAGACAGGATTTCATAGCTTCCAGACGGCTGGGGAATAACAAAAAATTAATTTCGTTTGCTTTAGAATAATTGCTTTACAATTTTCTCTTGTAGCAAACTTGGAATTCAATCCTTTGCTATAATTTTGCAGTAATAACGTTTGTAATTTGCATTTGGGGAAAAGTTTCACTTTGTTTTATTTTGTTTTTCGAAGGGATGAGGAAAGTGATGGGGAAAGAGAGAAGAAAATAAATATTCTTTTGCAAAAAGGAGAATTTCCTCCTTTTAAAGCAATTATTCACTGCTGCTATTAAAATTCAAGTCCATTGCCATGGAGAAATCAGTTGATCAAATTAGAAAGTTTGCATATGTTTTTCTTTAAACTGAAGATATACAGAAGAACTGTATGTATTAACAAAGTAATATATTTAGTAAATTTTCATTCTGCTGTTTATACTTTACCCTGAACCACTCTCTCCCTACTTGTCTTGCACTTATCTATCCCAAGAGTAATCACTACACTCACTTGCTAAGCAAGATTATTCTTTAAAATGAAGTATCTCTAAATAGTGATCAATCATCACTATTGATGCTGTTTTTAAACAGTCTTAAGAGTCTGCAAGCATAGAGAAGGTTTATGAACAAAGTGTAAAGTTACACAATAAAAATACTACTGATTTTTATTGACAAATAAACTTAGCTAGCCTTTGTAAACCACAAGCACGTACTAAAGGGCTGTATGAGCATGCACACAATGCAGCAAAATAGTACCAACAGGTTGATACTGCATACCAATCTTCAACTACTTTTTTGCCTTTTAACTTCATTTGCTGTAGCCTTTTTTAATGATGAATGAGATGAAGGTATACATGCCATGAAGGAGTACAGCAAATCATTACAAGCTTTTCCTCAAAGGGTGGATGTTACACACCCCTCAAGACAGTTACAAGCACATACAACGTTTCTTAATACATTAAGGGCTGTGTAATGGATTACTACCATTTTGATTAATTTACCTTCTGACGAAGCAATAACACCTGGCTCTACAATGCCCAGCACCCACTAGCTGTAATGTTAAACAAGTTTCTCAAAAAATTATCTGCCACCCAAAGCCAATGTAGAATCCACAATTTTTTTCTCATCCTTGCAGTACTGTTTTCAAGAGGATGACTTATGTGGTTTTGAATTTCATGGGACTATAGCAAAGGCATTGTAATGTCTACATCCAAGCTAGCCAGCATGCATACTTAAAAATATCATAGACAAATACACCACAGCCACAGGCTGCTCTTTGATTCATACAAATGGATTTGCTAACTCAACCTGACAACTCAACTGATTAGACAAATAGAGTCTCTTGGACAACACCAGTGTTTATAATAATGTTTTCCAAATGGGACAGCTATATTTCAAGGTGAAAGTGAATATACAGTTGCAGATTGTTAGAGATCATGGAATGTCTTGTACAACAAGAAAAAGCAGGTATCTTATAAAAGACTGGCTCTTTTCTTGTCCTTGTTTATACTAGTGGTTTCTACCTGATATGTGCCTTAGCCGAGAGACATGTCAATGTACAAGATAAACTGCTGAGCAGGACACAAGCTGCTGAGCTCTGCTGGGCATATTAACTGTGGACACAGGCTAGCCAAGAAAGGCACTAATGCAGCAAATGAACCCTCCTTTCTCCAACCCTCTGACCTGCTCCCTTAAATCCCTCCTGCCCCTGGGAAGCGCAGTGTGCCAAAGGGACTGGGAAAGGATGAAGGAAGAAGGCTGGAGATACTCATAGGAGCAGCCTAGCTGTGCACCTAGGGATGGGAGAGCTCCTGGGCACCAGCGGAGAAGTGGCAGAAAAGGAGAAAGTCGTGGTCATTAAAAAATCCTTTGAAAAATAAAGTGTAAAGAAAAAGGTTGGGAACTGCTGGTTTATAGTGTGCATTGTGAAGAGACATCACTAGCTCCCATCAAAGAAACTCTTGGAACTAAAAGGAGACAAGTGAAAATCCGCAACGTTTCTGACAGCCACTTGAAATATTTAGCTGCAACCAAAGAGAACCAGAAAGCACTCAAACCGCTCAAGGGAGAATACCAAGATGAAAGAAGATATCATTAAGATAATTTTGCATACAGGCGATCAGTAGAAGACAGCTCTTCCTGTAAAAAGAAACAGCAATTTTGTGATCTTTAAAATTAATTTAGCTACTCTTATTGCTTTTGCAGAAAGCTTTCCAGAGCAAATTTAAATAGGAAAAGGTTCTTAAAATTAAGAATGATTTGAGAGATTGGGACAATGCTCAAATGATGCTGTAACATTTGAAGTGAATTAGTCTCATTACCAGGCTGTGCTTTTTTTTTTTTCACTAGCAGTGAATTTTTAAGAGCAATTTTGCAAATATTATCAGAAATATCCATTTACATAATAGCAGCCTGTTATTTAAAAAGCTTTCATTGACACTATGAAGTGTAAACTACTCATGAACATAGAAACTAACAATTGCCAGTGGATTTGATATGATTCTAAAATTGAAAACAATTAATGAGATGATTTAATGAATTCTTGATTGTTGCAAAGAGACCGTTTCAAACTGGAAACTAGCAAAATAAGAAAAATAGACTAAATTAGAGATGATTTTTTCCAAAAGCCCAACATTTTAAAATTGAGTTGAAACATGTTTTGTGTTCTTTTGAGCAGCTATCCAAGAGCTGAAGGATACGTATTAGAAACAGAGACTGATTGCTTTTCCCAACTACTAGCAGACTGAACACAGAACTTGAGGTTCCTTTTTATGTGCCATTTCAAAATGCTGCAAAATGTCAACTCGTATAAAATGGTTAAATATATGCAGTGCTGGGAACCCAAAGTTATACTTGTCAGTGCACCCGCAGTGGTACATCTTGGCCAAGGGAAAATTTAAACAGATGTTACAGCTCCACCTGCTGAACCAAGAAGAAAGGATTGGAAGGGGTATAATTAGTCATTGTAATGAAACGGAGGAATGGAGGATCTATGCAGACCCTGAAACAGATTATTTTTTTTTTTTGACACAGCCATCTGATCAGCACATTCACTCCTGATCAAGATCAGTTAGTGTCAGATACAGTAAAACATAGAAAAGAAGTGGGAGGCAATCAACTTACCACAGCAGCCTGTTCTTGAAACTCTTGTGAATTGTAACGGGTTCATTTCTGCATTTACTTACAGTCATTGGCTAGCATGAAAATCAAGTTTTGTATGCACAGCCTTCATTTCAGAAGGATGCTGTTGCTCTGGTGGTTTTGATGGTGCAACAGATGCTCTGTCTATTCAAGGACCTTGAAGTGAACACTCATTTGTCAGCCCTTTAGTGCTATTTTTTGGTGTATGACAAAAACTAAAGAAAAGGTTGGTCAATGTGAAGTTCAGTTTAAACTGGAGGAATATCTGTGAGGTTAACAAAAAAAATATAAATGTTGTAAAGACATACAATAATGTAGCTACAGTTTTAGCAAATAGACTTTACCTTTTAGTCAGATGGCAGTAAGCGTGAATCAAATATGCTACTGCAATAAATACTGGTCTCATATATATGCCTTGTGGGTTCAAAGATTGGCTCAGAGCCAGAAATTCTGCATGTTGCAGAAACCTTTAAGAAAACAGCAGATCAGCCAAGTATTTCCTACACATTGGGACCATGTTGACAGAGGAGAAATAACTGACAGAGGAGAAAAAACTTCTTAATCAATAACTAGTGTTTGACACTTACTAAGAAAAGCAGAAAGGAATATGGCAGTACAGGAAGAGTATGGATAGCATAAATCTTTCATGCCACCTAAAAGATTCTTAGAATGAGCTGGATCTCTGTGTGTGCAAGCCAGCAGATCTAAATATTGCATCTGAAGCAATGGAGTGTTCAGCAGTATGACAGATATAATAGGCGATTGATGAGGCATTTATTCCAATGTACTAGCAGAGTCCAAACACGCACAGAGCACTGGCAACAGCGTAACACGAAACACACTGAACCTGGAATGTGAAAAAAAATAAAAAATAAAAACCCCACTTGTATGGAGCATAAACCAAACAAGAAATGACACTGATAATAACTAGAACTTGAACACGTGCCTAAAGTTTGCCTGCTGTAATTAACCAACCTCGGTGCTGGAGAGACGATAGCTAAAAAGAAAACATTTAAATCAGTGGATAGGGAATGCAGAGTCAGACTCTTTGAAAGGTAGACTAAACTGTGTGCACATCTTGGTCCTGCATATACTGTGTTTTGTTTGCCACTTGTCTATGTAAAGGAATTTTCTCGACAAACTCAGTCTGAAATGCAGACACAGATCCCAAGCCAGCAGGAAAGGCAGGCATGGGAGGAAGGCAGCTGATAAGGAGCCAATCCTGAAATAGCCAAGAGTGGCTGAAGATGACTGTTTCCATCAACACAGGAATACAAAAATTATAAACTGAAGATTATAGCATAAACAACCTCCTTTCACCTTTGATTCTTAAGGGCTCAGAGAACAAAGAGAGATATAAAAGCAAGGAAACCAAACCTCTGAATTAGGGTTGTTGAACAGTGATAATGACAGCATTCAGTGTGAACTCTTCTGAACCGTCGCGTTTCGTGGAAGAGCTGAAGGACATGGAGAACAGTCAGGTTTTAGATGACATGACCGAAAAACATGGCTCTCTGTGACATTTCCACTCCTGAAAAAGTTACAAAAACAGTTTATGAATTAAAGGCAACAGTATCAAGAATCAATCAGATCAATCATTCTTTGCCGTGCAGTCCCCTCCACCAACTAAATGAAGGGATTTTGAAATAGCACCCATTGGTGGAGGGAACAAAAACGAGCAGGTAAACACTGAATGATCCAAACTCCGATCTCTCGAGCGAGAGAGGTAATATATAGAGTTGATTAGATTTCATTTTGTTCTAATATCACTTTCTCAATTTGTAACAAATGTAAGAATGTGGCAGCATGTTATAAGACCTGAAGAGATTCTGATTTCATTGGAAAAACGAGGAAGAGCAAATACGACACATTAACAAAGAGAACTGGCAATCGGTACTTAAAATAGAACAAATCACAGAAAAGTCCATTAAATATGACTGAGAATCAAGATAATGGGCTTAATATTTTAAAGTGATTGAACAAAGAAGGGACATGCAAATGAAATTAATATAACGCTAGAAAGAGATGAGACTCCAAAAATTATGGAAAAAGTGATTACTGTCACAAACCCACACTTTAGAAAAAAAGAACAGTACATTTTTTTTCCAGTGGGGGTGATATTTTTTTGATCCCTCAAAACTTATTTTAGCATTTAGCTAGTGTCTGCGGCGAGGGTGGCACTGGACAATTATTGTTAGGGGAGACTAATCACAAAGCGGTGCATGCTGCGGTGGCATTGCGGCAGCACCGTGTCCCACAGGCTCTCCCGCCTGAACGCTGAAGAATTACAAGTGACTTTCAGAGGTCATTTGGAAGATAGCGGTTAACTTGCTTTTTGCTGGGGAAGCCGACAAGCTTAGGTTGCTGCAATCCTTTCTGATCCAGAGCGCTTTCCAATTCAAAACAGGAAACCTGCAGCGACTCATTTCTTGACACTTCTTAACAGGCAGCCACCTTGAGACTTCAAGCAATGAAAAAGAGCTCTGCAGGGCAGAAGCTAAAGATTTCGCTATGTTAATATCACAACTCTTCAACATTTACTTTCTTCAAGCCAGCACTCTTTAGCATATCTCATTATTCCTCTTAACTCTGTGCTCAGCATTTTACAAGATTCACCCACACTTTGATATCTTTCCCCCTACAAAGTATACCTTTCAAGTTCTATGTATGCTGCTTTCTACTGGGCTCAGTAGTTGTATTTAGATATTTATTTCAGCTTAAGTGTTTACAAAATTCATGCAAATGCTTGGATAGGTAGTGAATTTGCCCAAACAACTGTAGCAACTGAACAAACTGTTTACAGCTCAGATTGGAAAACTTTGCCTGGCAGGAACAATTAATTATTGTTAAGCAGTTATGACAATTAGAAAAAGAAGTAGGAAAAATGCTAACAGTGCTGGAAAGAAAATTATTATTGTGAATTCAAACATTTTAATATAGATATCTAATACAAAAGAATTCCTTAAAAGAGCCCTTAGTCAAGCTCAGAAGGGTATAAAAATAAAGGCACAGAGTAAGAGTTACTTGTGACAGCATCAGACAGGCACTGGGCGAGCCTGAGACAAAAAGAGGAAAGCCACATGTTTGTGAACCACAGTTTTAGAAGCTTGAGCTGAACCAGCTGATTCAGTGATTAAAATTTTATTTTAAGGATAAGTAAGGTCATCATCTGAAACATGCAGCAGACCCTTGGTCCTTTCCTATTTACGTTGCTAGACTCATCGGCTTGCTGAGTTTATAAAACATCTACTACAGGGATTTTTCTACAAAGTGCACTTGTTTGAAAATAGGTGTGAATCATTTATGACATCCAGCTGTGTGTATGACAGGTACAATCTGCACCTCACCCTGCAGCAAACAAGCAGATTACAAGCAACGGGTAGGGAAAGAGCACTCTACTGGCCAAAAACTATTAAGACAGAAATAGGGTCAAGGTTAAGTACTTCTGAAAAAATCTACTTTTAGGCTCGACAGCTACAAAAGATACAAGATAAGAAAACATGCACCTAAACAGCAGTGAGCTTAAACCTGATAAAAATGACAGACCAGATCAAAATAAAAATCATGTCTTGTCGTACGAGGAGCATCAATCATGGAACAGAACGCCAAAACTTGTAATTCATCAGGGCCAACAGCTTAAGAGGACTGGAAGCAAGTCTTCTTAAGGACTTGCCTAAAGCTCTTACAGAATCTGTGGCACCAGCACCTATCTGCCATAGCCACAGGCTGTAAGGCAAGATGAACCCAGATAGACTCAGGTCTGGCACACAAAAAAAGTTGTCTGACATAGGCTGAACTCCCAGAAAATCCAGGATCACTCTGCAGTTGTCTGGGTTTTGAAATTCCACTGCCTTTATTCAGACCAGCTGCATTTCACACACTGGAAGTATGCAATAGCAGAGCCCTTGGACCCATCCCTCATCTACAACAAGACTCGGCAGCATTTTATATATTGCCACCTGTGCTACAGACTGATAGGGCAACGATCAATCTTTCTATAATGAGCCTGTTTTAACAACTTAGCTGCTAAATAATGGATTGCTTTGGCTTGTACACTTGTAGGAGTCTTTCTCTGCTGATATCTGAGAAAGCTGGATCGGGTCCCAACATGAGTGGGAATCTGTCCACTTATGAGACATGGAAAGATTTACTTCAGAAGAAATTCTGTGAAAATGAGGTGTTAAAATATTAAGGGTCGCTTATAAAAGAGTGGTGTAAATGACCTCTAATCTTATATATATTTTATATACTTTTATACACTTTGGAGACACTCAAGTAAAAAACCAAATTTACCTCTTGAGGTGATTGTATTTTGTACCGTGTTTGCTGCCTTAGATTGCAGTGACTGCCAAGTTCTTTTGTCACAGATGGTTACACTTAAGCAGACTTTCCTGCTAATGTGATTTGAACTTTGCTTAAATTATGTCACCTTGCCATCTAAGTCAATTTCCCACCATGACAAAAAAGGTTTATTAAGCTTTCAAGTGCATCAGTTTGAAAATTAAAATATCTAAGAGTGCAACAGTAATGCAAATCTGCTCACCTGAGCCTAGAGAAGAAAAAAAGAAGCATGTAGTTTGCCGCTCTCTTCTCAGCTTGAAAAAGCATTCTTATCGTGGGTCAAAACACAGTAATAGCTATATAGTCTTCCAGTGACTGTCATCCTGGAAGACTGAAATATTTGACATGCAAAGAAGTTTATTTGCAGACCACAAATTGAAAACTCTTTTGTATGGAGAATACTAAGTGCATAATAAGCAAAGTACATACAACCATCCCAGAGCTATTAGGCCAATGTGTCCAGGATGCCCTCCACACAGTGAAAAATTAGAGGACGTTGTGAATTTTTTGTTGGTGTAAGTTTGTCAGACCCTTGAAAGGAAGCTTCCATTTGAGCATCTTGACTAGAATTGAAACTAAAGGTTTATTATACATGTCTAGAAACACAATTTATAATGGCATCCTGGGGACAAGCAGGATGAAAATTTTCCAGTCAGTGGGATTTTAATGACGCACAGGACTAGGCACAAGGCATTGCTGTCCTGCAGCTACTAAATCACAGACCAGGAACTGTTTTCCTGCATGAAAAGAGTCGTAGTGAAGAGCAAGGTGGAACCCAGCCTGAGTTGCTGGGAAAGACAGAGGTAGCCCCACTCATGTTACTTTCCTGGTGAAAGTTTTGAGCCAAAGCCTTTGAAAGACTCTCGCCAACAAGGACAATGTCTGTTGTGCTTCCCTCCCACTGAACATAGCTTCTCTTTCTATTCTTTCTTCTCCCACTTGCAGGGAGCAAAGGACCAAAGATTCAACCCCCACTTTCTCCCTGTGCTTTGTGCTCATCAACGCTTGCTGCTGAAAGCTACACCAAAACATGGGAGATTAGAGAGTGCACTCAGGGAACACCATCAGCTGCCACAGCATTTCTGTAAGATTCGTCTCTTGTAACCTCTATTGTTTTTATTTTTTCACACCTTCCCTTGGCCACTAGGTACCTCCTTCCTGTTTAATATAATTCTGCTCCCCGTAAGATCAAGATTTCTAAGACATTCCTTCTAAAAATCCAGAATCAGAATTTTTTGTCTCTCTAGGTAAATGTCTAGAGTAAGAAGCAAAAAAGAATCCCAGAAACTTTGAACTTTCTTCTAAAAGCATCACTGGAGGACATACGTGGAAGTGCGTTAATGATGCTTTACAAAAACTAACTGAAACTGCCGTTCTTATGGGTCTATACTGAAGACACAGAAATACCAGAGTGAAAATCCAAAATAAATACAAAGAATATTCACTAAATAAATCATCCCCTATTTCCACTGGGATTCCTCCTTTTTAAGAGCTGAACTTGTCTGTTTTATTTCCCCCTAGGTAGTTCTTGTCAAAAATTCCTAGCTAACACAGCCAGTAGATTTCTATTTTTTTATCTTTTAAACATGTTCTGTACTGTTCATTGAACCTCACTGAAAAATTACTGTTTCCATAATGTTGTCCCATTTAATTTCTACAACCATGTTTTGTCACTGCCTTTCCTTATGTCTTTTTTTTTAAAAAGCACAATCATTTCCATGCTATTTTTTACCTCCATAGGTGTTATTAGTGTGCCATAATAACAGACTCTTCTCCTGCTGTGTCTGCTAAAAAAATTATCCCAGTAGCCCAATGAAGCTGTGTCACCTGTTCAGCAGCCCAGCATTCAAAGTGTTTTTGTATATAGCTGGACTCTCCATTGTCCTTAAGTTTTAAATAATAAATACAAATTAAATTCCTAGAAAAAAAATATTCATATTTCAAACACACACACACAGAGGGCTAACATTTTCTGAGGTCTACTTCAATTTGGACAAAACTTATGGTTTTAGGTCCCAGTCCCACTAGGAAATACCACCAATAGTGCAAATGTACATTCAATGGACCTGCTGCAGGAAGTAGAGTTGGCTGGGGGTAAGGGGAGAAATGTTGATCTCTCTTTCCAAATCTTGCCTCTTTTAGATGGCTGGACCATGGTGACTAGGATAATGCACCGTGCTGATTCAGGCTAAGAGAACGAGAGGAGGAACTGAGGGAAACGATGGACAACTTCAAAGTGTTTGTAAAATCAGAACCACATAGAAAAAAAAAAAAAAAAAACAACCAAAACCCAAAACTCAACCCAAACCAAGCACCTCTGTCATGTGTAAGGCACAAGCTAAAAAAAAAGGAGTTCTTGCATCATGTGTTAGACTCTGTGAAGACACTTAAAAAAGCCTGCACCAAAGGCAGGTAAAGGACAAAAAATGTCTGCATAGAATCTACATGGATTCTTCTCAAAATATGGTAGGTCTGGCTGATTTCTGTTGTAATAACCTGAGTCACTTCGCATGGCTTTTGCTTGAAGTATTTTAGCAGTGTTAAACCTGGCCAAAAAGAAATTTAAGCAATTGGACTCCGTATAAAGCAATGACTACATGGGGTCCCAATGGCACTTCACTGTTACTGCACATTAGCATGGCTGCACATAAATGACATTTTAAGATCATTATAAAACTGTCACCATTAAAATGGTAGCTTTGTGTACTTACTGTTTCCACCATAGAAGGCACCAAACAACTGCATCAATTCAGCCTCAGTATTTAAAAGTGAGTATTTCAGAGTGACACCTCCCCAACATATAGAAATATCATAACCTGATAGTTAGGTTATGATAGTTCTCTTGTACTTGATCACCCCAAAAGCGTTAGGAAAACTATCTAAAATAATAAGAAGTGTAATCTCTGCACTATTCTTTTGAGAATTGGAAAAAAATGTTCTTACTCTTAGACATTTTGAGATAATTATCCTCAAGATAATTAGCCTTACAAAAGAAAGGATGAGAACCATGCCTATTGTAATGAGATTTTGTTATGGAAATTAAAACCATAGAAGTAATCTGCCAACAGTTAGTTTTCATTTTATTTCCAAGATCTGGGATCAATAATTCTGAAATGTATGTTGTGAATACTATTCCTGCATAGGTCATTTCAAGGACTACACCTGAAAAAGGTAGCAAAAGTGGCTGATCACCCAGCTAGCAGCCTATGGAAATCAACTATAAGCCTGTATTGGAACGCCCTAACTATTTTGTTATTGTAATCTTGCAGCTTAAAGAACTGGGGTTAGATCCATTCTATACCACACATTCATTGAACGACTGTCAGAAGGAAATCAAGTGCATGACTAAAAATCAGTTGACAGTACTGTACTTCTCACACGGATGCTATCTTGGAAGGTTCTACTAAAATTTATGATATACTCAAGCACTATTTGGCCTTCACTGCCAAATTCTCAAAAAAAGTAAATCATTATACAAAATAAGGAGACCTGGAATGATTGAAAAAGCTTCACCACTTCATTTCAAGGAGAAATGACTAAGCAAACAGCAGAGAAAGATAATTTACTTTTCCAACAAAAGCAACCTTTTTCTCTTATGAGAAATAAAACAAAACTACAGTATGCTTCCAGAAAAAGATCAATCACAGACAGAACTTGTACAACGTTACATAGCTTTCTTTGGCACTTGGTGCTGTCACCATGAGCTGTTATTACAATTATTAATAAAACAAAATTTCACAGAGCACCCCAGATCATACTTGCTGCTGTCCACAGTCCTCTATCATGAGTTTATTGTATCAATAACCTTATTATTGAGTTATATATTTGGAGGAGGAAAGTTACCAGAAGTGATGCAGAAACACATAAAAAGCATTTCTGAAATTTAAGTCCGTGCTTTGGTGTATTACAACACGTGAAATGCAGCAGGACAGAAAAAGAACCTCTAAAGAGAAACTGTTCCTCTGCAGTCAGTTTCCCATCTCTGGTAAGTATTCTAAAGAAGTATGACATTTATGTTGGGGTTTCTGGCTTGGCTTTTTCCCTAGCACACCTCAAATGTGTCTGAGATTTTTGTTTTTTTATATATTTACTGCAAGAAGATGCTTGCCCTTTTTTTTATTGTCATGCTGGGATGACATCTCCTTTGCAGGTGGAAAGCTACATTTACACTACAGAGAGCACATACGGATAATTTCTTGGGTTTATTACTTAAGTATGAGCCTGGGTATGAGGAAAATATCCATCCATTTTTGGTGGCCACCATTTATTCACAGGCCTTTAGACACACCAGCGTATGAACTGCTAGGATTTAAATCAACATTGAGTCTCCTCTGCGGAAAGACTGAATTCTTTGTCAAACTTCTGCTCCCCAGGTGTTTTCACTGGGATGTATTTCTTTAGCTTTCTCCTCTGCTTGCCAGGGGGATAAAAGCTTCTTGCAAAAGTGTAACAGTGCAATCCTACTATAGTATACATTTACTTTTGCCTCTCTCTTTTCTTGTGCGCAAAGGTCAGGCACAGCCCATTTATTCTACTCGTTTCTCCCGCCTCAAATAGCAGCGGATCAGCCAACCTTTGAGTAAGAAGAGTTTTTAATGAGAGCACTGACCCCAATGTCAAAAGACCACACAGTCTCTTTCTGGTCACTCTGGTTATTACTTCTTGTGTTACTAATTGTTTAGGTTCTCAAATGAAGGTTTATGAGTTAGTTGCTTCATTATGACAGTTCTTACTGTGTCGCTCCTTCTTTCCCCTCCTTTTCTTCCTCATTTTTTCATTTCCTCATTTTTCCCCCACATTTTTGAGCTGTCATGTTGTTGTTTACCCTGCCAACTGTATGAGGCTTGCTGTAGTGAATCAGCTTTACAGCCGTTAATGAGTAAAACAATGGGCTGTTTCTCTAGGAAGGTTGTGTTGGGTTGCACAAGAAATTGGTTATTTGGTCCCTGCTCTGTGAAGCTCTTTGTTCACCCCAGAAAGGAGGACTGCACGTGGTTTCTCCCTGACACTGTCCAGCCTGGTGAGAGGGGCAAGAAGGGTGGGTGACATCAGAGGTTCAGGTAAGATCTGCAGCTCACTATGGGACATCAGGCAGCACAAGGTATCGCTGACTTTCCAGCCCTCCTAGCAAGTGTCTCCACATAGAGGACTTACCTTTCTGTAACAAAGTAGACCTAGGAAACACAGGTGGTGATTTCTGAATCAAGATCATAGGCATCTTTTCTAAAGAAAAGCAAAAGACAATTTTCACTTTTCCCAAGTATGTTGTTATACATGTATTATTCAAACCAATATAAACAGTTAATTTAGAAATATTGTTCTCTTCAATATCCACAAGTCTTAAATTTGATCATATTGAAGAGATCGTTAACTCAAAGCTTTACCCAAACTGCTCATATGACAACTAAAGAAAAACAAACTACCTCATTAAGACAACCTTTCTGAGAAAGCATTTAAGAGAAGTGCTTATATCATTGCCTCTTCTTTCTCAGTAAGTAATACGAAGTCTTTTCTTATTTGCATGCAATAAAATCAAGAAAGAGCTGATTACTCTCAAAAGCTTGTTGCCAAGATGTTACTTCCTCTTAAAAAGATGGAAACACATCTGGTGCCCCTATTCTAACATACTCAGGTTAAATTTGTAGTCCTGGTGCTGTTGTATTCATGATCATTTGAGGATAAGCAAAGTTTGTGGAGAAGGGAACAATCATTTTAGCCCCAGGGTTGCCCCATGGAATTTGTGTACCAAGGAAGTTGTCTGTCTTTCCTAGCTAGATCGGTTAGAAACTACATCCATACAAAGCAAGAATATGAGTAACAACTGGCAGCATTGTTCTGAAAGCCTTTGAGACAATAGGAGGCCAGATGATTTATAAAATACATTTCTGGAATATTCCTTAGAGATAACCAGAAAAATAAGTATTCCATAACTTTATCTGCATTGTTATCAACAACTGTAATCTAAACAGTGAGTTAGATAACTCATTAGCTTTTCTCTACTTATGATCGTATAACTTTATGCCTCCTGGTTTTTGGAACTTGTCATTAAATGAACAACTATATAAAATCAGAGACACCTGGTTACAGGCCTATGATTTAAAAGGAAATCCTTGGACCTCATCTGTTGTCAGCATCTAATCATCTTGGAGCCCCAAGTCTGTTTAGAAAATCTTCCAGAATAAATGAAATCGTTTGCTTCCTCTGAAACACAGGCAGGCTTTTCATTTACTGAAGCGTGCCTATGAGGCATTCATTAGATAATACCCTAAATTGTGCAATACACAGTTTCAAAAGCATACAGTATTTTTCTTAGTGCTATTATTATTCACAGTACTTCAGAACAAAGCAGTTATCAGAACTCCAGTGTGTATTACTATCTGTTCAGCTTGGTAGGCATCTAACACATTTTCCCCCTGCTTAGCAAACTATCCAGAAACCAGGCTCAAGTCATTGGCAGAAGCCAGAGACAGATTCAAGAGGCAAGAGATCAGTCTCCAATGGCCTGATCCATTCTCTACTCATATCTAACTAGAAATATTAAGTTTTATTTACAAATTAGCTGATATTTGCATCACATTTGATACAATGCTCCTGGATAATTCAGGAGCATGAGTTTATTGTGGCTTCTCATAACTGGGATCAGACAGCTGACTGGCCACGTCAGACACTGGACTGTGATTCACTGCCCCATCATAAAATGCATGCAAACATGCAGAGTCAGCAGACCCAGTAGGTGCTGATACCCGTTGAAGGTAACGAAGAGCTCTGCTTCTCAGGAAAATCCACACGCTCAATGTCTTTCAAAGACTTAAATACAAAAAGCTGGCTTGCAACAATACCTGGCAACCCTATTTTGGGAACAGCTTATTTCCAGCCTCTGTCAAACTCTTCAAGATACCAGGACACAGACTTTGCATTATCCACTTGGAAGTGGCAGGAAACAACCAAGATATCAAATGACGGAGTCACCTTTTTTAATTACAAGGCTATTTGGCCACTGGAAAAAGGGCAAAAGGGCAAAAAGAAATATATAAATAAAGACACAGCAAAAGAAAGCCAGAAAACACTTTTTAGACAACTAAAGACTCCCCACTACAACCATGTGTAGCTTTTTCCCCGGAGAGAAACAAGCTATGAACGAGAGCATTGTCGTGCCAGAACACTTTAATTCTATCCATATGTCAACTTGCAAAACATAATGGCAAAATTATGCAAATTTTTACTACAGAGTCTCCAAACCAGTGAAAGTTACCACCATGACAGTCATTTGTAAGAAAGAAATTTTAGGAAACGGTCTGAGTGGGACCATGTAGAAAAGTACAATATGCAGCCATGTGAGCTTATGTTGACTCTTTTCTCACAAACAGATGGTATTGATAGGAGTTTTTTTTAAAATACTGGATTTAGAGGTTAAATGGCATTGTCCAGGTAAGTGACCTTTAATGGTTATTCTTTGCCTTGCTTAAGCACAATACTGAGACTGGGAATTCAGGTGGCAGCCACATCTCACTAATACTCAGTGCACATAAATAAATGCTTAGATCATTAACTTAATTAAAATTCTACATGTTTGAAGAACACGAATGAGTATCCCTTGCAAGCTTCTTCCCTCATTAGCTTCAAAGCAAAAGGTCATATACGCTCACCTGTGTCACTATTAGTTTTGATCCTCTTACTGCATTGGTGTAGGTCAGCTTTCCATAGCACTGACTATACGGCACAAGGGAATTGGAGAATTCAGAGCAAAAAGTGCTCTCAAGTGCTCTTTTGATTTCTCAATATGATTATATTTGTAAGATAGCATGAGAGTCCCAGACTTAATTCTTATGCACGTGATGTTTAAAGGGAAAAGCAGTTTTCAGGACATCAGCAAGATGGTGATTTTTTTCTACTAGATTTTCACCTTACTTCTTCTGCCAGAGGATCCCAGCATGCACTGATAAATCTAAAGGAAAATGCAACAAGGACTGCGGCAAACAAGTAAAAGAAGGATATTTACTTGGAAAATGAATTTGACTTGCAAATTTTGACTGATATCCTGCTTTTATAGAATTAACAAATAAATCAGGTTTTACTGATTATTTTTTTTCTAATCAGAGAATTTAGAGTTAATAGTGTGTTTTGGACCTCTGGCTGCTTCCTGACATGTGGTGGTGCTACTGCTCAAAGCAAGTCAGATAGGCTTCTCTAAAGATCATTTTCACATTTTATTCCTTTAAAAAAAATGCACAGTCATCTTAGAAACAATAAAAAGCAATTCCCCCACCCTCATATTATTTTTTTTCTCATAAAATATTGTAAAATTGTTTTTTATTGATCTAGGCGTAATTTTCCCTTTATAATAAATGACTCTCTACATATGATATTCTGTTAGCTTAAAGAAAAATCCCTTTAACCATGCAGTTCAACACTTATATAACTACGTTACTTGGGGTCATGCCACATGTATTGTCCAAAAAGCACAGTAGACATTTTCCTTTTAGCTCACCTCCACCTGCTAGAAAAAAAACCAGAATGTCTGGAAATTAACAGTCTTGGTTGTAAGTTTTCCATCACTCCCACAGAAGAGAGCTGAAAAAAATGTTCTATCGCGCTATAATAACTCCAGTTTTTTGCCGTTTACTGCAGTTGTGTTCTACATATGGACATATTTCGTCTTGTTCCAAGCTGTGCAGAAAGGAAACTTGTCATGGCATCCCTTTCAAACCTGATGAGAGCTATGCAAATGCTGGCCTTCGTTCAAGGCTGCATCTGATGCTCCTGGCAGCAAGTGAAGCAAATAACACACATGGAGGAAGAAGGGAGGAGCACAAGTGAAGGCTAGCTTCTGAGACACTCCAGCATTATAAAAAGATTTATTTAGAAGTCTCCCATGTAATAATAATAATAAGTACGGTTGGATCTTTATTGTCAGAAAATGGTGCTGTTAGGGGAATTCGACCACATCAACTCTAGTTCCTAGCAAGATCACCTGCCTGAACAAATCTGAGAAGGCTCAGCTCTGTACAGCAGATACTCCCTTTCTATCAATGACCGAGAATAGAAAGGTCAGTTGAAAATGGCTCATCTGAAAAAATAAAAACCTTTTTCTGCAAGGTAGCTGAACTGATAGCACACTAACATGCTTACTGGTGTCAGTAATGCCAAGAAATAGGCTTTTGTACCCAAATGCAAAACATGCCATTTTGCATGCCTTCTATTTGAAGCATAAAGACAGCTTACGGGGAGGGCACAAAAAAAAAAAAAAAAAAAAAAAAAAAGAGCTTCCTAAAAGGCAAGATCCATTTGACTGTGGGATAGTTTTCAAAGGGAAATGAAAATGTCATCACCTGACATTTCTGAAGCTGAGTTTTCAACTCCCGAGACAGTGTGCAAGCAGGAGTGTTAAATAGAAAAGCTGGTCACAGACCAGTACACTCTCCATGTGTTTCCCTGGGGCAATTAGCGTCACTTCCCCTACCAAGGGGCTCACAGTGCTTACCAGTGAATATGTCAAGCCCAGTTGCTCATGAGCCTCTGAAAATAAACACTACAAAGTCACTGACAGGACCTTTAGGTTGAAAAATGAATCCTTCTAATGCATACAATCTCAAAAAAGAAAGTTTAATTGAACAGTCCTTTGAAAGAGAGTACTCTGTGCTCCCTTGTGACATTCCTATAGAAGAGAAGCAGAACATATGCAACCAAAAACCTGTCTCAAGACAGCTTTTGGGCTGCTTTAATCTAGTTTTTCTCTCTCCTCCTTTCCTGTTGCCCTGCTGGATTCATGCCGCAGGGACAGAAGCTCTCCCGTTCCTACAAACACACGGGCACCGTGCCGCAGAGGCCTCCCTGAGGAATCTGGAAACACCAACCCAACGCTGAGATGCCCCAAGCCAGTGGAATGCTGGGAACATGTCCTTTCCTCATGGCAGATCCCAGAGTGCCTGTGGACCATGTCAGGCTGCTTGGGAGGAGCCTTTAGCTAGTGTTGCACCACATAAACACACTGGTATATGGCCTCAAAGGTCTTAAAATTCTCAGCAATCCACAGAACTATTTTAAGTTGTTTTTACTTAGAAACCCTTTTATGACTTATGAAAAGCTTCGCCTCTGAGGAGTTGTGTGGATGGCAGCACCAAAAAAACCCACATATTAACAAGGGGAGTCAGAGCTGAAAGCCTCTCCCACGCACAAGCAATCACAACAACCTCCTTCTCCCCTCCCTCCCTCCTCCCGAGATGCAGAGAGTGGGGAAAAGAAAGCTATTTCTTCCTTTAAAGCCCAATACTGATGACTTATACAAGTGGAGACTGGCCAAGTGTTGCCTGGGGCCCATGGCAGGAGGAAGCAGACTGAGCCTCAGCAAGCGCAGGACAATCTGGCACTTCAGACCACTCAGGGAGACCGCACTGGCCCCACGGCAAGACACTGCCAGCACCTGGTGGCCACTGTCCCAGGGCTAGCACTGCCAGACCACACTGTGGCTAACTCTTGCAGCGGGGAAAGGATTCCTGAATAAAAGTTTTGGTTAAAAGAAGAAAAGTAAACAGAACAAAACAGAACGGCGAAGTGGGAGAGCAGGAGACAAGTTGAAGTACACATAACCCAGGAACCAGGCAATGTTCTGTGACCATCTGCACAGATCAAGGTCACCTATCCTACCTGACCGTTAAGGCAGAATGGTGGACACTAATCTTAGAGCAAAGGCTGCAGATCTGGCTCCTGGGTCTGCACCATCTATCCAGCTATGGCCAATGCCTCCGCCCAGATGGAACTGCTGAAGGGAGAGGCTGCAGTGAAGACCTCAGACTGCAGGAGGTGCCTCGACTTTTTTCCTGGAGCAGGCATACGTGGCAGACTTGCCTGAAAAAGATGTGCCCAGGTGGAGGACCTCCTGCAGCAGGTGGTTGAGCTGTGCCAATGATAACTTCCTTCTCCAAGTGACAGAGGAGCCAATGGGGAGAAGTGCCATGCTGGACCTTGTTCTCACCAACAAGGAGGAGCTGGTGGGGAATGTGAAGCTCAAGGGCAGTGTTGGCTGCAATGACCATGAGATGATAGAGTTCAAAATCCTGAGGGCAGCAACAAGGGGGCAAAACAAGCGCACAACCCCGGATTCAGGAGAGCAGACTTTGACCTTCTCAGGGATCTGCTTGGTAGAATACCATGCGATAAAGCCCCAGAAGGAAGAGAGGCCCAAGAAATCTGGCTAATAATCAAGGAGCACCTCCTCCAAGTTTAGGAGCGTTGTATCCCAACAAACAAGAAGTCGGGCAAAAACATCCTGCACGGATGAACGAGGAGCTCCTAGACAAACTCAAACTCAGAAAGGAAACCTGCAGAGGGTGGAAGCAAGGACAAATAGCCTAGGAGGAATACAGAGAAATTGTCTGAGCAGCCAGGCATCAGGTTAGGAAATCTAAAGCCCTGATAGAATTAAATCTGGCCAGTGATGTCGAAGGCAACAAGAAAAGCTTCTACAGTTATGTCAGTGATAAAAGGAAGACTAGGGAAAACGTGGGTCCTCTCTGGAAAAGAACAGGAGACCTGGTCACCTGGGATATGGAGAAGGTTGAGGTGCTCAATGACTTTTTTCTTCGGTCTTCACTGGAAAGTGCTCTAGCCACACTGCCCAAGTCATAGAAGGCAAAGGCAGGGACTGGGAGAATGAGAAACCGCCCATTTGTAGAAGACCAGGTTTGAGACCATTCAAGGAACCTGAAGGTGCACAAGTCCATGGGACCTGATGAGATGCTTCTGCAGGTCCTGAGGGAACTGGCAGATGAAGTTGCTAAGCCACTATCCATCATATTTGAGAAGTCTTGGCAGTCTGATGAAATTCCCACTGACTGGAAAAGGGTAAACATAACCCCCATTTTTAAAAAGGGAAAAAAGAAGACCTGGTGAACTAGAGGCTGGTCAGTCTCACCTCTGTGCCCAGCAAGATCATGGAGCAGGTCCTCCAGGAAACTGCGCTAAGGCACATGGAAAATAAATAGGGGATTGGTGACAGCCAAGTCAGGGCAAATTGTGCCTGACAAATTTGGTGGCCTTCTACGATGAGATTACAGTGTTGGTGGATAAGGGAAGAGCAACTGACATCATTTACCTGGACTTGTGCAGAGCATTTGACATTGTCCCACACAATGTCCTTGTCTCTAAATTAGGGTGACGTGGATTTGACAGATGGATCACCCAATGGATAAGGAACTGTCTGCCCTTTTACTCCACTCTTCTGAGACCCCCCTGCACTACTGCATTTAGCTCTGGGCCCCCCAACAAAAGAAGGACATTGACCTGTTGGAGCGAGTCCAGAGGAAGGCCATGAAGGTGTTCAGAGGGCTGGAGCACCTCTCCTATGAGGACAGGCTGAGAGAGACTTGGGGTTGTTCAGCCTTGAGAGGAGAAGGAGACCCAGTACCTAAAGGGTACCTACAGGAGAGATGGAGAGAGACCCGTTGTCAGGGATTGCAATGATAGGATAAGAGGTAACAGAACAGAAAGAGGGTAAACAGAAAGAGGGTAGATTCAGATCAGATATTAGGAAGAAATTCTTTACTATGGGGATGGTGAGGCACTGGAACAGGTTGCCCAGAGAAGGTGTTCAAGGCCAGGTTGGATGGAGTCTGGAGCAACTTTGTGTAGTGGAAGGTCTCCCTGCCCATGGCAGGGGGGTTGGAACTAGATGATCTTTATCGTCCCTTCTGACCCAAACCATTCTATGATTATTTGAATACATTTTAGTTTTCGCTTTAGCAAGTCATCTGCATGAGTGGAACAAAGCCATGCTACGGAAGAGATGTAATTTAGACTTCAAAAACATTTGTATCCATCTGTGGCAAGCTCAGTGATGCTGACTACCCCACAGCAGATAGGAGTGACCTGACCAAGAGCAGTAGGCTCTGTGTGTCCTTCACAAGCTTTATAGAATTAAGTTGTCTTTCAGGCAATAGTTTGCTAGGATTTTTTTTTTTTATTATTTTTTTTTCCACTCTGAGTAGCAAGGTCTTAATGCAATATCTGTTTACTACAATTCTCCAAGAGGCAAGATATTCCTTGGCTTTTATCCAAACCATTTAGTTCACATACATATTGGAAAAAGCTGTCATGTCAGCAGCTAAGGTTGATATCAAGAGAGACAATAAGAGGATTAAGAGGTGGAAAGCTTTAGAAGGCAAGCTACTGAATATTTCACAAGAAATGGAGCTGAGAGCGCTACTGATGCAAGGGGAAGGTCAGAAAGATTAAATGCCTCAGGGATAGTTAAAGGAATATTAAAATAGCCATTAGACATTCCAGATGTTGATATGTAGCTTTTAGGATCCTGATATTTCGATCTGATTTTTGAACCAAGGCAAGTGCTTCTTTGAATGTGCGCCAGCGACATAGAGCACTTGCCAAGGGAATTTGCTGGTATGCATCTACAGCATCAAAGGAATGATCTGACATTTGAGAGCGCCTCCGAGGGCTGATACTTTGTCATTTTATTGCACATTTTTATTAACATCTGAACACTACTGATGTGGATGGAGTTCCACATCTCTAACTGCGAGGGTCTGTTGAGACTGGTGAGAAATCTCACGAAGACCAACTCATTCTCACCCTTAGCTCTTCCTACCTGATCCTCTAATAGCATGGTTAAACAACAAATCTTCTCTGTTATATCTCACCACCATCAAGACCATGTAGTTTGGGGGAAAAAGCAGACAGCAGAAGAATTTTACAGGGCATTCCAAATATTTGGCAGCAAAGGGACCAGTTGTTTTCTGTAGCAAGAGGCAAGGCACAGCAGGAATCTCTCTGTAATTGCTTAATTCTACACTACAATAATCTCACCTATAAACTTAAAGATACAATCTGCCAATGGGTAATATAAAGAACGTTAGTTTCTTGCAAAGTAGAAAGGGATTTAAGTATTACATTATCCTTTAGTTCAAAAGTACATCTTAAATGACCCTCCCTTTCCTCCCCTGTCTCCAGCCTACCAGGAAGGCATTAAGACACTTGGATGACATATTAAATATCTTTGAGCTCATGGAGCACACTAATGAATTAACACCTTGTCAATATACAGTTTCTGTTATACCATGTTTTTGTGGCACGTTTTACTTAATGACTTTCTGGAAATAGTCATAAGAAATTTCTCTCCCACCTCCTGTTTAAGCACAGATATGCTACTGCAAAAGTTAAAAAATGCTTGCCGTGTCCTTTTATCTTGACATGCTATTTCAGTCTTGCATTCAGGCGTTCTGTACTTTCAAAATGCTTGAATTATAAAGAATAACTTTCTAGCCCTTATAACTTTACAAAAAAAATTGCTTTATTTCTTGGAAAAGGTAACTTGGCTTTTGATTAAAAAGAAAATTTCTAAAAGTAAATTGGGAACTACCTTTTGTTGCCTTTTAACTTACATTAAAAATTATTACATTTAAAAATGACTATTTCCCCGTCTACTACTGCTGAGCTATTGTGTTTTCACGTTATGAAGTAACTGGCTAGCAACTTCCCCACTGTGTGATTTCTCTTTTATTCTTGGTAGTTAAAGTATTTGTCCCATTAAATAACAAAAAGGAAGACAATAAATCTGCATGCATAATAAAGGAGTTTTAGAGGTCTTGGTCGTTGGAGATGGTAAATACACAGTCAGCTACAACTGCTTTTTTGAGGAACTGTACTAAAAGGACAAGTCAACATTAAGTAGCAACTAAAAACTGGCTCTTCTGTACACTAGTTGAAGTGACTGGTGGGAATTTTTGGTGAAACAAATAATTGCAACACATTAAAGATAAAATGTCATTTTTTCCCCAAAGTAACATGCCAGTTTCAACCCACGATTCTGCATTTAGCAGTGTTGTATCTAGACTAGATAACATTGTACACTAGTTAACATGAGAAACCCCAATTTCATACACCTACAATAAAGAGGAACAAGGATATCAAGACACAAGGCTCAGAGATTTCAATCTATGTCTCCATCATGGCAACACAGGCGTAGATATCTTACCAGATTTAGTGCTGATAAGTACTGTATTTCTTTCAAGCAGACAAATCATTATAAAATCATTATAACATATAATCATTCGCAGCAACTACTTTTCCAAGCTCTGTTTTCCTATGAGATACAGTGAACATCTCTAGTATTTTCTTGAGATGGAATAGCCCCAGACACCAGTCATTGTTGCAGCAGCAAAGGGGATGCAATCATGTGGGTTTGGCTCAATAAAATACTTTTTCCCATTAGCAAACAATGAAAAATTGAAAAAAAAAAACAAACACCAAAACTCCCCTAACATTCGAATTGCATTGCTTTGTTCACATCACGTGTCATTTATCATTTACTGTACCGTTTTTGTAGAGCATGGCTGATTTTATTGAAACTTTTACTAACTAGCTGACAGAGAATATCTTCCTCACTCAGTCACTGCAGTTTCCACAAAAAAAAAGGAAAAAAAATATTTTGTCCTAAAAACCATAATATTTGCTTGGCAGTTTAACATCTCTAGAGTAACTCTGAAGAGGAAGTCATGAATAGAGCTAAAATAAGTAAATTTGAAAGTTTTAAAGAAATAGAAGTAATTAGCAGTAACAAATCAAATAACAGTGTAGTTCTAATGATCAGAAGCAATATCCTCAGTTTCAGACAGACGGAGTCAGGTAAAAGCAGCTTTGTCTGCTGATTCAAATACATAATTACAAAGGGTTCTGTTAAGGATTTCTAAACAGCAAAATGCTGACCAAGACATCTTTCTCAAACTGTGTTTTAATCTTTTTTTCTGTGTGGTATTCTGTACATTCATTTGCAACATCTAAGTGGTGATGCAATTACCAGGGCTGTTCTCTACTGAGTTATAAGGTTAATATATTATTTTCTGAATCTAGTACAAAAAACCCCACCCTTTTGTGACAGTGTGTCAGAATGATCTATGCAGAGCTGGAGCTATGCAGGCATGTATTTTTGAAATTAGAGATCAAACCAGTTTTCATACATGTGTAGCTCCATTCCTAGTGGATCCATCCCTGTTTTACCACTGTAATGGTATTTAAAACCAGACCTTATCTTCCAAGTGCACATAAGGATCAGTTCATCCCATGTTCAGCAACAGCAGGTGACAGGAGGATCGAAGCCAGATTAACAGATGGACTTCACAGAGCAAGGATTTAACTTGACTGTGTTAAATACACCTGTGGCATAAGTCATACCAATAGTGGTTAATTCCCACTGCAGTCTGTGACAGCACTAAAAATTCTCCTCATATTGCTCTAGTTATAGAATTTTTCATATTTCTCATCGGGACACTAGTTTTCCCAATTTTATGACAGGACTATGAGAATGCAGGCTACGGTTTGATGCTCAGCCTATACGTCAAAGTCAATTCCTTAGGCTGTACATTATTCAGCTTTTAAGAAGAAGTAATAAAAATTGACTTTACAACAAGCTAAAACATTTGTTTGTTTATAGATGTTAGAAATTGCTGCATTACGCAAGTAAAAAGGAAGTGACAGCACAAGACACTCCCAACAGCTTTACTGTTTTAGCTGAGAAATGGCATCCACATGCCCTCCCTCCAAGGGCTCATGGTAGAGGGAGCAGAATCATCAGGTTCTGCCCTGGTTAGATCAGCCCGATTTCATTAGCACTGCCCCAAATATGTACAGGATATTAATTTCCAGAAGAGAAGGGACTTAAAGAATTCTGCATTTAAAATTGCTTCAAGTTGCACCTAACACATTTCCTACATCACTACTGGCAGAAAGGCAGGAAAAACATACAGAAGATTCTGGATGTGGTCTTATACTACCTCCAGAGGAACATAGTGTGTGTTTTTTTCTCTGTAAGCCATAGTTGCTCTATCGTGGATCAGGAGTGATGGATTAGAACAGCTCCAAGAACTGTCAGCTAATATCTACACCACAGCAAGATCAGACAGCAGCAACCTGTCTGGAATGCTGTGACAATTTCTGGCTGCCACCATGAGAACCACAGGTCATGCTACCATAGGAGGTTTTAAAATAGAAACCTGAAGTTTAAAAAAAAGGCACTGAGACTGCATAATCTTCTACAGAATAGGAAGTAAGCGTTCCGAAGATGAAGTACTGACAGTCTCTTGGAGATTTTTCGCATTGCTACAGCTTCTTGTGCAGTCTGATGCCACCGTATTTTCTCATTACACTGGGGAGCTGCATTCAGGTGAACTGAGAACAAGGCCAGTGTCAAAATTATCAGTGGGGCTGACTGACCTGGCCACTCAGTTACACCCTTGCACCTGTACTTGAGTTCAGTGGTTGAAAAGAAAATAAAAAAGTCTAGACAATCCAGATGCTTGTAGCTCTTTATACTTCACTAAGCATTGAAGACACCCATTATCCCATGAAAACTGGCTACTCAATAGGTACAAAATCAGACATAATTTAAAGCATAATGAACTTGCTAAACATGCAGAAAAACACCGAATACACCATAATAAATGCTCTGTGAAGCATGTTAGAAATTTAGTTACTACAATCTCAGTAACAAGAGATGTATTTCTTAGATATTACAGACATGTATGAAGGTCATGACTGCAAACAAGATGACCATTCAAAACAATGATTATCTAACTTTCTAGGCCAGGCCCCTGAATTTTGGCAACACTTCCCAAACTTTGTAACAATAAAAAGGAAGGAAACCACAGTCACTGGTTGTGCTGGTCACTCGCCGCGTATTAAAAAAAGGACTGCAAGATTTGAGCCTGTAGGAGATGCTTGTAGGGGATTTGATGAGAATGGCTGGGGGCATGGGAGGAACAATCCTGCTGACCACTATCTACACACCAGAAACCCAGACAGAGGGAGGACAAACCAGCATGATGACTGGTGTGCACCCTGCCGACATCCCAGTGCTGGTGCTCCCACTGCACCCAAAGAGAAACTGAACTCTCACACTACATGACAAAGTGCCCTGACCACCAAAGGGAGGTGGGCACCACCAGACGCTCTCAGACCCTAGCCCCAAGTCACTCAGAAATTGAGAGGCTTAAAGAGATGGCTCCCATCCCTGCTCCCAGCTGTTCCTCTTGCCATGCGGGAGCTTCCCTGGAGCAGCCTCTGCTGCAGACAGCAGACCGGGGGTGCTGGGGGGGCGAGCTGAGGGCCACTTCCAGCACCTGGCTCCTGGAACTAGCAAACTGAGAGTACGTGTCACTGAAAGGTGAGAGTTTTACACTGTGCAATTCCGGGAAAACATGACAAGTTAAAGAATTTGTGCCTTTCCCCCCCCCCGTGAAGAGAGCATCACTTGTGCCCTCGGGAGTCATAAAGGTGAACAAAAATGCTCAAGTGCAAGAGCAGTGGGACAGGGCTGGTGATGCTATTTGGGACAGGCAAAGGTGAGCTTATCAAGAGCTGTAGATGGCTAGAATGAAAAACTGAAATAAAGCCCACCTCCAAGACAGAATGTGTAAACTGCACAATCCTGCTGTGCTAAATACCTCACTGTATGCTAGTAGGCTTACTTCAAAAAATGCTAGGCATTTGAAGTAGCAGCCAATAAAAGACCTGTTAACTTGCTCACATTAGACCTCTCTGTAGGTCTTACCTCCATTCCACTGCAGGCAGATTTATATAAATTGCCTTTACACCATCACCTTGGAAAAGTAGGGAATAATGAATTTCTATAAGGAGGAAAAATTTGTGAAGGCGAACTAGTCAACAGGATGTACTTAACCATCCCAGGGCATCGGTTGTGACTTTGGAGAGGCGTCCTCCTCCGCACTGCTTGTGGCAGCTGAACCAGAGTGCTGCGCCTAGGTCACACGTGGGCACACATTCTTAGTGCCAGGCTGATGGCAGGTGTCTTCCGAGACTCACACTACTCAGAAGCAGGAGGGCAGCAGTTTAACCCAGTATGAGATGTCTTATGTTGTGCTCCTAAGGTATAGCCGCTGGAAGAGGTCTGCTTCACTTAGGTGGCTCAAGTCTGTCTTTGCACTGCCTCCTTGCTCAGTTTAACTAGACTAAATCAGGTGGACAATACCAAACACAACAACAAGACAAGGTAAAAGAAGCTCATGGGCTCTTTATGCTGCTAATACATATCCTGTTTTGAGTCTTTATAGTAGATCCTTCCCCATGTACGACTTTTTGTACATGTCCTCTGTTTTGAGAGAGGTTTTTCACATCCTGCATATGTTTTATATTCCTTTAAATATTACTTTCCACTTGACTTATCTCTACTCCAAAAAGATACCACAGCAACACAACAAGCATTCTCAGATACTCAAAAAATAAAGTTCAACCCTGGTGTAGGCACATCCACTGAAGTCAAAGACATCTTAGAGATGAGCAAACAGAACTGGTAAATGTTAGACAAGCTGAAACAAATGAGGAATTTGATATTAAATACACCAGAAAAAGATGACATTTTTTAACTGTTACATAGCAGTTTACAAAGTCTGAGAGATTAGCATTATACTAAGGATGGCAAAATTGGACCAAAAGAATTAAGGTTCCTGCTGTGACGCTCACATGCAGTTTTGAAGTAGGTGCCAAGGAAGAAAAAGAGTGTAGGTTTTCCAGCTCAAATTGTTCAACTTCATCTTCCTTTGTTCCCTATCCCAGGATACCTATATGATTTCCTACCTGTTTGCCCACTCCCAGTAACTTTATATGTTAGCTGATTTTAATGAATTTGAAGCAACAAGCAATCTTGAGGATACTCAGCTCCCCTACCTTTCTGATATTTTACAGATTAGCCATTTTGTAACTACTTCACTAGTGAAAATACATTGCAGAATTATTCAAGGAGACAGAGGCCTCATTGAATAGCTAGTGATCATCGTCTTCCCCAGGATGTGCTTAAGATGAGACCAACCTCTTTTCATCATTTTACATCTACAATGGGGGTAAAACCCATTTTCTTTTTTTCTGAAAGAAAAAAAAACACAAAAAACTACTAATACTAGTAGGGGAAGAACATAGGTCTTTGTCCTGAAATGGTGATTTACTGTCTAAGACTATGACATGTAAAAGGAAGAATGTTCTGATTTTTTCCTAACTTCTGCTGTTTGAAGCCTACCTTATACCTTATTGATAAGGCTGGTACTGTTGAAGATTGCCTGAAATGTCCCTTCATATAAGTCTACTTTCACTTGCCTGTAACTCAGTTAAACTTCTATCATTTGGTCTGGTTTTTTTTGTGTTGGTTTTTTTTGTTTTTTTGGTTTTTTTTTAATATGTCTGCCTTGGGCTGAATTTTTTTGGAAGCATTTCAGCCAATATCTCGGCTATTTCTGTAAATCAGACAGGAATGTGCGGGCGGGAAGTTTAACTTGCACTGAGTATTCTGATGACAACTCCTTTGAATAAGCTTTCAGTGGTTTAAAGCAGGGAATAGAAATTTGACAAGAGAGGGAGGGCATCATATGAAAATGATACGATGATTCATTCCTCCATATGAAAATTTGAGCCATTGGGCCAAGAAATAAATCTTCCAAAGTATTGCAGCCTGCATATCTGTTAGTGATTAACAGCTAAAATTCTACATTCAATGAACACATTTCATGCTTTCCATGGGTTTTTAGTGATATCCATATTGCCTATATAATACCCTCAAAGAACAGCGAAGAACACATCTGTCTCCTAAAAGTTTTTGTATGTGAGCCAGCTGGGTATATGCAACCCCCAGACTAAATATACATTACAGGGCTTCAGGAAGGACACTGGCTATTCTGAGCAGAGATGAGACTGGGCAATAGCAGGACCCAGGTAGGAGGCAGGGTGTGGGTTAACCTAACACAGCTGTACACCTGTGTGAAGATGGGAAGCAGGACACACATGGAGGAAAGACAAATGGTGCTGGGAAGCCACTCTCCTCATAAGAGACTTTTGAATTCTTCAGTCTAAAGAAGTTGGGTTTTACAGGCATACCATCATTTTATGTGAAACTGCAGAGCATGCAACAAGAGGAAAGACAAATCTCAGAAGGCGGCAGCAGGACAGACAAGAAAGAGCAGAGGCCAGGAGCAAGACCAATAGGCAGGATCAGAGATGAAACAAAGAAAAGCAGGATAAACATTCAGATGTCATGGATCTATACATCCAAGGGGACACGTTGTCCACAGTTTAGCTGTTTTCCAGATCTTGTATCATTGCTAAGCTGTTTGACCACTGTCCTAATCTACAGCAGAGTATGCTTTGCATTCTCCTCAACTCAAAGCCTGGGTCCAGGCATTGCAACATCCCCACTGTGTTTCATGGCCCCACCAGAGGACCGTGCCTCTCAGTGAGGACTTTCCTTATAACAGAGTCAAGGCTTCATCCAGTAAAAGATATAGAAAAGTCATATTCTCCAGCACATGACAGGTTTTATTTGGAAATTTCAAGAGTGAGAATGAGTTTCTAAGTTCTGGGAGCCTGGACTTTGGATGCTCAGGGTCAGTTGGGACCTATGGCCTCTGTCTAACTGTTTTATCATTTTTTCAACTCTTGTTCCTAAGAAAAACTTTCTCACCTCATTCTCTTGCTTCCTAAGATAATATAGGAAACACAGGTGCCTTGGGTTTGCATTACCAGTCCAACATGACCCCCTGTCATCTGCTCCCAGGTAGTGGTGAAGTCCTACTGGCTACTGTCATCATTTTTGGCCTAGACCATTTCACTAGCAGACTACACATTAAAGAAGATATAACTGCAGTAAATATAAAATGACACACCAACATGTTCTTCCATATGTTATACTAGGAACTGGGAGGAAAAACCTGTGGGAGGGAAATTGCAATATAGAGGCAGGTCCATATAAGACAGAAGTGTGGAAGAGGCTGGAGAAGATGGCCCAGAAAAGTTTGAAAGATAAAAGGCTAAGTTATATGCTTTCCTGGAACTAATTTCTGGGGGTTCTGCAGTTTTTTTGAGAACTTGTCTGTCACAGCCATCTGTGTCACCCATTGACAAATGTCCCAGTCCCTGCATTTTTTATGCAAAAATGCTGACATCTAACATTTAATTTTGTAATTCAGAGATGGGGAAATTTGATCCTAAGTTTGGATAATTAATATTTGTTGTTAACATGGCACCAGAGTGCAGAGCACCTGCCTCCATGCATAATTTGCTAGGTGGGGTTGATCGATTTTTTTTATAATTTTTTTTTTTTTAGAACAATGACAAAATAATACAAATTCTGAAGTGACCTATGGCAAGGTTAAGGATTTCACTGTTAGACCTGCAGTTCAGTAGTTTCCCTTCCTGCCCACCAATGCGTAATGACAAAAACTATAAGTCTCTGTACTACCTACCTCTCATTTCCCAACAAACCTTTGCTCCCTCCACTGTCTAGGCTGTATGGTTCTCGCTGTGATCCGAAGAAGGAAGTACCACTGCCCATCAGCATGAAGTCTAGTCCCTGACCTGTAACGTCAGCAAGGTCTAGTTCCATGACGTAAAGACCTTTGAGTACACACACGCCTGTGCTGGTGAATTGCAGATCAACTCAGCTCTACGTCTGATAAAGCTCAGCTTTTCTGTGGTCTGTTGTCACCAGCGTAGGCGAGTTTATGAAGATAAACCGGTCTGCAGTACGATAACTGTTATTGACAGTGAGTTGTATATAAAAAGGCTCCATCTAAGTGGAGAACTGGGAAAGGTAAGACAGCATGAATGCGTAGTGTCCCACGTTACAGAGTCTTGACATCAGCAAAAGGCAATGAGAGACCGTGTGACTTGGCTCAGGGCAAGAACCCAATTCCCTCTCTCCTTCCACGCTCTAGTGTTTTCTTGGTCGATTTTATCCTAGGTTTATTTTCCTCAACCCAGGCATTATACAGCTAAAACACACGGTATACTTAGGTACTGCTCTCAGAGCAGGTGGATTCAAACACCATTTCCTACCATTCATATTTGCATCGGGCTATAAATGGCTCATGGCCATTACCACAAGGAGGGGAACACACTCATGCAGAAGACTGACTCACAGACACCTGCCTGTTCAGTGCGCACAGAAAAAGCCCAATGCGCTATTTTGCATTATAAAGCTTATAGAGAAGTTAATGTATTCATACAATAATGAGCCATTATGGCTCATTAGAGGCTCAGCTTGCAAAGTCCAAAGTGTACAAACAGAGGAATATAGGACAAATCTGAACTAAGCACTGTACCCTGCCCTCTGCCTGCACCAACGGTTTACAGGTATCTGGTAAATGATTTATAAACCTAAAGATAACGTAGTATAAAACCGTGTGACTGCCTCCACTTTACAAAGGAAACGCTTTCTGGATAATTTGTCATGTCTCTGAAAATGTTTCAAATTTTGGTGTCTGCTCTGCTGTTTACAGGTAAGTGCCTGGCACCCTGTCTCATGTCATTCCCTTCTGGCTTGTTAAATAGTCAGCTGGCAAACCCCCCCTGCGTTACCACCGGAACAGGACTGATAGAAGAGAATTAACTGGAAAATACTATAGCAGGGACATATGGGAGAGTGGGCGAGCACAAGGTTGCATAGCAAATTCTGTGAAATATAGTCTTGATTCTGCTCCTCGTGACTATTTTTGAACCTCTTACTGCTCAGCCCCTCAGGTGTGGGGAGCGAGGACGCATTCCTGACCAAAAGGGGTCCTTACAGGATGATTTCCTGAACTGTTAAAATTGTAGGAAGAGCTTAATGCTGGTTTTCTGGAATCTCCCCTAAGCATTATTCTGATCTGGACATTTATTGTTTCTAAGAAACAATTTCACATGCATTTATAAGGAGCCTACTTCATTGTCTGATTTGAATTGCTTAAGGAGACTGATTTTTTTAAAGCCCTGAGGCTGTTTGATCATTGAACCTTCACAGCACCCTGGGACCAGCACACCTGAAATCAAGACTCACCCTGTAAAACTTGGACCAGAGTGAAGATAAATGGGACAGGGCTGCAGCATCAGCGAGGCTGAAAGAATGCTCTTTCCAAAGAAGTACAGACTGGTACAGTCAGTGATCAGTGATGCACATGCTGTGAGAATAATTTATTCCTCACTAAATTAGAACAAAGCACGCAGGCAGTAGGTGACTGTTGACCTCTCCGGTGACTACATGCATCATGGAAAGACGCTCCATCCACATAGGTTGATAAAAAGCATTTCTTAGATCTGAGTGCTCCAATACTCATGCAGTAAATATGTGAAGATCTAAGGCAAAATGAGGTAGACAGAATTACCCAAAGCTTAATCGTGAATTAATAAAGAAGGTGTAACAAAGAGAGTCAGGTGTACTCTCTTAAGGGTCAAATTCTCTTTATTGTCATATGACCCTAAGTTTTGGTTGCAGTGAGGCTCTGCAGGGAGAGATGGAGGTGGAAAGGGCGTCTCTCTCTTCTGCACATTAGCAATCACCTAGAAACCTTCCTTTCCCCTTACCTGCACTTTCTGATCTGCTGTGCATCTAAGCTTAGACTACTTCTATGTACTTGTCTGTCTTCCTGAACCTCACCTCCTTTCCATTAAAGACCATCATGACACAAGAAGTGTCACCTGAAGCCAAGCTGGGAGCACAGCAGCCTGCTGCACCTCCTTTTGGAAGACTTATCTTTGCTTTCATCTCCCTTATGTCTCTGTCTTTCCCGACAGTCTTGTTTGTCCTCTTTCCAGGGTTCCTTCCTTCAAAAGGCAGGAATAACTATTTATTACTGATTTTTAATGAGCTCTTAAAACTTTCATTGATCACAAACAGTTCAGTTTTTCAATAATTGTGAATCCTTGCAGCAATGATCAAGGCAGTGGTGAATTAAAACAGAGGCTGTAAGACTCTCTAATGAGAGCCTGACACTTGATCACACACTCAACTCAGCTGCTATAAATCGCTCCCCATCATAAGTCACTTTCACACCTCTGGGACCAGGCTTTCTGGGCTGTTTGCTGCACCTATTCTTTAGCCTCTGCAGAGCGCAGCAGCAAGGGGTAGGGTATGAGTGTGGCGTCCCGGCACTAGGATCATTCCCAAAGTCTCTCAGGTGTCTGATTGGGGTGTCCTGCCTATTCATTCAAGGTTAAACTGATGGCCACGTACGGATTTAAGAAGGAAATTTCAACAGGACTCACTGAGCAGGACCAATAGACCAATGCTTTTTTTAATATCTTGCTGCAGGGGAAGTAGCTACTTCTCTAGGATTATCTAGGATTTTTGCCAAGTTGCCTTGCCATTTACCCATACCTGACAACTTTCCTGAGCCCTGGCATCACACCAGCAATACATTCAATAGCTAATTCTGCATTAACTGTCCGTAACTTGTCTGCCTTTGCTGACGAGGGAATGCGGCTGATGCTGTAGCTCTAATGATTACTAATGACTGAGTTCTCATCTCCTAAACCAGAGAACCCACATGCCTGGTGCTTTAAAATTAAGAATTGGGAAAGAATGGAGAACTCAAGCTTTAAAAATAAACAGATGAGACCAAAGTTTCAGAGACTAGGTGATACAAACAGTGTTGAATCACTTAACAATCACTGACTAAATTTTGCTGTCAACAGGTATTACTAAATCTAGCTGACTTAATTTTATTATAAGGCCTGTTACCATCCAGATGCTTTGGGATACATAGCCAACGTGCATACATGCATATCTTTTTCACTATTTGAAAAAGCAATATTCAGGTGACTGAATTCAATGTAATTGTGATTTTGAGCTGAGAAAAGGTGACACGTGGCCCAAAGATGGCCAGCAGAATCCTAAAGTCTATTCTTGAAGCAATCCACCCACATATGCAAAGTACTGACAGGTAAACACATCTTGATTTCCATGGAGTACCACATAACCTAGGGAAATGCTTTAGTGAAGAGAAAATGAGCTGCTTCCAGGCTTTCCTTTAATCTCTTATGCTGTTGCACTGTGGCATTCAGACTGAGTCCTGGAGTCTGGCTTTGTGAATCTTTGTGGATTTAAAAAGCTAGATAGCTGTACCATCAGGTGGGCCATTCTGGCTCATTTTAACCTTAAGAAACACATCTGAGCTGCAGCATTTGATTTACTTTTTCAAAGTTCCCAACACGTCAGCACTAGCCACCTCAGCAAGGTTAAAGTGTCCAAGGTTGAAGTTTAGCTCTGTCCAAGTTTAGCCTCTGTCCAAGCTCTGTCCTAAAGTGCTGATAAGACCAGCAGTCTTACCCCTGTGAGCTGACATTCTGACCAGACAATCACCAAAGCCAATAATAAGAAGAGTTATTGGACTAAAAACAAAGGAGCCAGAGCAGTTGCCAACTTTTTGCATTTAAATTCCATTGATATAATTAACTCCAGCATTAGCTTTTCAGTTTGTCAGATACTTGCAATAGTCTTTAGAAACTTTGAAGAGGAACAAATAGCTCCAGTTTTATATAACAATGTGCACAGAGAGTGACTGAAATGTTGCTAAGTAATTGTCAATTTTTTTGTGAATATCACAGCAAATCAGACATAAACCACTTTTCCCTGTGGTAGATGCACACCAGGGATAAATTCTGGTCCCAAGCCTTGAGATTGCTCCACTTATACAACAGTGCTGATGTAGATAAGAAAAAGCTCCCTAGGGGGTGGAGGAGAAGNACATGCATATCTTTTTCACTATTTGAAAAAGCAATATTCAGGTGACTGAATTCAATGTAATTGTGATTTTGAGCTGAGAAAAGGTGACACGTGGCCCAAAGATGGCCAGCAGAATCCTAAAGTCTATTCTTGAAGCAATCCACCCACATATGCAAAGTACTGACAGGTAAACACATCTTGATTTCCATGGAGTACCACATAACCTAGGGAAATGCTTTAGTGAAGAGAAAATGAGCTGCTTCCAGGCTTTCCTTTAATCTCTTATGCTGTTGCACTGTGGCATTCAGACTGAGTCCTGGAGTCTGGCTTTGTGAATCTTTGTGGATTTAAAAAGCTAGATAGCTGTACCATCAGGTGGGCCATTCTGGCTCATTTTAACCTTAAGAAACACATCTGAGCTGCAGCATTTGATTTACTTTTTCAAAGTTCCCAACACGTCAGCACTAGCCACCTCAGCAAGGTTAAAGTGTCCAAGGTTGAAGTTTAGCTCTGTCCAAGTTTAGCCTCTGTCCAAGCTCTGTCCTAAAGCGCTGATAAGACCAGCAGCCTTACCCCTGTGAGCTGACATTCTGACCAGACAATCACCAAAGCCAATAATAAGAAGAGTTATTGGACTAAAAACAAAGGAGCCAGAGCAGTTGCCAACTTTTTGCATTTAAATTCCATTGATATAATTAACTCCAGCATTAGGTTTTCAGTTTGTCAGATACTTGCAATAGTCTTTAGAAACTTTGAAGAGGAACAAATAGCTCCAGTTTATATAACAATGTGCACAGAGAGTGACTGAAATGTTGCTAAGTAATTGTCAAATTTTTTGTGAATATCACAGCAAATCAGACATAAACCACTTTTCCCTGTGGTAGATGCACACCAGGGATAAATTCTGGTCCCAAGCCTTGAGATTGCTCCACTTACACAACAGTGCTGATGTAGATAAGAAAAAGCTCCCTAGGGGGTGGAGGAGAAGCATATCCTATATTAAAGCAAGTTTAAAGTTTGTGTTCTTATCATTTAACTCTACCATTAGACATGCAAATGGTGACTTGCCTGTTCTCCCCAAAGATTGCTAAACACACAATGGCTCATACCACTCAGCTTTTAAAAAAGAAAAAGCGTATCAATTAAATGGCTGCCTAAACACACAAAGTTGACAAAATTTAATCCCATACTCATATCTTGACTGGGTGATGAAGTGGATTCTTGCACATTCAGCTGACAGAAAAAGATGTCTTCCTGGGAAGATTTTGCAGTTGCAAACTTATTTAGTTTGCAGCTAAATATCTTGCTTTCTGGAAATCTATCTTTGCACAATAGACTTAAGCTTCCATTTGAGTCTAGTATGGGATCTTAATGCATAATAATTTAAGATCTATGCAGGCTGATTTAATATTTTAAGTGGAGTTTGCTTGCTATACTGTAATACTTTTTTTTTATTATTATTACCTCGATATTCCAAGCTATTTCATATGCCTCTTTCATAATGAGAGTTTGTTTGCTTGGATTTTTTTTATAGCTAATGCTGGATTAAGTACACATTTGCTATTTTGACAAAGATGACAAGGCTCTACCACCATCTCCCCTCTTTCAAGTTCAGTCTTATACCAGTTCACAGTAATCGCAAATGAGATGCTCAGAAGACACCATAGCAATAAAGATTACTAGTAGTTTTCCCTCTGGACAATATGTTTACATATAGAAGATAGACAAAACTACCTGCTGAAGACAGTAATTACACGAGCTAAGCATCTGCTTGCAAAAACTAGCCAATTTTTTTCTATAATTTGCTTTTCATATAAGGACACTGAGTGAATCTTCAAGAGATGATGAAAGGAAACACTCTAAGTGGTAACAGCTGATACAGCCCCTGCAATAGTTCATTCCCCACACACATGCCTCCTATTTTCCCTTTGGGTCATTAATCCCTAAATGTGCTTTTTAAATAACATATTTATCTAAGAGAAAGAGGGAAAATGGTATTAAAGAAAAATATTAATGCACAATATGTCTGACTGCTCTTCACAGTGAGTTAACTTTGTTTCACTACAATTTGAAATTCTTCATCTTTTTTCAGCTCAATTTTATGCACTGCGAGTAATTTCATTAACATTACCCACCTGTTCCTATCTCCCTCAAGACTTACACTCAAGTGCTCCAAAACTCTGTTCTCCTGGTTTCTGTGCTAGTCTTCTGCAAGACAGAGCTGCCATCCTTCACGAATAGTCTGTATTTATAAAGCACCCACCCGAGCAAACTCTTCCACAATATTTTGCTAAGCCGTTCAAAAGGCATGGAAAAGTTACACCCAGTATGAGAAACTTAAGTACAGGCAAACGTAGGTTATTTGCTGAAGACTAGACACTGTATTCAGAGGGGTGACTCAGAGACATCTGGTCTGATGCGCCCAGGTCTATGGTAGAGCTTTGAGACATTGCTTTCTCTGAGCTCTGCCAGAGTACAAGCAAAGGCACAAACCTGCTTGTCTGCTAGTCCCAGTGAAAGACCAACAGGACTATTTCTGGTTTCACTAGAAATGGTCTCACTAGAGATCTTCTGCAGGTGAATGAAATTTTCCCCATTTAAGGACATATAGTGACCCTTACAGTAAGATGGAGAGAGAATGAGGTAAGCCTGGAGGAATAGCTTGAAGGCAAAGGCACTTCCCTGATTTTCTTCTGTTAGAGTGCCCCACCAGCTAGGGACAAGCCCTGCAGAAAAGGCCCCCAAGTGCTAAATGTGAGAGGTGGAAGGGTGTGGGAGAGAAAAGAATGAGAACGGGGTGTGAATGGTAGTGGAAGAAGCCAAGGGCAGAGCTGACACCCCTGCCTCCCCCCAGAACAGGCAGGTGCACTTTAATCAATGTGAATATTCAGTACGGTTAGGCATGGCATTTCTCATTGGATACAAGTACAGCCAGAGCAGACTGTATGTTAAAAATGCAAAGTTAATACCCTTGAGACACAGCACTCCGCACCACATTAGCCGAAACAACACCTCACCGCCTGACCAGCAGAATGACAAGCTCATTCTTTGAAGACACTGGCAGCAGGGAAAGAAACACAAAAAGCATAGCTGCTTAATGATCTTTTTTTCTAGCTCCCTACGTAGCTGGAAGGCAAAAGCACATATTGGTGATAAAAATGTAATGTTTAATGGCCCTTACTAACTATATATATACTTAAACAAAAGTGAAGCCTGTTACTGAGCCAATTTCCAATCCCAGTTCGGTTATCTCAGTTCAGAAATGTAAGCACGACTTTACAAAACATTTAATACCAGCCCAAATTCACTAAAGAGAAGTTAACAGCTCATAGAATTTTTACTACATAATAGTAAATTGCCAGAGAAATAATGAAATTTGGCATAAGCTTAGTTTTATCCTGTGCAGCTCCGGAACAGAAGTGTATAGCTTAATAGATAAATGCAAGATATATATTTTTTTCTTCCCCAGGGCTAAATCTTACTTGTTTTCTGAGATACAGAAATTGGTATTCATCATTTCCTTGAGGGAGAGAGAAGTTCATTTAACAAGAGTCTGAACTTAACCAAATGTCTGAACTTGGGTTTAACTGTGGAGTTGTTAACATTTTCAAAGATGATATTCCTTGAAAACCCCCTATCCCAAAATTTCTGGCTCCAGTTTCTGAATACAAAAACTTGAAATCTGGAGAAATGGAAGTATGAAAGAACTGCTGGGACTTTAATTGCTTGCTAAGTAAGTTTTCTAAAGTACTTTTTCATATCTTTTTAAAGAGCAAAGATGACAACCACCTTCACTTATTTTTTTGTTGTTACTGTATAATCAAGCACTTTCTCACTTTCTTTTCAAGCATTTTTTTGCTACTATGAAAAGGACCAAAGTGAAAAGGAGCAGCAAATACACAATCTTTCATATCTGCTACCTATACATGCATTCAGCATGTTTTATTATATTTAAGAAACTAAAGAGCACCCATATTATGGATGGACAGCAAAGCTAGTGACAATAGCAAGTGAACTGGATACAGCTGAGCACTGTATGTGAGAGCAAACACTTGACATTCTCAGTTGGACTTTTCCCCTAGAAATTCAAGAATAAGGGCACTGGAAAGGTGATAGCTTGCCCTGCTGAGCTACTATCATTAGACACAACACACAAGGGTTCAAGTTCTTGGCCCACCTGTACCAGGTGTGTGCAGGTCATCCTCAGGTGTCCATTTAAACACACTTTGCTAAACTGAAGCACAGCTGTTTAGAAGCACTGGCCTCAGCTTGGCAGACTTATCTGAGTTTCAACTTAATCAGCAGCTCATTAAACATTATATGATTCAGACTGACATGCAATTTCAGACCAGTTTAGCCCCAAATGAATTTATGTCTCAAACACTGGACACTAAAAAGAAAAGACTTTTCCTGTACCAGGGCCTTTCAGATGAAGTTAATAAGGAATTCAGCCCTTTTTCTTGGGCAGAACAGTTACTTCAAGAAATGCTTCTGCATCTTGTGTGACCTCAAAAGCTGTCTAAAGCAATGCGATAACAAGATTAGAAGTGCAGTATCTTTTGCTCAGAGAATAATTTCTGTGCATGCTATTTCTATGCTGCTACTAATGAGAATAAATACTACATCTAAACCAGGATGTTTAGAAAGGGTAGTTAAATACATAAGTAGGTTTAGGTTTTTTTAAAAAGCTTTACGTTTCACAGAACAGCTGAGAGTAATGCAATTCCAGTCTAAGGTATACTTTTTATCACAAAATCTTGTCCCCTAATTTGATTGTAACTTTATTTACTTTGGATTCAACAGCAAAATTATAATTTATAGCAGCTGTTTTGTTCATTTCAAGTTTAAAAAAATAAATATCTATTTGAAGATCTAAGTTAGGACCATCTTTGATTTTTGTTAAATAAATTACAGCTCCAAAGACATGCTCCTTGGGTATAAATATGTTTTTTGAAGTGTACATTGTAAAATATTTTTCCTGATATTCCATTTCAGGTGTCCTTGGAGCACCTTTTCTTACAGAAGAATCAGCAAATCAATTTATACGACTTAAACGGCAGATACCATATTCTCAGAACTACTGGGACCCAAGTAGCAGCCAGAATGCATGGGGATACACTTTGGCTGAACAGGTATTTTCTTTCATCATCTTGCAGCATCCATTGAAAAAAAGAAAGTACAGGTCTGGGATTAACACATAACAGGTGGGGGGCAGGAGAGGAAATCTGTCTGATTTATCAATGCAGGCAAGGTTGCTCAGTCATCACACACTGTTATTTATTCAAAGCTCAGAATATTATTTTCTGTTTTGATCTACTTCAGGTTAGTGAATCATGGACAGCTTTGAGAGACACAGCACAATACTACATGGACTTGGGTTCTTTTGCCTTTGATCCTTCGGTTGCCAGGTACGATGGGGCTTCTCAACAGAGCATTTCATAGACTCAGCATGCATGAGTGTACCTAAGTAGGTAAAACTGACCAATATTAAGAATGCTAGCAACTGGGTCCTAGCCGCATAACTTGACACATTAGCAAACACGATCATAGGACATGTCTTGAAAAATTAAACAAGATTTGTTTTTACTGTCCAAGTTTTATAGCTATGTAAATATAGTCACTCTATTGTGGCAAGTTCTTTTTGTAAGTAAACTTTGAAAGAATTCATTAAAAGCTTTAAGAATATATATCTTTTTAGAAGTCCAGAGAAGCTAAACTGCAGCAATGTATCCTACTTATTTGCTTTAAAAAGCAGATAGAAAGCAATTCCTGAGGAGAAAAATAAAAGATAAAAAACCTCATCTATTTCAGTAACAAAACTGTATTCAGTGTAGAATAAAAACTTAGCAGAAAAAAATAGAGAATGAGACATAGCAGTTGGTAAAAACAGTATTTATAGATCAGCACACATGAAATGAAATGTTTCAAATTGTCAGAGAGGAATCGTTTAGGACTATATTAAAATGTACAGATTTTGTGGACATAATTTTGTCAAATTTAGGGAACAATTGCTAAATAACTCAGTTTGACAAGCACAATTGCAGAAATAATGCATGTATTCTGCAAAACACTTTTCATATGAAGATACTGCAGTCCTTTGAAACAGGCGGGAGTGGGTAGAACTAAAATACAACTTCAAGTTTCAGTGCTTAAGATAGTTACTAAGACATAGCAATCTGATCAGTAACCTGACTGTAACCACCAATAGGAAAATGGGTAAGCTTCTCACAATATACTTTGAGCTGAATATACTTTGAATTTTATTGACTTAAAAGTAGCTTTCTTTTTGAAAATGAGAAAAAAGTTTCATTTTGAAATGTGATTTTAAAAATAACTTTTTTGATAAGAATTTGATTTAGAGAGTCTGAGATTGAACTTCCTAGGAGTGTTCCACCTGAAAGGTGATGCCAGTTTCATTCACACTGAGCAGAAGCAAACTGGAAAAGAATAGCTAAAAGTCATTATTTCCCTGCCCTTCTGCCAATCCTTCAGCTGGTGTCTTTGAGCCACTGGAAGGAAGCACCAGAATATGCTCTCACAATTTCTAATAGAGATATGGGCAGCAGCTTGCTTAGCTGGAAGCAGTCGTTTCTGCCTTATGACACACCTGAAGTCATCTGAAGACACTTTACTCAGTTTTCTGAAAGAAAAAACTCCAAACCCCCTGTCTTTTCCATTAGAAAAATTATTCAGACCGAAAAATGCCTAACTACCTCTAATTATTAGCTGTCCAATACATGTGTCTGAAGGCTGTGATCCTGACAGCTGCCAGGCATACTGCAAGATGAGTTATGCCTCCACAATGATAATCCTTATGATTGTCATACGACAGGACTAAAGACAGTTTACAGAAACACATTTATAGCTACTCTCACTGAAGCATGTTTATGATTTCAGAAGAAGGTTGGTCAATTCCCAGACTGAAGTAAACATCCCAGTGCTAATATGACAGAAATTAAAATCCAGGGCTTTTATGAAGGCTTATAGTGGAAGAGGCATCAAGCTAGAAGTTACAAAAAACATTATGGATAAAGCAAACCAATGATTTTCAACCTTATTTTTCATGATTAGCAGTATTTCTGAGATAGGCAAGAAAGGCAAGCCTACACAGCATATGCAGGAATCTGGTTCAGGGGCTGTGCTTCCAGAAGCAAATATTTGCAAAAGCTTGAAAGTCTGAAGACTGGAGCTGCTGACAGGATCTTTAGGTTAATTTTGCAAAATTTTTCTAAAAGCAATTTATTCCATCTTTTCTAGAGATAACATCAGATCTTACTTGGACATGCTACAGCAGTCTGGGACTCACCTCCAGCAACAGACTAGGATGACCTATTAAATCCTACACGTCTCATATCTGGCAATATCAGGATATGGCATGTTGTGTATTTGCCACTATGTATTTAATAAAATGACTTTATCTCATCCCACTGTCTAAACCAGAAATTACACTAAATCTCTCAATGCCACCTATTTTACATCTCGCTTCTACTGATGAGTATAAGTCACAGCAAGCTGAATAAGAGGATGAAGACAAGGCAACCATTTAGTTTTAATAATTACTTAAAAAAACCTTCTAACTGTGTTTTCAGGTAAAACGATTTTTTTGACTAAGCAATTGCTTTTGAGTATGCATTCTGAAAACCACATTTCTATTTCTCAGAATTTTACTTTAGTTACGGTTTTGAGAGGCAGTTAAGAAATAGAAATCAGTCACTTTGGGTGGGTGAAAGTACAACACATTTACTCCAGATTTGGCTAGTAAGAAGAGTATACTTCCTGTACTTCAAGTGTGTTTTAATTTTTTCAAGTACTGGGGTCAAATTAGTAGGTATTACAGTATACATCCATAACATGTGTATGCTTTGTTTTCCACATTTAGACTTCCGTACTTGGTTTGGAATACCAAAACAAACCGAAGCCACTGCTACCACTGTGAATTGCTTTTACTTACTCTACAGAAGTGGGAGCTGGTGGAAACACTTAGTCACAGCCCCTTTTCTAATAAAAGTGGTGATAATAAAAAGTTTTTTATGCCAAGTTCTTGAGTCTGGGAGTTTCTTCATTCCTATCCATTAATATACCTTATTTCAGGAAATCTTTGAAGAAAGAATTGGGTTCCCTCATTTCTTTTATGTGTTGTTAATATATTGCTAGCAATTAAAAGCTTCCAACCCAGGTCACAATTTCTGCATGGACAAAGAGAACCTGTTGGGGAAACTGAAATGTATGGTAACCTTAAGGGCAGGGTAGGTCAAGGCAGGCAAATTTTCCTCACTTTTTATCCTCAAAGAGCAGATTCTGTGTGTTGTAAATCTGAGGTTCTTTGTGAATATGGACTCTATACTGACTGGAATGAATTCAAAGATAACTCGTAAAGGAAAACGTGTATTCTGGCATTTTTGGAAACAATCTCTGCCGTGTTCTTAGGTATGAAACTATCCTTAGGCCATTATTAATTTCCCTGCATAGTACAATGGATCTGAAATTGCCATTATTCATTAGTTGAAGATGAAAATTCATTAAGTGCCTGAAAGAGATAAATGAGGTGCAAGTTCAGTATTTGCCATATAGAATTTCACATCTTCAGTCACGTTACTTTATTATGAACAGTTCATTTAAAGATAAATGGTGACAAATGATATATAGACTAAAAGACTCCATTAGTTAAACACAGTCATGGTCTGTCCCTTCTGTCCCCTTGCCTGTGCTGCCCAACCTTGGATAAGTGAGTGATCCACATCCTAAGTTTTCCACTATTTTCTTCAGTAGCAGTGCAGGCATGACAGAGTTACTGAAACTCTTCAGTTTATAGCAAAAAGCAGGACTGTAAGGATAAGCATTGCCTTTTAGTTTAAATGGATGTAAAGTAATAATCAAAGGATCTGCCTCCTCCAGCTGTACACCTTGCTGGTCCCAGAGATATTGCCAGTCTGCAGGCAGTGATGCCCAAGACACTTGCGCATCAGTTCCTGAAGTGCTGCTGTTTTCAGCCTTGCCTCTCTAATTGTTGCTGTTGCTGCCAAGGCAGGGGTTTGGGATCTGCTTGAGAATTAGCTGCAGTTTTTATGCCTGCATGGTAAGTTAAACCTAAATGGGAGTTAGTTCAGGAGTTGATTTGCAACCAGACAACAGGCATCCCTGGAGTGTGGATGACAAAGTCCACCAATGATGTGGAACACAAAACGAAGTACATCTTACCTCATCTACTATCAGCTGGTGAGGTAACTGCCCAACCTTTATGAGCCATTTTCTGGTTGTCAGAGCCATAAAATTATAATAGCCACTGCCTTAAGTCTATTGCCATGAGGACGGTCTTGTGTAAGGCTGACTTTGCCACCAAAACATCAGACAAAGACAGGGGATGCAGTTTGACAGTTCTGTTGTACTTAGACATGACTAATTCCTTTAAAGAAGTTGCTCGGAAAGCCAGAACCTCAATCTGCAAAGCTGTAGCTTCAAGCTAATGTCACTAATTCAGGTAATTAGTCTTGCTGAATTAAATGGGAAGAATTGTGCATGCATGAGTAGCAGTGGAGGATGAGGTGCTTATTTTGTGTTATCAAAATACATGCCACTCATGACAATGAGTAAATGGCTTTCACAGGCATTTGAATGTTAAACTCCTTCCTCTGCATTTATTAATATCCAGAAAAAATATTTACACCCTCTGAATTTGCTCCCCTTATTTAGCTTCATATACTGTTTCAGTACTTTAACACAAGTAACTTAAGACTCTTCTCTACTGCCTTTTCCCACACATCTTCATGTTGCCACCGACAAGTTTTATCTCCTTATTTTTTCTACACAGCACAGATACACATGCTGTACCTTATCACTGACAAATCCAAAACCACGGCGAAACTAAAGAGAATTTCAAGTACAGCTCTGTTGGTCTCAAGAGTGGAAATACAGGACTCAGGACACAGGATCTTTGCTTCTAGCACAATGGAAAGCAGTTCTTCTAGATAGTTTCTGAATGCTGCAACTTTTTTGAGGAAAAAGAACCCTCTAAACCACACAAATACCATAGATCCCTGAGGCCAGGGACAGCAGAGGTGCTGGCAGAGAGAGAGAAGAGGTACGGAGAGTAGTCAAGAAAGCTGGAGCCAGGTTTGTCTCTGTACAGACATCAGCTGGATGGATGCAGGAGAACATCCGCCAGGCAGCCCTGAGTTTTCAATTCTTTTCTGAGCGATGTGAGCAGGATGACTGTCTAAGATTAGCAGAATGACAGAAATCAGGATGCCCAGGTATCTCATAGTTGATTACTAGCTACAGCAGGTCTTCCCCAGCTGAGGCACTTACAGGGTTTCTCTCCCACAGTGGTTCTCTGGTGCCAAGTCAGATCTGAACCATGCTGCAGCCTCTTTCTCAGTCAGAACACCTGTATATTCCCTCAGCTACTTGGATCTCTAATTTTGCAGAGTTTAGAAGAACCAAATTACCTTTGCAATCTCTGCTACTCTGTCAAGTTGAATTGAAAACAGCCCACAGGTTAAAAAATTACTGCGCCTAGACATAGGAGATAAACAGATGCCTACCCAGACAACCCAACTGTAAGAGCCTTGCTTTGTTAGAGGAACAGATAAAAAAGAGTCAAGCATAGTCTGACACGACAGGAGAAGTCAGAAAACTCATGTCTCTAATAATAATAATTAAGGGAAAAGATTAATACTCCATGAGCTTTCTTTTAATGAGAAAAACAAGTCATTCCAAACAGAGCAAGTAGGGGAAGATGTAGAACCTATTTGTAACCACGTTACAAATGCTGAATGTGGGATAAATAGTAAGATACACCGTTTTCTCTAAGCTCAGCAAAACAGGCAAGTGTATGGAGGTAATAAGAAAGAACCATTTATTTTGTGAGCTGAAATGGTTTCCCCAAACAGAACGGTGGCACCTGGTTTTCAATGAAAGATCTACCACTATTTCATCACTATGGTAATTCATATGATTAAATCTGGTCTTACACGATTTTAATGCATAAACCTTTTGAGCTTGTATCACACTATTGTCATGCACTTGCTTTGCGCTTGATCTTCTGTTGTCTTAATTTTAACCAAAACAGCTGAGACAAAATATTCATCTAATCTATACCTGCTGCTGTAATCCTCTGTGGCAGCAAAACTGAGCTGTGTTCAAAGCAATTTTATTTTGGCTGATTAAATATACAAACCACACTGAGTCGGGTGCATTGCTGTAACCACTCCATGTAGAGTGCAAAATAGATTATTAGTATTTTGCATCACCCATAGGAAGCAATGAGATCAGGAGTTAGAATGTAAAGATAGAAATTTATCCAAAATTGAAGACTTCGGTCAGGAAAAGAAATAAGCATTCTTTGTATGTCATTATTATCTGAAGTAAACATCAGTAATTACTGTTCTGCCCCAAACACTGTTGAAGAGACATGTATTTCAAGCTATATGACATCAAACCTGCAGAGTCTACTTTCCAATAGTTGGAAAAAGAGTAACAGCTCTTTTATGAGGAGTGGTATCAAGCTGGATATCTCTAAAGGTGATTGATGTGGCAACACAGCAAATGTCTGCTTGCTTTGAGGTGAGACTGAAGTCGTGTCCTACCATAGCACTAGGCAGACACAGTGCTGCAGCTGGCTATCTTAGACCTGAAACAAATACTCACTTAGCTCCATAATATGAATTTAACCCTCACCTCCCTAGGAGACCAAGCTTTCCCTATGCCGTTATCAGTTCAGGTAAGGGTAGGGGAGGAAGAAGGAACAGACCTCAGAAGCACTTCAGCCTTCTAGGATCAACCTATAAAAGCTTCTTTCTTTATGAAGTGTTACAAGACAGTCAGCTTGGAGTGACACTTCTTATTCAGCTACTTACTCCCGGTCGTATAGCCACTGCTAAGGTGATTTCATGCCAGTCACTGCCTCCTTGGCAGGACTGAATAAGTACGTGAGATCCTGCCTGAATAATTTAACTATGTCCTGGTTGTGATTGAAAGTTGCTGCACAGCAGGGAGCTTAAAAAAACATCCTTACAATTGCTGTCAATATTATTATCATAAATCCAAGGCCCAATTGTGCAAGGTGCCATGAGAAAGCAGTTGGGCTGGCATCCTCAGAATGCGGGTAGAACTGTGTAAGGACAAAAAAACGACAACAGGAAGAAAGTGGCTAAAGAGACAGCCATGGATCTTGGTAGTGGCTGCTCAGCACTGCAAAATAAACGATTAGGCAGTTATTTAGAAGAATGAGTTAAAAACAATCTTGTCTGCCATTTCAAACATGCTTTGGATTAATTTTGCACAGAGGACTACAAAGTGCTGCTTCCTCTCAGTGTCTGTGCTCAAGTATTCATGGTGTTATCTTTGCTGTGGAGTTCAGATAGGAGGCTCAGAGCTGAGAGACCCACCACAAGCTTTCTGATGGAATGGATTCTATACGTCCCCACGTTACACCATGGTCAGGATCCAGTCTGATTTTGGCTATAGTACCTGAGAAGGCAGCTACCATTACATTATACCAAAGCTACATGTACTGACTTTTTGTTTTTAATTTAGAAGTGCTTACAGAAATGAGGAAGAGTCTATTTATAAACATTTATCATAGTGAACCTAAGGGAAAACAAAAACCCATGCTGTTACTCATATGCCATATGGGATAATTATTTTTTGCTAAGCATACAAATGATTCAGAGTCACTATATTTTGTGGACTTTGAAATATTTTTCCTACAAATAAGAAAATAATCTCCCTTTCTGTTACTCAGAGTTACACAGTTGCCTACTCACTTCTCATCCTCTCTGCCCCAGGCTAAGGTCTATTTTCATTCCCTCAATAATTGCCAAATGATTAGATCTAGCCAAAGTACATCCACAGGTAGTGTTTATAGCAACCACAGACTACTCTGTGCCTCACTAAAATGTTCAGGCCTTGATCTGTCAGGTCAACTGTGTTGGGACCAGCATACGCAGCAGTAATTACAAAACAAAAAAATAACAAAAAGTCTCTTTCCTTAAAACAACAAACTTCGTCATTAAGACATGCTAATCTGAAACCAGGGATGGGAGCTGAAGGATTTTCAGAGACTTGCTTGTCTGCCAGCTCTCTGTTTTCCCCAGTAAAAGCTTTGAAGCTACGTTACTAGTGGGAGCAGTGACAACAGAGGACAGGGAATTATTTGAGGTGGGCAGACACTTCCTTTCCAGGTCTAACCCAACACTTAAAATTCCATGCCTGGAAATGCAGGGGCAGCCAGCATACACGAGGAAAACATTAGGCACATCCTCCTAAAATCAGGTTCTTGAAGAACACTTAACGAGTAAGCAGAGATTAACACACAAAAATGATGCATCATCTACATTGCAGCCAGCTGATTAGAAGAAATGAGTCCCAGGAGAACCAGAAATAGATAACTGCATTTGTCTCAGAGCCTCACTGGATAGCCTGGGCTGCCAAGTTTTCTCTGAAATTTTTTCAAGTTGAACTGATCTGCCCTGAAATCTGCAAGCTTGAAACTGCCACTGCTATTAGACCAGAAAGGGAACTCAGAGAAACGCATTGAAATTGTCAGTTTTGGTTCTGAGCAAAGACTGAAAGTAGCTCATCTGTGCCAATAAGTTGGCTGGCAGAGGACCAGATCTCTCCTTTGCATTTGACCCTGATATAAATGATATGCCTTCTTTTACAAGTCCTACAGCATCAGGACTCAACTAAGTTAAAGAGCTGATTTTACCATCCTCTAAAATCGGACATCCTGACACATGTATGTTTATACAGGAAATGGCTCACAACATTGTGAGAGTACAGGTGTGAATTCATTATCTTTCTAGTACAAGAGCATATGATGTGTACAAATCATTATGTCCAATGAAAATAATGGATTGTAAGTGTTTCTGTCTCATTATCTTGTGACAGGATTGCTATTAACTTGTGACTACAAAATAGTTTTTTAGAAAGACTCCTCGAGGACATGTTATATGTATATAGATGCCTGATTAATTTTCCTTTTTCTTTACTTCACTTAGATTGCAAAGCAAGCAAGTGTCCTAGATGGAAAGCATCACTCAATGATTGCTAAACAGTAGGCTTTATAGATCAAACATGCATTAACACAAGTGTATATATACCACAAATTTTTTTTAAACCCAGAAAATTTGGCTGTTATGATGGCATAAGAGTCCACAGTGAGAACACGGTTGTCCAGAAAAAGGCTGGAAAGTGTCGTGGAATTACAAGGTGTTAATGAGATCTGAGGCTTTTTTCAGCATCTATGGGCATCCTGCTAATCTGATACACCAGTGCCAGACAGTGCCTCCAGAAATAATTAACAATAGCAGTTGCACAGGTACTTCAGCAGTAGAAACACTGAAGAGTGATGAATCCGTGCAAACATTGCCCAGGAAGAACAGAAAGATCATTACAATAGACAGATGTATTAATAGGCTAGCAGTGTATTCCTAGCATGTGAAGTTCTGTTTTTCATTTCATCTCTTTTCCAGGCTCAATGTCAGTGAAAAAAGTTTGAATAATTTCAAGGAAACCAGAGTTATTATTTTTGTCAGTTATTTTTATATATATTTTTTGATGCTACAGCTTTTATAATTTTCTTTAATATTACAGCTTGTAGAAACTACAGAATCATGTTTTAATGTAGAGTGTCTAGCTGCAATTTTTCCTGCCGATTGTATCATGTTGTCTTTTTTTCTTAGAGGAGAAACAACAGCTCATACTAGGTGTTCACTTCATTGATGGGCAGAAAAAGAATTAGAATTCTCAGCCCACAAATATTAATACATGGACACTTATGCCACTTGAACTTGAGCTGAAGGTTGAGAGTGAAGACAGGCTACTTGAATGTTTTACTTACATATGCATAAATACCCATCTGAATTATCCGAATTCCCTTCTATATTTAGCAGAACACCTTTTCAGCAGTGGTCCACAGCCTTGTGGCCCCACTGAGCCTGCTTACATGGTAATACTTTCTTTGAACACTTTCAAAGGAGATCAGGTTAGTGAAAAGGTTATAAACTGTTACTAACAGTCGAACATGATCATCCAAAAGACCAAAGGAGTGGTGTAAAACTGACCCTCTTTCTAATAACTCTGTACCTCTTGTCCTAATTTAAAGGGTAGGAAGAGCAGATGAGAGCAGGGCCGTTCAGACAGTTTGAACAAACCCCAGTGCAGTCAGTGTTGCTCAGCTCCATATGTATCATTAAATCAGTACAAGACCAGGCTGGATGGGGCTTTGAGCAATCTGGTCTAGCAGGAGGTGCCCCTGGCCATTGCAGGGGGGTTGGAACTAGGTGAGCTTTAAGGTCCTTTCCAACTCTACCCATTCTATGATAAATATCTTAAAAAAGTGCTATTCTCTTTAAGGAGCAGCCAGTTGCAGCAAAATATCCATAATTTAAATTTGCAAAATGACTTAATAAAGCAGCCTTGTAAAAGGGTCAGCCACTGCCAGTGGTTCTTTGGGTACAGTGGCTTCTGGACAGAGCTTCGTTTTGTCTTATAAAGATTCAGCTTGTTTGAATTAACTGCACAACTGACTTTTTCTTCCTTTGCATAGTATTGTCATAGCTGTGAGAAAGATCCTTCTCAAAAGAGCCTCATGTTTTGAAAACTACAAAGAAAGACTCAAGAGTTTCTTCTTACAAGATTATGTCAGTTGTGAAAAAGTCATACTTCTACATATTATCTGATAAAATGCGAGTCTCAATCCTAATGCCTTCTGTAAAGCCCAAGATTACCCCTCAAAAGTAAATATTGGCTGACAGCCTAAATTAGTTTACTACCATCATGCCTGGTGTCAAGAGTTAGTAACAAGTTGCACGTATTTTTCTGATTTAGAGGTTTGGACAAGTGTTGTTTTAAATTTTTTAACTGATTTCCAGTAGAAAATTCAGCAGATAGAGATGTTTCACGTTGAAAGGTTAATGCTGATGTGTCTGGGAAGACAGTGGAACAAAATAGAAGTGTTACTTCTTGGTAACTCCAGAAATAGTTAAATATGTTACTTAAATACCAGATATGGGATGTAATGTGCTACTGGAATATTCCCCCAGCTTCCCCTACAAAAACGGGAGTCAATCCTTATTTAGTGGAAACACATCTTCCTGAACATATTGGAAGGGAATACGGTTTGGGAGAGTGAAAACTGAATCGAAGAATAAGCCTGTGTCTGATTCCAGGAGAGCAGATTGGCCATAGGAGTGAGTGGGTTTGTCTGGGAAGAGCAGTCTCCAGCAGAGGCAGACTGGAGCCTGGGGCATGTACCAGCACAGAACTGCTGAGGAGGGAAAGCATCTATATGAGGTAGCTGGAAACAGGAAAGTGGAGAGTAACCTTTTAGATTTAGTTTCAGTACAGTTGCATCAATTTCCTTGTGCTTCCTCAGAACTGACTTTTATAAATATTTGTGCTGGTACTCTCCCTTATGGATGCTGCAGATGAATCCTTTCATTCAGTGTTGACTTGTACTGGTTTGTGTGGCAAGTGAGTGCTAGATGTCAGGGGAGTGTCCAGTCATCTCATGCCAAAGTGTACAGCAAGCAGGAGGGCAGGTAGAGAAAAGACAAAATGAGGTGTGTGCAAGTAGAGGGGGATGCAGGTCACGGGAAAGACTTGCTTTCTGGGATTTGGAAACTCATGAGGCCCCGAGACAGACACTTTGGACAAGGAAGGAACGTTTCCACAGCTGGGAAAGGCTCAAATGCTGCCCAGGAGCAAAGAGCAGGTGACAGAAGGTGTTGCTGAGGAGGGCCTTAAAAAAAATTAGTTAATTAAATAGCTGTTTAAGGAGCAAGAGTGGTCTAACATCTTAAGAACTGGAAAGCGATAATTGGGTAGTGAATGTCCACATCGGCTGCTGTTCAGGGAAAAGTAATGATAAAAAAAAGCAGTCCCGCCTGCCATGAGAGTATAGACCTGATAACACCCCTAACATCTGGACTCAAGGCTGAGCAGAATGAACTAATTCTGGCTTTCTTGCCTTCCCTGACAATGATTCACATACCTATGTACATCTGCTTGTTTTTATTAGCCTCTGTCTTCAAGCCAATAAAACCAGATGAATGGCATTTGTTATTTAGCTTCCAGCAGTACCATGTTCAAGTGTTACAGCATCAACCATGCAAGGCAACAACTGATACCCAGCGTTCCTCTGTCTGGGATGACACTATAGCATAAATTAAATAAACACCCAGCACTTTGCAACAGTAGGAGAGCAGCAAATTGCCAAAGATAAAACTTTCCCAATTCAGTTGAAGTCCAAGAGCCTGAGGACAGATGTTATTCAACTCTTTACTTTGATTCCAAAGTAAATGGATGACAGGTCCAGGTTAACTCCACTTCTATCTCCTTAGACCAGTGCTGAGCTTGCATAGTAAAAATAAAACACGACCACCCCCGCTTACTACCACCCCCCCAAAATGCTAATGCCCCCTGAAACTGCCTTTATAATCCATTATTGTACTGCCATTTGACAATGACCAAAGAAAAGAAACTAAATAGGAAACATGACCACATTAAAAGGCTTGGAATAAATTTCTCTCTCAAAAAAAGGCTGGATTTTAGAATAATCCCTTTTTCATCCCAACCATTTCAAAAATACCAGGCTTTCTTGCATCCAAATTCCCCTTCATTTATTCTTTTTTAAGTTAGTGATACAGCTCTGGCCTTTGGCTTTTAATTTCACACCAGCTCGAAGGAGGAATCGAAGTTTCCTTTGACTGCAGGCCGGCTGCAGCCTGCCGCAGTTCAACAGCTCCTCGGCAGCAGGGTTGTGACTGTGCCCTTTAAAAACCTTCACAGTTTAAAGATCTTGCACACAGAGCACTCTTTTCCAGGAAATTGGTTTGCACGCTCCCCTCCAAAAGCCTCCTTTCCTCCTGCCTCTTATGACTCGAATTAGTCTTTTTTTTTTTTTTTTTGGCTCCAGACTAGCGTGGGGAAGGCCGAGCAATTTGATCACCCCCCAGAGTGCTTACCCTTACAAGAACAATGATAACAGTATGTCACTGTGCTGCTTTCTACCTTAAGTAGGCTTAATGGAAGGAGGCACGCCTGCTGAAAAGAGATCACAGCGGAGACTCCAGCCTTTATCCAAAAAGGCCTTGGGCCACGCGCTGGGATTAAGCACCTGGCTGCTGACAAAAATGTTTGACAAAAATGTTTGCCTTCCTGGTGGGAGGAAGTGGAAAAGAAATGGGAAGTGGCATCACACCGTGTGAAGGCTTTACCCGATGATGAAAGTGGGGTTTCCTTATCTGAAGGCTTGAAATGGAGCGGAACCCGGCCTCATGCAAGTTTGGAGAGAGCAGGCTTGGTTAGGGTCAAATCTGGATGTGTGTTTTTTAAACAAGGGGCAGCGTGTTTGTGATCTCCCTGTTTGTGTTACTACCAGCCAGGAGAGGAGAAGGAGAAGACAGCAGGGCTCTGGGCAGGCAGCTCAGCCTGTGGCTGAGGGGACTTGCAAGTGGCTTTGGGGGAAGGAGAGACAGTCTGCCCTCCATTTGAACAGGCAGGATTTGCATGGAACCTTGTTTCCAAAGAAACCTAGCTCAACAGTGCTTTCAGGTGTCATCACAGAGGAGAAATCTCTGCTGGATACATCACTCCTCCTTTCCATTCCTGGCTTCCTTGCTGTACCCCACCCAAAGGGCTCCAAGTACCCATGTACAAATCGTTAAAGTCCCCCCCCAAGTACCTAAGGTGCTTGGACATGGGTCCCAGAAGGCTGGAGTTTGGTGGAAGAGGAGTTAGACCTGGCACGCAAAACTAGTCACATGAGGCTATCGCTCAGGTAGCAAAAATAATAAATAAATACATTTTTTTTAAAGGACATTTAATAACTCTATCAATTCCCTCCTTTGGAAAACTCAGTCAGCCCCCATTGCTTAGTTCTCAGAAAGTAACTCCACCTCAAAAAAAACACTTCTTGAGAGAATGGTTACAGCAAAGAGCAAACTCCGTATTTCTTCTTACACCTCCCACACAGAAATGTCAGAAAGGTACTGCCAAAACATTTTCTATGATGACTGGCAATTTGCTTGCATGCCAAGAGAAAGGAACTTGTAAGAACATGCAAAAGTGTAATCTTACCATTCACTGCCTTCAAAAAGTGTTGTTTTTTTTTTTTTAAATGGTAACTACTTTTAATTGAGTTTGAAGACTACACTATATTGGTTCTATTTTTTATTTTAATCTTAAGCAATCCACCCATGCCTAGTATTCTATCTACAACATGAATAAGAGTCAGAATACAACATGCACAGGTAATATCTAATTAGCTAACTCTTGCTCATTATCCTAGAGTGCCATTTGCATTCCCCATGCTCTGTTTAGGAAATGATGGTGTTTCTTCTGCAGTTTAAATGTTATTTGTGTACAGCACCATCATCACTTTGTCAAAAGCAAGCGTCTGAGATGAGAAAATAATCCTGCACTGCATTAATTGTTCATTGATACCTTAATTGGGCTTACCAGCCTTTTTAAAAAATAGTTATAAAAGACACCATAGACCAGTATCTCTATCCTGCAAGAGCCATTTTAACTGTTTCCTCCTGTTGATAAGCAGGTTTCTCACAGACAGAAGAAAGAACAGCTGATATCCAAGCCTCAAGGCATTTCTTCTAAAAAAGCTCCAGAACATTTTATATTTGACTGCACAGCTGTATTTCCTTAAATCATGTGCAAAGATAGGAAAACTATGTGATTTAGGAGTGATGGCAGAGACAAAGAGTCTTATATCAAAATCCTTTGTCCAAATCCAGTTTGATAGTGATGAAAAGGTGTCACTTAGTGAACTCTCTACTTGAAATGAATTTATGGTTAGACATTTGATGGGCAGATGCTTAAAACAGAAAAAGCTTTTCTTATACCTGTAGTAGATTCAGCTGCACTTTTTCTGTAGATAAATAGAATACCGACCATATCAGTTTAGACAAGTATTTCAGCCCATATTGTTTTGAAGGGATCAATCAATCAAAGGAAAAAACCCCAACTCAAAGAACTTATTTCTCCCACTCTTCCTCTCTACCATCAAAGCAGAAACATCTGGTATGTAATTCCTCCAACCAACCCCATTTCTGTCGCAGAGAAACAGCTAGCCTTCTTCACAACACCTCACAGAAAGATGGCCTCAAGCAACAGCAAATTAACTTACAGAAAACTAACCTCAAATTATTTGCTTTATGGACTCCACGGTGTTTTGTTTCTTCTGAAAAGTCACTTCACCCTTGAGCTCCCATCCAGCCCCTACATCAGTTCCCCAGCTCTGGGGATCTTTGCAGGTACAGAGACAAGCCCACTGCAGACAGGAGGAAGCATTTTCCTGAACCATGACTTACCAGGGGAGTGGCTGCAGCATCATGTATTTAGGCACACCTGTGTAATAAAGCTGCAGGTGAAGAAAGTGAAACAATGCCTTTCTTGATTACCCCAAGCTTACCCTTGTCTTTTGAGAAGTTAAGAAGGTGCTTTGACACAGCTGAAGAGCTGTAGAGCATATGAGAAAAAAGCAAGAAAGGGGCCATGCATACAAATTATTACCTGGTCTTGATGTGCAGTCTCTTCAGCCTTGTCTAATTCCCCTGCAATGGACAAATTGGAGCATATGAAAATGAAATGTGAGAAGCATTTCCAATCTTGCTCTATGTAGATACCACCTCTAGAATTACAGAAAATAGTTAAACTGAGATAAGCTCGAAATTGAGGCATACTGAAGCTACTGGTGCTGCACTGATAGGTTAAAAAACCCAAACAACAAGAAAAAGGCTCATTGTAAGATGCTGGACCCAGGCATGGTCTTCATTACCCTATTTTTCTTTTCCAGTCAGGAATGTTCTTTTTTAAAGTGAGTAATAGTTAATATTGAAGGAAGAGCTCCAGGATATTAACTACTCCATGGTATGTATCAAATGTTGGAAAAGAAAAAATATGGAGCATTCTTCCACAAACTGGCTACACTTATATTATGTAGCTCATCTTTCTGGTCCCTTATATTGAAATCTGTTGTAGGGTAGGTACATGTGGAAGGCAGGCCTGACTGAAACCCAGGAAACACACAGGAAATATCAGGTGTTCATCTATGTGAATAAAAGGCAAACTGTTTGCTCTGACAGGGTCATTGTTTTGTCTTCTTTAAGGATTTATTTTTTAAATGGTTTATTTTCAGGTTTGGTTTATATGTCTAACTGCAACCAGAGAATTCTAGCTCACAAAGTATGTGCTTAGTATTTTTATGTTTTTCCATA
>JAHREE010000363.1:10722899-10923364 GCA_033628505.1 Tringa tobata
TTTTTTTTTTTCTGGAGTGACAATTAACTGAGGCCACATTGTAGAAGGAAGGATGCTATTGCTCCTTGCCCACCCATGGCCCTAAGTAAACATCAGGAGGAAATAGGTCCCACCCAAACCCCACTGCCAAGTGTGTTTGTACAGGTGTCAACAATTAGGGCAGAATTTGGCTTGCAGAAAAAGTCCAGTCGTACGTGCCGAAGACAACTGACAGGTTGGGAATCTGACAGGGAAGTTTCTAAGGCTGGCTGCAAACAGGCTCAGGGTGGAGGAGAATGGGCTATTTCTTTCTTTTACTTGTGAACTGAACATCTTTGGTACGTGTATGCGTCTGGTTGGGATGGAGTTAATTTTTTGTGTAGCAGTCCCTACCATGCTGTGGTTTGGTTTTTCAAGGTCACTTTTTGCCCTTTGCCCCTGCCCCATCCCCTTTCTCAAAAGCAGCACATCACGAAGCTGTACATCGCAGCCATCCTACCTGTGTGAGGGCTTCTCCACAGCGTTCAGAGGAAATGGATGAGTGCACGAACTCATTTGTGGCAACTTTTTGTAAACAGTGAGGAATGTGTGGCCATATGGAGTGGTGCACTGAGCTAACAGACTGGTGTGAATCCTTTCCTGGGAAGCCAGAGTCTCTCTGTCAAGAAAAAGCAAAACAAAGGAACTCGGCAAACATGCACCCAGGATTCTCCAGATGATAAAAGCTCAAAATAAGTAGCACTACCTCACATATGCTGTGTGTAAGCATAAGGAGAGTTACTTCAGCATAGCTGGCATAGAGTAACTCGAAGCATGATAGCCCACAGGGCTGCAGCTTGCTGTCAGTAACTGCTCTGGTTGCAAAGAAAGATTTCAGCTATGGAGAGCTTTCCCTGAGGTTTTGATGAGAGGCCATAGCTCTCAACCATGGGCAGCCCTGCTCATTTCAAAAAAACACTACCTCACGTGCCATCAGTGATGCTTTAGATAGTATTTTAAGTTGTTTCCCTTTTCTAGTGCTTATCGAAGGACTAAAAGATGACCACAAACATCTACAGGGGCACCTGATTAACAGAGGACAGAAAGGAAGAAGATACATAAATCAAGGAGAACAAGTTTTTAAAGACAGCATGAGACTGTAAAGTAACATGCTGATATGAAAGGAAATGCTAATATTTAACATTTCATTGAAGGACCTCTGGCTTTAAAAGTTTGGAGGACAGTGTGGAGGATGTTTCTACTATTTCCAAACCAGCTACTACAATTAAACATAATAATATTAAAAAACACACTGAAAGAAGGAAATTTTAGGTAAAGACATAACCAGCACCTATCCAGCCTGTTTGAGTCGTACCTCATGGTAAACCATCTAACACCACCAAAATCTGCAACTTCCATTTGTTATATCTTTCTTTTTTTTCTTTAACTGTGCCATTTCCACATTAGCCTGCAAATTGTGTCTGTGACCCCAGGCTGTGACCAGAAAGAACTGTACAAATGCTTTCTAAAATAAATATTTGAACAAACCACTTATCATATTAGTTATTTCTGTTAAATGCTAAATTATCCTCATATTTATTATTTTGTTAATAATTGCACTACAATTAGTAAGTAATGGCATCTTCAGTTGCATAAATCCAATTTTCTAGCATTCTATTCCTGGTTGCACAATTCCTAGCTTCTCCCTCTGATAAAGCACTTCCCTTTATTCAGCAGACAGAAAGTAAATCTTAAAAGTTTCCATATAAAAACTACAATCTACTTTACTTTTAATATTAGGAGAAGTATTTCTTGGATTTTTTTCAGCTGTCTGAATAGGGTTTAAGACTCAGAGTTCAAAGGAAAAAAACCAAACAGACACACCTAGGAGTTCAAACTAGTATCCTCTCACTTTTGTCTCAGCATCCCAAAAGATTGTTCATTCCTTATAGCACACAACTGGAGCTTCTTAAGGTCAAAAACTTGATTGTCTCATAAGATACTTATATTTTCATGCACGGAAAACACAAGTGGGCACCCTTAATAACAATTCTACACTTATTGGTAAGTCACCCCAATGCACTTTAAGAAACTCCTGCCGTAATTTGGTATGAATACCAGGACCCAAATCTATCAGGTTCTGAAATGGGAAGCTTTCTCATCTTCATGCTGTGTGGTTAGTTTCCTATGGCTGTTCCTTTTTTAACATCAGCCTAATAAATCTTTAACCAGGCCAGGCAAACAACAAAAAAATATAATTTAAGAAACAAAACTGCCTTGACCAGCAAAGAAGAGGGAATGCAATGAATCCTAATGACCCTTTTCTGTGTCTGATTCCAAGTGCTGTGAAGTTATAATGCAAACATTGAACTGTCCTGAACTGAACGAAGTCAAGATAATTCAAGGACAAAAACTTGTTTGCAGCCAATATAGATATTTGAAATCTTCTCAGCAGTTCTTTAAAAATCTCATTACAAGCTGAATGGGGTATTATTTCTTCTAGTGTTCCTACAATCCCTGTATTTCTTCATTGTTTCATGATGTGTGTTCTGAATACAGAGATGGGTTCTCCCACAGATAAACTACAGAACCATGTCGGATGCAAGATATCCATAAACAATTATTTGGTTAGTTTATTCACTAAAAAAATCACTTCTGCCTGAAATATTTAAATCTGGGTATATCTTCAAACCACGAAGAGTACACAAAGGACTTTGGTGAATTCTGTAGCATTACAAGATGACGTTCGCTACTTCCAATTCAAATCCAGTGTTAGCACTTGAGATTTTTTTTTTTTTGGAAGATGACAGGTAAGATTGAATGTATGGTATGTGAACTCTTTCTTCTTTTTTCACCCCTTATTATAGCTACAAATATCCCACTAAGGAGCAAAGTATCAAAGCTGTACTTTCAGATAAATTGCTGGGCTTCTTCGTATTTATCCAAAAAACCCGAAAAACCAAACATCCATAAAACAACTCCAGAAAGTATCTGGTAAGTAACTGAAAGCACAGTTTTGGATTATAAAATGATCTTGTCTTGAGTTCTATAAACAACAGGATATAAAAACAGTGACGAATTTTCTGGCTACCATGCATGCATTCAGAACTTATTACTGGTGTACTCAGGGAGGGATTTTATATGTTTCCTTTGACCATATTGCTAAAGGGAAGATTATGGTTCAATCGAGAAAAATGGCTGTAACTTAGGAGCCCAGTGAAAGAAAACGGGGAACCTTGTGCTTTGCAGAAGAGGGGCTTTTGCACATCAGCTTTTACTAAGCTCTTAATGGGGACAGAATACCCTATAGCAATCATTGCAAATTACATGACAGTATTAATACAAATATTCTGCAAAGATAATGGCCAGTCCTGCTTATCTGCCATAGTAATTAAAAAGCTCTAATAAAATAAAATTGAGATAAATTTCAGTGCTTTGTATGATGGAGCTCCTCACAGAAAACTCATTTTTTTCCAGCTTTAACTTCAACTTGTTACTCATTTTTGAAAGCTAATGCCAAGCTAGATTTTAATAATATGGCTAGTGCACATTTCTATGCTGCATTAATTATACATTTAAAACTCCACAGAAGACACCCACAAAGAGGGCAAATACAGGAAATACAATCTGCAAGTGGAGCCAAATTAAAACAGTGGCCATCAGAACAGTAGTGTTTTCATTAGAGATAACTATTCTTGTGCAGCATTTGTACGCATTGCTATGCTTCCTTAGCTCTCCCTCCCTAGAGAGGTCTATGGATCTAGCTGATACTCTTGTAGGATTTACCACGTCTACAGAATACTAAACAAAGATCTTAATAGTTTCTTTCCCCTGGCATCCTAATTAGAACAGTATGAACTTCTACACCTTCAAGTCACAAAGTCTAAACTCAGTGAAGACTAGAATGAAGTTTGCTACATTCACATGAGCAGTCACCTTTTTTTTTTTATGTGTCTTTCTCTTTCTGTGTCATATTTAGTCCAAAATGCTGCCATAACCAAATTTGTGCAAAGGTCTCCTTAATCAGATGGGAAGATTTTTGCTGGTAATGTGGGACTGTGTTGACACACAGTCTCCTTTGCCTAGGCGACTCCTGTTGCTAGAAAGCCTGGAAGCTTTAATTTTGCTTGGCTGGTTCACGATCAGAATTGTGGCAGGGAACAGAGAGAGACATTAAGATACACAGGGAGGGGGGAAGAAAATATAATCTCGATGCCAGCAAGAACAAACTGCTGACAAGGCTGATCTTAAATCTCCTTCCTAGGTGGGAAACAATAACTGAAACAGCTGAGATTTTCACCTTGGAAAATGCTAGTGAACTGGAAAGGATATTAGAAAAAGTTACAACACTAGAAAAGTAATGCAGATTGTACTTCGCTGATATAGACATATGCAATAACAGCAATTAAATTAATGTGTGTCTTTACTGAAGTAGCTGATTTTTTTTCTCGCTTGCAATATATTACCTAACCAAAAGTATCACAGTTAAGGAGAGAAAGGATATTTTAAAGAAAATTATACTTGGCCAGGGATCATCTACAAGATAGACTATTACCCTAATTCCTCGTGTGAACCGACACACACATACAGTTTGTCATCTTCAGATGTGATTCAAAAATTAATCCCAATTTAACTCTGTTCTCCATGAATCAGATGTGTTCTTTGGATTCAGTCAAAAATACAGAATGCTGAATGACGTACTCAAATGCTTTTATGAAACTTATTTATGATATTGCAGTGAGCTCTACTCATAGAAGACACCAAAAAAGTTCAAAATGTTGAGAACACAACTCCTAAATTTTGTGTGTGTATTTTTGAAGGTGCAGAGTAAGCGAGTTCCACAGTTCTAAAACTGGGGTATGTTAAGGATCATGACATAAGCAAAACTACTCAATTCACAAACAAGTTTTTCATTTTAAAATAATGTTGCAGTGACATGCTGCAAGCAGGAGTAGGATTTTAGGACCAGCTGAAGTTTTCCTCCCAACAAGAATTTTTTCATCCTCAAATGTTTTTAAGCTGCAGAGGGCTTTTAATTCATATGAACCTAAGATTTTGCACATCTTTTCAGTTTGATGGGGGGGGGGCACTAAGAGGGATGAGCACTATGTGTGCTCAGAATAGTCTGTATGCAGGTAGCTGGGCCAATTACTAGCAGTACATAGAGAGTGAAGCCCCTCTCTACCAAACTTCGTTAAAGTCTGCTCATTTCCCATGCTACACCTACCATTGTTCCTGTCTCTTTTTCAAGTGGAATTTCATTGTGGACTGATAATTCTTGACCAATAGCAATAGTACTGGAATATTCCAGGAAAAATAAATCAGCGAGGCTTTGAAAACAACTCTTATCAGCAATTTATAATAATTTTTAAATGGATAAGTTTCTGACCAGCCCTACTTATAGTGACAATTTGCAAATACAACAATTATCCTCTGGGAAGTAGAAAACATGAAGATCTAACTGCATAGGCCGGTAGTGGATTATGGGGGTTTTTTGACTCATATGGACCTGGAAGGAACTTCCTGGATTATGAAATGCATTTCCCAGGCATGCAAGTGAAAGCACTGACAATCTAATGAGGTTCAGCGTGTAGATCTGAAGCCCGTTCACAGAAGTGAACAGAAGGCTCTATGTTCCACCATCAAATCCATCATAGGAAAATGGGCAAAAACTCAGAATTCAGATAAAACACAAAATCTCACTTTGACACTGAGTAGCAGATATAATTCAGCTCTTAACTGACTTCATTTTCATTGGCTGCATTTATTTAGAGGTGCAGATGGAGCTACAGTGTATTATAAGATAAATACATTCTTGAATTTCTACTGTCATTCACCTCTCATAATTCTGACTACTCCCTGAAGTGTACCTTTGCAAAATCCAACTGGTGTAAAGATTCTATAATAACTTACCATATCAAACTTTTTTACATTCCATCTCTCAACACTCCATCTCCATGCAGTCTCACTGCAATTCTTACCCAAGGTAAATTAGTACTATACATACATAAAAGCACAACCTACAACTGAAGAAACTGCTGATTTTTTATGGCTTTTGTATTCCAGATTAGGCTTGCACTCTCTATGTATTTACCCAGGGGCGCATTTTACCTGCTGACTGTGTTCTTCCATACATCCCCAGCATCAGAAGACTAATCACATTAGATACAAGGTATGCACTCTCTTTTACTTCATCATTGTTCTGCCGGCAGATAACAGTGAACAATAGCTGAGGGATCCTCAAAGGCTTCCATTAAGCGTTGATCAAATGCTTGCCTCATTTTTCACACAGATGAGTGCATTTGTAGTAAATAAGATATAGAAGTAACACAAATTGAATATGGATAAGCTGGAAATATTCCCTGATATGATCAAACCCAACTGTATTTAAAAGGAAAAGATACAGGCCTTATCAGCTTTGATTTTGAGATGGAAGAGCAATTTTCATCTGCATATGTTGGGAAGTTCATTAACCATACCATAGGGTTATGCACACAAGTCCCCATGCTCAGACTTGAAAGGGCATGGATAACCATCCTCTTGAAATATGTACACTAATGTGTATGTAATGAAATATGTACATATCTGTTGCCATGATGGCTGCATAGTCGTTATCCTCTTTGAAAGCCATCACGACACATTTCAGAGTCGCTGCCTGACTTCAGCACACTGGTCCACGCTTGGTTTTATGTGTGGACTCCTCCTGCTCAAGTACTTTGGTAGATTCGCAGAATTGGATTTGAACAGACAGTCCCTCATCTAACTTTAAGGACAAGTAGTACCTCTAGGCACCAATGGAAAAAGGTTTACTGATAGGCTGTCTAAAGGGCTGACAAATTGCTTACAGGGATTAAAAAGCAAAACCAAGAAGAAAATAAAAAAAAAAGTAAGTATGGCAGAAGAAACATAGATTATTTTCAGATTATTAAACTACACAAACTAAAATACATAGGTCCGGAGTGCTCTGTGTTTGGAACCCAGGATAAATGTATTTAAAAAGTAAGGGGCAACGATGTGGAACCCAATTGTTCTGTTTTGGGCTCCCATTGTGCGAAACGGTCCCAGTGCTCCAATTGCACTTGAAAGACTCGGAGCTTTCCTTTCCTCCAGAACATCTGGGACAGGCGTATTGGTTTAAGAGACGTGCCATTATTGCCAGTTTTAGTTGAATTGCATTTTGCTTCCAACCCCCATTAGCAAGAGGAAGGAGGTAGGTTCACAGAAAACAGGTATGTGATGGAAAATTAAAAGGAAGTAATTTTGGAGGGACAGGAAAGAGGAAAACAATTCATGAAGAATACTCCAGGAATAGCTCCACACAAGATGCCTTCTTGAGATTAATGAATTTGTAGTACATGACCATAATTCTTTCCATTCACATGGAACAGGTCCAGCTGCTTTCAGCATCCACAAATGAGAAGCAGAAGGAAGCAGGAGAGAAAACAACCATATTTTGTTATGTCCAACAGTTAAAATCACTGGATAGCAAATAAATTATGCTAAGCGCAATTAAACACAGAATTAACAGTAATCATGTGTAACATAACACAACAAGACAGCTGAGATAAATGAGAAAGGGCTTGCATTGCGTCGTATCGAGAAACTGAATGATACGTTGCCAAGATACATGTTTACAGAAATATGAACCTGGGGTCAAATAACTGATTGGCTTCTAGCGGTACGCGTATTCATCTACGCCTTGTTTGTGGCTGTTTCTAATCCCTTCCCCTGGTTTTGTGTGTGCTAGAAAAACTCCTACTCTTGTCATAGCTGCTATTTTAGCATTACTGGGGGCAGGAATGCTAGTGCAGACGCGGGCTCAGGGGGCTGATGTTTAGCTGCTACTGAGTGGGTTAGACTTGTCCCATGCCAGGTGAGAGCTGGCACGGCAACAAATAGCCGTGATCCCCTTTAGATCACTCTGATCTTTAGAGCACTGCTAATGACAGCAAAACGAGAGGGAGATATTTCCCCAAAGTAAACGCGGTCAGGGCATGCCTGCACCACTAGTACCATGTGGGCAGATGCAGCTCGCTCCGCGTGCGCTCCAGAGCACTGCGCAAACAACTCCAATCCAACAGCCGCGTGTCCCAATTAAAGCTGCTCACGGGCCGGGCTGATATATGGTCTTAAAAGCTTGGGCCCGTGACGACAGTAATACAGGCACTCGGCTTTGCACAGCTTGAAGTGCAAGCACAGGAAGGTCACGTAAGCCTGAAAGGTACCACTTAGACTTTCTCACGGTTACAGCTACATTAGCTTTCTAATGTAGGTGCTTACAGGTGCTTGCACTTGTTAAAAACAATCTCCTTCATCTGTTGCTATAACAACTCTCTGGGATTTCTACTCAGCAAAAGGGTTGGCCCAGACACTAGTCTTGTTATTTCTTTTATTGCATTCTGTGCTGTCTTTCAGAGATATTTTAACTCGCCCTGGTGGAAAAGCAAACTATCGCCTTTCATTGGACAATCACAAGTCTCAGCCATGGAAGAAGACCAGAGCATGCCCCAGACCCCTTGGAAAATCTGGGCCCACGTTTCTATTTTATGGTGGGAATGATTGCCCAAAAAAACTGCAGGACTGGGTTACTGCCGTAGAGTGCATCCAAATCTGAGGAGACTCCTGGGAGCTACAGTAAGTAGACACAGAGTCTGTGCACCTAACATGCCAAAAAGATGATATGGATAACCTCTAACATCAACGTGTTTAAGAGCTAGCCAGAGTAATACTTTTGCTTTGCCTTCTTAAGTTGCAGTCGTTCCTGCTCAATGCAAGAAAAAAGACACCAGTTTTCAGGACAAAGCTCTTGAACATGATTATACTGCCGGCGATCCCCCAGGATGTAATAGAGCATCTCTGGGTTAGGAGGAGACAGGGAATCTGAGACCAATTATGTCCACACCAGGCCCCACCGCCGGCAGCCTGCGGGACGTTCCTCTGAGGGTGAAACAACACACAGAGGAACCACCCTTCCAGCTTTACTGCTTTATTAAGTCTCCACCAAGGAGCTGTTGTTCCCGTAGCAAATAGAATCACTCCAAGCTTCGGCTTTCTGCAGTGTTTTACTTTTTGTGTCAGAGATATAGAAGTTCATTCTGTATTTGAAAACACACCTATGTCACAGGCCTTCCATAGTCTTTGAAGGATGGGCCAAAATTAAAAATTAATTTCTAGCTCCTGATATGGAAAGACAGTCAGAAAATTTCCATAATAGACAAGTGGATGGAAAAGCAAATCTGAAGGAGATGAAACAAGCAGGGTCACAAGGTAATTGTTTCCTTAAGGATGCAGATTTGGCCCTCACCTATAGATTTCACTGGAAACATGGCTCAAAATAAGGAAGCCAAAATCTATTTGGTTTATCCCTGCTCTCTTTTCTCCTAAAGAGTAGCTGACAGGTGGAGACTAAGCCAAGAGAACACAGCCCCTGCATTAGCCATTAATGGAGACAAATGCCAGGTGTAGATGTCAACTGCAATTTTTCATTTCCTGCTGATAGGAGAAGGTTCCACAGAACAATGCCAAAATGTTGGGTTAGAAAATGCACTCGTGGCTCCCCAAGTCCTTTTGTGACTTTTTATAAAGCTTTTTGTTTTCAAAAAGTGATTTCACTCTGGTACTTCCATTTCTCCATGTAGCTTTGTCACAGTTGATCTTCATTAAAACTGAAGATGCTATAAAAGAAGGCACAATTTTATAGCAGAGGTAATTGCTCTGTAGTCTGATCCACTGTAAGTGCCAGCATGCAAAATAATGTTGTGCACTCACACATGCTGTGTAGCATTAGACATTGACACAAACAGCAATGTATCTCCCAGTTTGTTTTGATTTAGGAATTACAGTGAGGTAACAGTCTGCTAGAGGCATTTTTCTACAAAACAGATATGAGCAGAGTCACAGCCAGAACCAAGACTTCAATTCACATAGAGGAGAGGCTGGAAATCTTTCAGGGTTTGGCATCAAGATGGGACTAGTATTTCACTTTGTTGACTTCTTCAAAAGCATGCTTTGCTGGAATGATCTTTTCTATTTTTATTTATGCGTTTGTGAGTCCATATAATTCCACTTTTGTGGACTGAAGGGGACCCTGAAGACTGAGGCATTTCTGCGTCAACTGTCAAATGAGGCATTGCATTAGTAGTCTCTACAACAGTATAAATCTGACAAGGTTGCTGTGATGCTCCAATTCTGTGTCTTGACCAATCTCCTAATGAAGGGAAGACAGAGCAATTTAAGACCACCTAAGTTCTCTCAACAGCAGTTTTTTGACACTACAAGTCCTTCTGCATGAAAGCCTCAGTTATGGTTTCCCCCCGTGTAAGTCAGTCTGTCTGAAACGCACTGACTGTCATTCTAAAATGGCTGATTAGCAGTATCTGTTCTAAATCAACAACCAGTAATGGAAGGCATGTGCTCATTTTATGGGCACTGTTTGCGTGGAGTCTGTCTGTCCATTTAGTAGTTGATAAATAAAACAGAGTGTTCAATAGTCTGAGACATTTCACAGTGAAATGTACTTGCTTGAGAGGCTGTGAAAGTGGAGAGCCAGGGACTCATTATGTCCTTAATGAGTTTACTAGAGACAGTCATGTTTAGGAGATAGCACCTGAACTGTCAAAAGTTATATTAGTCTTTCCAAAGGGGGTAGATGTTCAGTAATTGTTTCCTGGAAAAAAGGGCTAGATTCTTCCTTTATTGGGTTGGTGTATACTTAATAGGGAAGGAAAGGCAGATTTGAATGCAAATGGAAACCCAAGAGACTCCAAGGAACTAGATACAAAGTCTAATGCAATTGACTTTCTGCAATTGCAGGAATTGACTTTCCTGCATCCACTGGTACGCATGAGCACACTGGAAAATAATGCCTTCTTGAGTATTTGAGCCAAAAAGCAGTGTGAAGAGGTGGGCTAATATAGAAGGGGAATTTTTTGTTTGGTTTTAGCTTGAACAGATTAACAGAATACCTTTCTTCTTACTCCATCTGCATCATTTGTCAATACTTTAATTGATGTTGTCTATTTTGGACATTGTAAACAAACACCTATTTGCATCGTTCTGAGCTTGACCTGAGTTAAGGGTAAATCCTGGGTACTTGCTTAACAGCAAGCCACTCCTCATAGCATTGTGATGATCCTTTAAATGGGAATTCTGGAACACTAGCAAGCAAAGAGTTTCTTGAGGGCCTCCAAGGGGTAACGAGCTGTGCCTCCCCTGAATTTGTGCAGGTTGCTCTTTGCACAGATATTAGCATATTCTTGTTGAGGGTAGAGAGAAGGACAAATAATGAGTATTCTTGTAGTGCTGTACCAAAGGTTATTATTAACAGATCATATACAATGACTATGAAGAAAGAATATCAGGGAAATTATGTTGATTCTTCATCCAACTTTCCTTTTAGTAAATTAACTGGGCCTGCAACCTAACATGTTAACTCTTTCAGCTCTACTCTTGAAAATTTTGGTCAGGCAAAGAATACTATAGCTGTGGATGCTATAGGCAACATTAAGATAAAAATAATGTAAGTTTGGCAGAAAATTTGTCACAGATGTGTACCAAGTAGAAATGACAGAAACGCTGTTAGTAAACAACATTATCTCAGCTTATGAGAAGCAAATACACCCACATACATATCTGCTTTTAAAGTCCACAGTCATTTAGAATGATCTGCTTAATAAGCTTTGAGTTGAAGAAGTATGTGTGAGAAGGAGGAAAGAAAAGAGAGGGTTGCTTTCATGAGAGAGAAACTTGGATTACAACTTCATAGGGGTGAAAAAGTACTAAGATCTTCAAAACCATTGTCTTTATTTTGTAAAAATAAATATTTATAAAACTAATTAAACAATGAGGCAGGCCAGGCATCTTTTATGATGTCATCTTGCCCCTGGCTAATACAATTTCAATTTATCTCAAATTGTAGCTGCCTATGTGAAAAGATTAATGTAGCTCTAGCATCAATGTAGTAGATTGAGCTGGCCAAATTAAACTGACACTCAAACTACGTAGTTCGCTATGTATGTTTGGTGAGTGAGGACAGCTTAGTAACCAGTCTGAATAATAATAATAATTGCATCTTTCCTGCAGAGAGCTCATTGTCTACAAAGCATTGCAGATTTGAAATTTACTGCTTTGTTCATCAGAATTCAGAATGATTACCAAGTATCCACCCAAGAGTTCCAGATACAGTCTGTAAATGACAGATCAATTAAGAAGGCAGCCCAAATTCCTAGAAATGCTGGAGAACAAGGGGTGGACAGAATACATTACAAAGAAATTATGAAAGTGATGTAATTTTTGAAACAAAATCAGAACAGAGGACAAAGAGGTAGGAAAATGCAGAAAAATAAAGATCGAGCTATACTGCCCTCATTAAATACCTCCTACTGGAGCTGAAAATCTGTCAAATTCAGAAAAGAAAAAGAAGAAAAGAAAAAAATATATTCAAAGCCAGGAGAAAATGTGTAAGCTGGTAGCAGCATCTAAAAGTTAAGCATCATCTGGTTTCGTGCAGGGAGAGAGGATTTATTTAGTTACTCTAATGGGACTCTAAGAAAACAGAAAGCACAGGGCTGTGAAGAATCTACTGAACAGCTTGAAAGAAACAGCACAGAAGGATCTAGAGATCACTTGCATCCAGATGATGGCTTCAGAAAAAGATGGTACACTGGCTGTAGAAATCAGCTGTTGCCATCCCATCACAGAGTTATGCGTTATTACTGTCACGATTTTCAACACTGGTATCAAAACAGACAAAGTGCTATGGTTGGTAATTTTGTGTTTAGAAATACAACTTTTCAATTTTGTTACTGAGGTCAAATAATATTTTTGGAAAATAGGATAAACAACATAAACCTTAGAACTTTAATACAGAGCCAAACACTTTGTTTCTAGCCAAACAGTATGTTTGGTCTTCTTTTAATAATTCAGCCTCACCTGTTTTTTGCACTTCCAAACCAAATTTAGTTGTGAGATACTGTGATTTAAGAAAACTGAAAGAAAATTAAGAGTCATAGCCCCTGTATAGCTCAAAGTCTGAGTGAGCAAAGGCAGACTACAAAATTTCACCTGCCCCTGGGAAAACTCTGCAAGCAGAATTAAGGAAACAGTTTATGTACCTCTCCAAAACCAAGGTACAGGGATAACCCTTGGTGTATAGAAGTGCTCTTTGCACCTTCATCAGCCTGAGAAGGGAACCAGTGCCCTCAGAGCTGGTGAATTTCTGCCACTGCCTTGAACAGCAAATAGTAATTTACCTGATACACACAGTGAGGACACCTGCTGTGCATGTCCAACATGTAAGTAGTATTAAGTGAAAGGAAAAGCCGTTTCAACTTGTTTATCTTGTAGCATCAAGAGTGGTCCAAAGCCACAAATCAAGACTGGAGGATCTGGTAAGAACCCACAGGCAGGGGCTAGGCCACCTCAGAAGTGCAGGTTTGTCATTTATCACTTTTCAGTCTATAAAATGACTATCTGCTATGAATGATTTTTATCAATGTAACATGCACTCTTGGTTTCGAGGCACTCAAAGGCTCTACAGTAACCATATAAGGCACTACAGTTACCACAGGCACTACAATATCATAAAAATACCAAGACATGAGTAAATATAAAGGCACCAAGTGAGCCAGAATATGCCTTTTATGCTACATGAAAGTAATTTTTTTAACATAGGCATAACTAATACACTGTTGAATCATTAACCTATATGAGTGTGCCAAAGTGATTATTAAGGTTTCCATCCTTACAACACTCTATCAAATATTTCAACAAAATAATTTTGTACTTTCAATCTAACTTATTAAAGAACAGATTATAACAGTAGTTACGTAGTAATAAAAGAATAATCAGGTATGCTCACAAAAAGTCCTGAATGCAGGAACAAGAAATGCTCCATGTGTGGTATTTTTATCACAAGCTCAGTTTCCTGAGGAACTGAACAGTAAGAGCCTGATTGGAAAAGTTTGCAAATCTAGTCTGGAAATACCTCTGCCAGCCTCAGTTATACCATCTTATACACAGTAATACAATTCAATTAAAGTATCACAGTCTGTTATTTAGGAGTAGAAACTTTAACTAAATAATCCTATTTCTGGCAAAAAAAGCAGACCAAGAAAATTATATTTTTGCAATAAATAAAATAGTAACAAAATCAAAATATCCAAAGCAATGCAACACCTTTGAGATGGTTTAATTAAACTGGGTCCAACTGGGATTAATTTGTTCCCTGTCATCAACTCAGGTAGGAGCTCTAAAGAAAGACAATATGTCAGACTTAATTGTGCCTTATTTAATGTGAAAATGGCAATAGACTCTCTAGTGGTCACCAAAGTAGTAAAACAACCTTTTAATTACTTCGGTAGTCTCGTTTCACCATTGCTTGAGGAAATACCCTACCTCTGTTCCTTGGCTGGTGTCTCAGTGTAACACCTGTCCCACGCAGCAGCAACAGAACCACACTGAAATATCTACCTTCGGAGTTTTATTCATCCCTCTGGAGCACCCCATGTTGGCTGCAGTCACACCTTTAATAATAGCACAGGGCAAGAAGATTCCTACGGAGAGGAAAAGAAGAACTAAGGGAATTGTCATCCCATCTTCCTGACAGCTCACTCCTGAAGGAGTGCTGGTGAGGAAAAGGTATCCAGATCTTCCACTAACTGGCACCCAACCATAATGTCATATATGCTTGAAGTCATTCATCTGATGTCACAGGCATAGGGTGCCGTGGCTCAGTTTTTCCCACTTTTCATTGCATGTATAGGGGCAGAAAAGGTGTGGTGACAACAGAGCTGCCACCATAGCAATGGAGCTTCTGGAAGGCAGAAAAGCCCAGGACTCACATTAGCAAGAAGGTCTCATTTATTGGCGTTTCTCCAGCCTTAAGGAGTCAAGATTAGTGGGAGGCAAGGGAAATGGACACAGAGGGTGAGCAGAGAACCTAGTAGAATAAGAAAACATCACGTTTGTTGCTTATGGCTGCAACTGCAAGATGGTTTCAGGAGGCTGAGAAGTCCTTATGCTTATCAAAACATTATTGCCAGAGTGGGGAGGGTACACCAGGACATTTCACCTCTGGGGCAGTGGTGTGTGCTCTAGGACTCTCCTGCCCACTTGTACTGTCACACTGTAGTAGATAGACTCAGGTTTTAAGAAGAATATATGGGAATTTCAGAGAGAAGTCAATAAAGACTAAGTATAGACTTCAGGATTTGAACACACCAGCAGTAGCACTTAGGTACAGCTATCTCGCAGATGAAAGGGATACGTCAATAGACTTATCCCATGAGTAAATCCCATTTAACAAGATACATTACACTATCTGCTGTAGCACAGACAAAAGCAAACATACATCTGACCTAAAAGATCCTTTCCAATCTCAAAAGTTCATCCTGTGGGACTCAGCATGACATCCTCAAAGGACTAGAACTGCTGAATGAAATATTTCTGAGATTTAGCTTGGTGATAGACTCTTGACACAAACATAATATCCCCATTTTATACAAAGACCATTTTTCATAACCGTGCCATCTCTTATCTCTCAGTCCTGATCTTTAAAGAAGATCTCCAAAATGCCTTCCAAACACAAGCCTGGAGCTAGCATTTTAAACTGTGCTGGTCACTAAAAAACAGGGATTCAATAGAAATATTGATTTCATGGCGCAATATAATTTCCTTTCCCCTCCACTAACCTTTCCATGTTCCAGAGGCTATAAGTATCTTTTCTTTTTCTTTCCCTTAGAGAGATAACTGCCTTACCAATTTTCTTTACATGTACTAACTACCTTTTCTTTCAGAGGTAGTTTACCCGGTACATGGCTGAGCAATTGCTTTCATTTTGTGTTTAGCTCTGAAGTATGCCAATTCTGTTTCAGACCTGAGGAAGGCTGGTGCACCTGAAAATTTGTTTACCTTTCCCTATTATGCCAGCTGATTAAATAAAAGATGATATCTCAATGTGCAAATCTGTTTTTACTTCTCATCTTTAGAATACTGTTGCTAAAGCAACACAGCCACATCTCCTTTCTAAATATTCCTGAAGTTGGCAGGTTAAGAGAACACATTAAGTAAAAAACACCAGGTTAGATAAATGAGACATGGTGAGATCCTATTCCACTAAACGGCAAAGAGGATCAACACGTAGCAATGGAATCATAAATAAACAATATGAAAAGTACTCGCCACAGACTATGCCTAAACATATCTCTTCCCTCATGCATCAGAAGATTCTGGTAACAGTTTGCTGTCTCTGGACAGCTTCACAATAAAGTAAAAAAGTGATAGCCCTGTCCAACAGATTGTGCTTAGACCAAAAGGAGAGCTGTTTTCTAAAAAGGGTGTATAGATAGTGTACCCTGTACCTGCTCCACCTGTTGATTCAGGAAAGCAAGGGTCTTCTCTAGGCTCTGTGTCACATCAGCCAATGTCTTGTGATTATCCTGAAAGCCTTGGGGCAGCCTAAAAGGCACTTGATGTTAAGGAAATTCAACCTAACCTAAGAAACCAGTATGAGAGGAAGAGCTCCTTCAGGCTCCTACAGGCCCTTGGTTGAACTCAGCAAAAAAGCCAAAGCTGATCTCAAATATTCTAAGTCAATACTAGCTGAGGACAAAGTGCCCAAGATATGGACCATAAACCGAGAATGCTACTGCTTCTCAATGCCAAACACAGCCATGATGTGAAGGATAACTACTGCCAGGTACTTTGCCAGTCAGGCCAGCTTGTTAGGCTAGATAATTCCATAAATATTGTTTTGATAGACAATATCCATTCATACATAGGACACTTCCAACTTACCACATGAAAAATAACACAAATATATCATAACATATTGTGACATGTTTGTGACAAAATAAACCTTTGAGCCAGCCTTGATAATATTTCCAGAATTCAAAGCATTACCCATTTAAATTTCTTAGATGCTCTAAGTCCATCCTTTGCTGCAAGTATTATTTTTGCTGTGTCATTATGTTGTATCCTTCAGGAGTTATTCACAGAAAATGAACACCAGAAGTAATGGCTGTATTTAATTAAATCTTATGAATACAGGAAGCTAGCTTTAATATTACCTGGCCAGCACAGGCAAATTAGACACTCAAAAATGTTTAGCACTCTGTCTTTCTACCAAGCAAATATACATTTTTAAAGACAGCAGTTACTTATGGACACTACTTTTTATTTTAAAAAGACTCCTTTGAAATCCATGAACTTAAGTAAAAAATTACATCCTGTGTCTCTAAGCTATTATTACATTCTTTTTCAGGTTAGTAAAAACAAGAGATACTGCATATGAAGTGATGGTTTTTTTATGATATTACTATGCTTTTTATTATTATTTTATATATCCCTAAAGAGAGTTGGTGGAGGGACCAATTGCTAGAGTTGTTGACCATCTTGTCAGAGAACAATTTAAGAGAACAAGGAAATGGAAGAGATGATCTAGCACTCACCAGAATCAATCTGCTACTGCTTTGAGAAGGTGCTGTTTACAAACAAACAAATAAAAGGGGCTTTGCTAATCCACAACTACCAATCTGTATCACCTCAGGGACTACCCAAGAAGAAGAAAATCTTTACTTTTCCTCCCCACCACTTGTAGTGTAAATAAAGGGGCTTTATTAATATAAGTGCAATATTAATTTGCAATAAAACAAAGACTTGCCTCTACTGTTGCCTCGGTGTTACAGTCAGTGAGTGGGAGGCTGGTTTACATGACACTTGCTTGTACTCTCTGCCACCTGAGAACAGTTCTCCACAAGCCAAAGCAAAGGTCAGGAGCTAAGGAGTTAAACACAAATATTAGGATTCACAACAAAGTCTTATTCCTTGAAAAAATTAAATATGCTAAATTTACTTTTAAATCTCATTAAGAAACTTTATCCAAGGATTTTTGCATCCTAAAGGTGTCCTATAATCCTAGGAACATCTAGGAAATCAGCTGCAAATACAACTTATTTACAATCGGAAGTGAGGGCAAGTCTGCATACCAGCACACGCCTACTCCCCCATGTCAGGAAATCCACTCAAAATTACAAAGGTTGTAACTTGTTTGTTATCTGTCACACATTTTACCTCACTGATTCATCTACTTTTTATTCACTACATGAAGGAAGCAAACTGAGGGGAATAATCTCTTTATTTAGCATACTAGATGTCAGCTGAAAAAAACCCTCGTCTGTCCATCCATTAGTAGTGTAGGAGTGAGATGCATAATTGATCTGACTTTTCTTTCGCATTGTTGAAAAATAGAAAATAACCCTGATGACACCAACAAACTATTCAACTTCTGAGACTTTAATGATAGACACTGATGCAGCTGTCATCTTTCTTGTGTGTGGTGGCCTAAAGTGAACCCAAGTTCTAAAGCAAAATGAGAGTCAAAATCCCAGGGTAAGACAGATAGGAAGGCTGGTCACGCTTGTGCGAACTGAGATGCACAATTTTGGCACAACTCCACCAAAAATGTGGGATAATTGAGACTACGGGCCTACTGCCTGCAAAATGAGTGTAACACTCTTGCTTTCTGCTGACAGCTCTGAGAAAGAAATACTCCCTCAGTGGTAAGTGGTTGGACTCAGTTGAGTGTATTGCATTACTCCAAAGTCTCACAAGAAAATCACCTCCTTCTCCATCTCCTGGCTTGGTCGGTGAGCATGGAGAGCACGTGCAGAGGAGAGAAGAGGAACAGCTCTGGGCAGTAGTCCCACCACACCTACACCAGTGGCTCCAGTAGGCAGGGTCAGCAAATGTAGTGGCTGGGCAGCTTTCAGTGTCCAGCATTTTGCTTTCCCCCTTGCTGGTATTCACTGTCTCCCTAGCATAGAGAGAGAACAGTAGTCTCTATCAAACCAAGCTTGGAGACTGAAGTGGTTGCACAGACACACAACTGAGTTTTAACACACACACACACACACACACACACCCCCAACGTCACTGTCCTAAAGAGAAGAGATTCAGTTAACATGAGCAGATGCAGGGCCTTCATCTTCAGTACAAGAAGGGTGTGTTTCCAGAACAGGGAGCTATATAAAACATAAAACAGTCATTAAGGTCTTATCTACTACTGAGGCTGCAAGGGTAGGAGCTCTGGATCACATCAGCAAAAGCACTGAAACCTCGAGGTTTGCCTCTCCTAACATCTTTGACTCTCTTTTTCTCCCTAGTCTCTGCCCAGAGATGAAGCTTCCAGCAATGAGAAACTATGTGGCTTTTTGTCACAGTCACGGTCATGTGTTGATTTTTTACATGCAGGTATGCAGGTCTGGACTCCGCTTCTAAGAGCTTCTTCCTCTGCCTGACTTGTTAGTCAGCAGTGTCAGTACAAGAGCTAAGCTCTGTTCTTCCACTGAGCAAGCCAGGCATCAAAAAAAAAAAACAAACCAAGACAAGGTTCCTCAATCTGCACACAGAAGTCCCAAGGTCAGCAGGCGGGGCCTCTGATCTATGGTGACAGAAGAGAGGGGCAATAGCACATTGAGTGAGAAAAGTAAAACAGCAGAACAAAACAGAGATGATAAATAAGACTACCTTTTTTTTTTAAAATTCTTTTTCTGGGTCAATGAACAGAGCTCTTCTTTAATAAGTGAATTTTGCACGGTTACTCAGCTTCTTGTGTTGACTTCTGCATGATCTGCAGCCAAAAGTAATCCAAAGGCCAGAGTTTTCGATCCAGGAGCAGAAGCTTTCATGCATAGATCATTATCTATGCTCAGAGGCAGACATCCCAGCACTGTCTTTTAAGCCTGTTTTCCCTCCCCAAGAGCTTTTATAGGCCTGTGAGAGCAACCAAGGGATACTAATACTGTGCTTTTATTTAAGCCTTGTCTTTGACCCTGCAAACTGTGTAAAAATCTTGTACGGATGCTGCCACCCTTCACTAAAACACTAATGAAAATTACTTCATTTACCTGGCATTATGCAGGGCAAAATGACCTCTTGCACACCCTGACACCTCAGAAGGCTGTGAGGATCTGACTGCAATGAGAAGGAGGAAAGTAGAATTTGTGCCCACTTTTGCCATAGCTTATAAGCATTTACCTAAGATATAAGAACAATTGACACAAAACTGGGGAGGTGATAAGGAGGCTGGGCTGGTTTGGGGACCGTAGAAGACAGAGGGCTGTCTGATCCCAGAAGCAATTGTTTAACTTCATACAGAAAAGGAAAAGAAGATATAGTAGCAGCAGTCCAGCCACACAAAATGTATGTCAGGCTCACAACACTATATATACACTAACTTGAGCACAAAGGAACATGCTTTTCTAATATGTGTATGCATACACATATATACATATACATGTCTGTATATATATATATTTATATATTCACATATATTTACACAAAGATATTTGTTTATGTAGGCTTGAGGCCAGACAATAAGCAAAAGGAGCTAGAAATATTCACATATGAGGAAAAAATCTGATTAAAATTAACTAAAAGTTGCTGGAATGGTGGGAAGATTAAAATGAATGGCTCACACGTGTTGCAGAATGAGGGAGAAAGGTCTTGGTCTTTTACCTGTCATAGCATCTTTATTAATTTTCACTCGCTGCCACAATGAGGAGATTATTTTTGCAGTTGCCATGCTCTGTTGTCTGCTAGGGAATGTGCTTCACCCCCACTGCCCTTTGGCATGCCATGTTACGAGCCTTCCCTCACTTCTTGAAATGTGTCAAGGAAACACATTCCAGCTTCTGGGATGCCCAAATTCATCTGGGATCACTCACTCCCTGATGTGTTTGTTTGCAACTCTAATTTATTTGAATCCATTGTTTTGAAGAGAATAGGGGGCCTTGTGCCTGTTAGGCTTCATTCTGAGATGCTCAAAAATGCAAAGCAAGTTAATCTCAGCAAAGCAAAGGGGTTAGGCTGGAAACAGTTACAAAAACGAACCGCAAAAAAGGCAGAGAAGTACTAAGTAATATGCTATCCTTAACTTCTGCCTGCTACCAAGGCTCTGAGAGCTGCGGCACCCTGAAGGCAGCTGAGACTGGCGCCACAGAGACATCTATGAGATATAGACCTCCGTATCAGACTGGGGTCAGGCTAAAGGGGCTTTTTCTCCAGCTACATCTGAGTACAACCAGAATATCAATGCATATAAATTAATTTTCAAGTACATTCCCTTTATTTTTTTTCATCATTTAATTTTAGGGGAATTTGATATCAATTGTGATGAGCCTCATCTGTGAATATGTAAAAATAAATATTTTTCATGCCTGCCTAGGGTTTACACAAAGACTTGACATACTGATTTCTCATGCTACAGTGGAGAGAGAACTGAGCTGGAATTTGCCTGACTTCTCGTGTCCCAGGCACTGCAACTTTCATTGTTGCATTTTTCATAGTTTGATTACAATTTATAAATATGTCAGAGAAACCATTATCATTAAGATGCTGTGCTTCCACGTAGACCACACACTTAAAAATAAACCAACAATACATATTATTAAGTTGGCACACAGTATCTCCATTTTCCAACACAACTTTGCAAGCTGGGGCCCACCATACTTAGCATTTATCTACTTAATTTGAATCAGATTAATAAATTTAAAATGTTTGAGGATTAAAGTTGCAACTGATTAAAATAAAAATAAGACATGGGTGAGCTTTATCCCAGATGGGAAAATCTCACTGGAAAACCACACAAACTATTCCTTAAATTTCCAATTGCAATTTGTAGCATGAATAAGACATGGCTGATTTTAAGCTGAAAGCTCTTTACTGCGCATCTCAAAAGGTTAGAACTCAAATTTCAAGTTTGAAGAAAGAAAGATAAGAAAAAGACACAGACAAATTTCTTACTTAAAGGACCTGTTTTGTCTAATGAAAGATGACTCAAGACTGAATTTCACCTTAATGGACAAAAAAGAAGCAAGCATTAACTAAAATTGGTCTTCACTTATGAAAGAAAGTCACAGTCGGCATACATCTACACTGTCTACTCAGAATGCAAATTCAACCACAGCATATATTTATTTATTTTAATAGGGACAAATTTCTTCCTCAACTTTTTTAATAAGAACAAGAAGTGCCCAACTAAGGATTAAACACATTTAAAGGTACAGACAAAAATCATAACACCAGAGAAAAATTAAAATGTTCAGTAGATATTTGCATCTTCTAATGTGAATTGTAAAATGAGAATGCAGCTATTCTATATAATGTGAAACATTGCAAAAAGTTTAAAAAGGCCACATCTGCCAAGATTAAACATGTGCCTAAATAATCAACAAGTCTGGTTAATTTACCCGCACTCCCACAAAGCCTACAATTGCTTAGCTGAAGGGTTCTCCAATTCATTAATGTTTATAAATTATTTTTATTATAACAAATCACGGAAACCTGGAACAATTCCAACAGATGAGAGTACTGCCAAGAAAACAGAAATTCCTGGGGCTGGAAAATAAAACCCTGCAACATGCAGCTTCAGAAACTCATATCATCTAAATTTATTGAATATCGACTCTAAAATTGTTGATTACTGTGCAAAAATGATCTGACAGTAGACAAATTTTTATTCTGTAGCAATTTCTAGCAGGAAGATAAACAGCGGAATAGCTAACTGTACAGGCTGAAGGACTGTCTCAGCATGAACTTTTCTAGATGCTGTTTTTTCCTAAACCGTATTCCTTGCTGCAGCTTCTTAGGCTGGGAGGCTTTGCAATCAAATCCTCCAGCTAGGTGGTGGATCCCTCTGACCTCAGATTTTGTGGAAAGGGCCCCTAGGGCCTTCAAAAGCCTTTGACGCTGTTGTGCCAGTGGGTGCAAGCATGCAGTCATCACGCAAACGTACCATCACCACAGTCGCCGGGAGGATGAAAGCAGGGCTCAGCCCATGGAGATTAAATGAGTGTTTGCAGATTCTTGTGATATCTCTCAGAACGAATGGAAAACTCTGAAAATTAATTAAAAGCACAGCTTCACAGCTGAGACCTTGAACATGGCATTTCGTCTGGAGCTAACGTTTATGAGAAGTTACACTCTCCTCACCTTGGCAAAAGGCTATAAATTTGTAATTAATAATTGCACTGCTATTAATCTCTGAATGAAGTGGAACACAGTCATTAAAGGGAGGAAGCCTTCTAAAAGTAGGTGCATGTGGATGAGTACAGAATCCTTTCAGAGGATGAAACGGGAAAAGTGGCAAGAAATGTTATAAAAGGCTTGTTACTAAAATGCTCCTATTCTGGTCACGAATAAGCACTTGAAACTCCCCCAAATGAAGCCTTTTGGAGTCAGCTGCAGCAATAGCTAAGCCTGCTCCTGCACCATCCTTCTAGAGCCAAGTCTGCTTTTCAGTTATAGCAGGTCAGAACACAGTTCTGTTTTGCCCATCAGCAGCTCCTCAGTTCTCTGGCATGCCCATGAGCAGGTCATGAGGTACAGCATGTTCCTGTTGCCACTTGTTGAGGCTCAGGGTAGAGAGATAGGGGCAGTAGCACACGTGGTCTGGAGCTAAATCCAGTACAATACGCTGTCTGGCATCTTAGATCTTTCCTTACACTGCTTTTGGTCCAGTGATGAGGCAGACTCAAATTAGGGTGAAGGACACTGTTAGGGAAATGGGGTCAGTTCCCACCACCAAGGTACACTGTGAAGATCAGTTTCCCAGAGACACTCTACCTAGATTATCTTCTTTCCTTGTATTTTCCCATTGTCTGCCACCACCAAAACCAAAGAGGCATGAGGCCCTCATCCACAACTTGCTCTGGAAGCCCTCACAACAGCTAGGGGCTCACACCAGTGTCTGCCCAAGAACCCAAGTTTGACGCTAAAGATCCCCCTGCCAGCTATGGTGCAAAGCTTCAAACACAAACTTTCCTGGTACACTCTTTTCTTCACTTTTAAAGTAACCCTTCTGAATATCCTCTTCATGGAGGTTCCCTCAGAGGTGTAATGGGCTAGGAAGAAGGAATTTTCTGCCTTAGCTTTGATTCTAACTAAAACCCCCATGATCCTCAAACCTCCCAAAACTTTCAGAGTTGATTTTACAGATCTTATTAGAACCAAGTTCCTTGTTCAGCGTGAAGAAGAGACAATTTTATCTATTTATTATCTTCACTGTTGCATGACAAAACAAAATCTAAGAGAGAAATTGAAAGCAGTAAGTGGCCAAGTTTAGCCCTCCATAAGCTTTCAATTTGACTACATATTTGGAACCATGTAAATAAGGCAAGAGCCTAATCAGGTGCCACACTCCTACAAAACTTAATGGAGAGAAACGAAGTGCAAGTGAGTTCATTAAACGGTGCAGTGGGAAGTGAAGTTGAAAATATTTATCAATCAATTTCTTGAAGATCACAGAGTAATGGACAACTTTCCCAAGTTTGATAGGCATTTCTTTTCAAAAAACAGTTTATTACCTAGGAATGTGTGCTTTTACTTAAGAAAGCACTCTTGTTTTTTAATGACTTCAGTGTTAGACACAGCATTTTGACATTGGCATAATTGCCACACTGCCAAAGACAGGAACCCCAAGTTCATGGAGCATCAATAGAAAGTCCTAATGCTCCCTGATAGTATCAGGAGAAAATCTTTTAACATCATGTATAAAATGTTTTAGTCATTCCCCAGCAAACGAGAAATATCTAACAGAGGAAATATCCAAGAAATATCTAACAGAGGAAATGAGTGAGGAACCTACATGAAGACCATTAGAATGTGAAATTTTAGTTTTGGTTAATCTTGTTGGGTAATACAAACGAGCCTTTTGCATGTGATGGAAATGTTTTGTTGATTTGACCCACTCTTGAGGCAGCTTGACGGGATTTAGAGAACAATGTAACTGTGGCTATAGCTTTATCATCTCTTCAGAGGAAGCCTATCTCTTTGTGTTCATGCTGTATCTGTGTTGTAAGCATTTCTCACTCCTATGGTAAATTTTATAATGGAGTGAGTAAAGACTAAGGTATGCCTCTACAGAGGATTCAATTAAGTCATCCCTCCCAATCTTTCTATGGAAAGATTATAACACTTCAACAAACTGATTTTCCACACCTCCACATAATGGCTTTTTCTCTCCCGTTTCAAATATCTTGTCAGCTGAAACGAGTGCATTCTGCTTTTACATTCTCATTCCTTAACATGCATTTGTAGGCAGTTGATAGTTATAAGGCTGCATTGTGCAATTTAGAACTTTTAAAGGACATCTGCACAGTGCTTAAACAAGAGTAAGGCTGTTTTATTTCTCATCTCATTTGTTAAAATATTATAGAAGATTATTATGAAGATTGATGGAGATGATTCCCAGCTTAATTGTTATAACCAAATGATCACTGTGCACTGATGTATAAAATACAAGGTGTATCAAGTCAGAAAGTATGCACAGATTTTGCAAGGCTGGAGCAAATCACATTAACTGTGGAGAAGCAATTGATTATTTTCACTGACTGGCCTTTTCATAAGACTCAACTTTCACTTATGTACAGGCACAAAATGACCAGAAATTTTTAAATTCCTATCCTGACTGGATTCCCTTAACCAAATTAGTAAGTGGAAAAGAAGGGGAAAAGCAAGTTAGAAACAACAGAAAACTGGTCAGTAAATAAAAAATCAGGTCCCTGAGGAAAACTGGGCAAACAGTTAATATCTAGTATATGCTCCTGACAACAGCAAGTAGAGCAGCCCAATAAGAGAGGACATAAAGAGAGAAATGCCTGGTGATAAGGACTCAGAATTGAGATTACACATGTTTTGGTGAGATTTTAATTTGCTCTAGTTTGTTCCCATGGACTAACCACCCACTGGCTGCTTCCAATTAAGCTTCAGCTGACAGGAGTTCCACTCATATGCTGTCACACCACTTGGCAAGGGGAAGTAAGGCCAGATAGGCAGGGATGATAAAGTCATTCGCCTTAAAGTGAACTCCTGAGCCAAACCAAAATGCTAATGTGGATGTTTTCCAGTGTTTCAATATACAGAGACACAACGGACAGTATAGCAGAACAATGACAGTGGTGCACTTACAGTCATCATGAGCTGCATTACCGTCAATTCTGCACTGATGGGACAGTCATATCTGTCTTGCATGCTTTATCTTTGCTTCCACTCCGCTAGCACATGGGCGTTATCACTGCTCGACCTTTCTCTTCCAGCAGAGGGGAGGAGGGGGTGCTTGACATGCATCTGTTCTTCTCACTTTTCCTTTCCACTTCTCTATCCAGCACTCACCAGTAACGCAGGCTTTCTGCTGTCACGGCAAATCTGCTGCTTGGGAGAGGGAGACCCAGCTGGGCTCTTGAAGGGAACCACCACCTGCAAGAAAGTCCCATACTTGAAGGGCACAAGAAGGAAGGCTATCCAGCTTCCACCTTCTGCAAAAGCAAGCAGACAGATCCCGCCTCTCGCCCGCGACCTCTCTCCCCCCCAGGTTCCACAGACCCCATCCAGCCCAGCAAAGAACCTGGCAGAACAGCATCACAGGGATCTCTGGTCTTGTAGCCTGGGAGAGAGGCAGAAGTGTCAGTCATGAAAGACTGTAGGGGCCTTCTCCATCACTAGAGGACAGTCAGTCTTCTGGAAGAGGAACATTTTTTCACATGGACTAATCTGGAGCAAGTACCATTTTTATCTAAGCCATGTGTTACAAACTGCCTAAAGTAGCTAACATAGCTGGTTTCCATAGTGCACTTTTCTGTAGAGTGTTTAAGTAACTGGGAGATAGTAGTGGGAAATGGGGAAGTAAAATTTAATGTAGAATCATTCAAAACTCACTATCAGTTCTCCTTGATGTGCACACCTTCATCTAAGGAGAGAGTGACAGGAGGACTTAAAAGCCATTTTATTAGAGTTGAGTGCCTTTTTATTCCCACTTTCCTCTCTGAGTTTTCCTCTTGCTCATAACACATCACAGCCATGGATCTGGACCGCTACCCTCGAGACTTGGCACACAGCCACACAAGTCTTACCTTCTCACAGAGTTCAGCCTAGTATAGCAATCCCTGCATTAACACCCTCATGAATTTACCTCCTCCACCTTTTAAAGACTCTGTGAGTCTGGAGTAATTGAGGTGCCCACCACGTTTTTAGTTATAGCACCCTTCTTTTGAAACAGAGACCGAAGAAGTGTCAGGGTGGGCAGTGGACTCCGGGTTTCTAAGTGACAGCCCATGTAGAGAAAAAATAAAGGTGCAGTACACAGAGAATAGCTATCAAAAAAGCATGTATCCTACATACAAATGTTATACTTCCTGATTCTGGTCACACAGGTGATGATGCTTTCCATCAGCAATACATCCTGTAAATAGCTAAACGCATTGGCAAATGTGAATCAAATTTCCATGTGAATGAAATGCAATCAACTGTTTAGCTTAAAGCTTTATTCAGCTACCCACAGTAAGCAGACTTGTACGAGTATTGCAACTAATCTTCATTTTTTTTCATAATTTAAAAGGTACTACCTCACCAATTTACTACTTAAGTTTACAATTCACTAAACTCAATGCAGATATAAAAGCTGTATCAGATAGAATAATCTGCTGAATAAAATTAATGAAATTACTTTCACACACAGACTGGCACTGCTTTAGCTTTAAAATTTAATGTGAAATCCCACATATGAACTCCTTCTGCATTCATTTTATTGTCGTATATGATGGAAAAAAAAAGTTCCTCTGAAGGCTTTCAGAAAGGAGAATTTTCAGTATCAGTTACAGTTCTCATGAAAGGCTCTGTGTCATGGTCCTCAAATCAGGACACTTTGCAGTAACCAATCTGGAGTCTGAAAGCCTTTTTCCCACCTTATTTTCCCTTCAAAAATTAGGTGCTGTGTGGGGGCTCGAGAGCATCAGCTCCCTATGCACAGCTTTCACAATCATCTTTCCCAGTATCTCTGCCCATCAACTGGACTAACACATCTACATTTGGGAGAATAGCTGGCTTCATCTTCATGCACACTCCTCCCCTTTTTGCTTGTAAAGCCAAAAAAGTTATAAATAGTGATGGGGAGTATGGGACATGGACACCTGTGGGGTTAAGACCTCAGATTATTTCCCAGGTTGCTGAACAGCTGCCTAAATATATCCTTTCTATCTCTCATTCCTTTTTCTCACTTACTCCCCCAGAAATTTACACAGAAGAGATGAGCTTAAGCCAGCAATCTAGAAGAGATCTGAATCTTAATAAGCAAGAAGCAGCACTGCTTTTCCTTACGTACATCTATCTACTAAGACAAGATTTTTTTTCTCCGGTTGGGAAATCATATGGTTGGGAAAGCATATTGGTTAAGGGCTGAGGGACAAGGATGCTTTGCAAATAGCATATTTAGCATATCACAAGGGCAAAGAAATGTTCAGTGAAGTCAGGATCTCTGACAGCTAATATTGTCCATGTGCTTGAAAGCTAAAAGGCTCTCCCTTGCAAGAGTGCTTCGCAGCTTTTTTGTTCATTCCCCCAAAGCTCCTAAGAGCCTCCAAGGATCTCCATGTAGCAACCTGCTCTCAGTGGCCCCAGCAATGTGTCACATTACTCGCCCTACAGCATGTCTTTTGGGCTGAGGCTGGGAGCAGTGTGTAAAGAGGCAATTAAGCTGTGTAAACCGGACAAAAGTGGATGTTGAATGATGAGTCCTTCAGGGCCATGCAGCAATTTGATCTGTCTGAGGCAGTCTGCTGCAGAAAGCAGATTTAAAAGGAGAGAGTCACACACAGATGGGGGAGTGCAAGCAAAGCATTTCTCTGGCTGGGGAGCATCTGGCATAGCATTAAGCTAAACTTAAATAACTAACAAGCTAAACAAAAGTTTTAAGTAGCGCGTGATGTGTATCTTTTGGAAGGGCCTGAAATGTGACAGCTGAAGACAAGTCACAGGATGTTTAACTACTGGAGATCTGAAGCTGTCTAAACAGATGTTTAAACTGTAGCTAGAACCAGAGGAAAAAAAACCTGACCAAACAAAAAAAACAAGAAAAACAAAAAACCCACAGAGACTGTTCAAGTCAAAATTATGTATATGATGGAGAACTGGACCTGGTAATGTAAACACAGAAAAATAATTAAGGTATTACAGACTGTAGCACTTAAAAGAGAGCAAGAAGACTCAGTAACTGAGCTATATTTCATTATATTTTACCAGGCTTTAAACTTTTCCCACCTCTAAGACTAGATGCAACCCTGCTTATCCACTACCAGATAGTTTTGCCTCTGGGCACAAAAGTTGGACAGTTAACCCTCAATAACTAAGTCTGCAGTCCCCTAAATTGTTTACATAGAACAACTGATGTTCATGCTATTTTTTACAAACAGAGTGGTGAAACAATTTTTGTGTAGCTCTAGAGACCTTAGCAATTCTGCATCTCTCTCAGATCTTGAGTTCAATTAATGTTAATAATAAGGAAAAAAAAAAAGCCTCACACTCAGATGTAGCTGTGTGCTTGAAAAAGAGGTGTAGGTAATGTGTTTCAGGACATTGTCAAAGGAGTAAAAGAATATTTCCCCATTGCTTACATTATTTTAAATATAACACAATTCTTAAAACAAACTTTTGGACAGAAAGAATCTTTGGCTGTAGCCTGTACTTGGAAGACTGTTGTATTTCACCCCTATTAAGCAGACTAGCTCACAGTTGTCTACAGACTATGACCACAAAATACAGCTGCCCTTAATCTGAAGATGTCCCATCCTGGCTTTGTTGTTTTGTGTTCACTTCCCTAGTGGTTGATAACAGTTTAATAAATATAATAATAAAAAAATCCCTGCCTAATATTTAATTTGAACTTCTCTTGTTTAGTTTCCAGCTATTAGTTCTTCTTGTGTTTTTCTCTGCTAAGTTAAGGAGCATTTTTGTATCTATTTGTTCTTACCATGGAGCATTCATACAGTATACACTTCTCAGTCTGCATTAATATAAAGAGCAACTTGATCTGCAAGTGTCACATTATACAGCTTTTTCTCTTCCCCTTGAATAATTAGTATTGCTTTTTTCCTTATACTCTACAATTTTAATATCCTTTTAAAATGTACAAAATGAAAACTATTTTTCGGGTTCTGACTCCTGTACTCACACAGAAACTTACTTCAGTGCTTCCATGTGGTTTTCCATATGTTCTTCTTCCTATACATCCAACATGCAGGCTAACATTCCTGCCATTGTAGGGATCCTCATGCTGATCAGATGCCCCCTCTAATCTCTTTTTTCATAGTCACCACTTTCCCTTCCCCACTATTCTGTTTATGTTGGTTTGTGTTTCTAGGCACATAATTTGGTTTCTTCTCATATTGAAATGCGTTTTGTTTAAATGGACTCTGTTGTTTAGTATTCCTGACCTCTCTGAAGAACTGCCTCCTCTTCATTCTCTGGCAGAGTACCTCTCCAATACACTTGTATATGTTAGAAGCAGGAATTTATTTTTCAGTGCTGAATATGCTAAATAGTAGTGAATTCAGTGTTGAACTCTATACTCCTTCACTGATTACTCCTCACTAAATTGTATTTTTCAAAATTTGCCAACTATTCAGTATTTAACTTATGTAATATGTTCTTCATTGAAAATAAGAAGGATGTTTTCTGCTCCCACAGCAAGACTAGCAGAGACAGTTTTAAATGTCTCTTTTTGCCTTCCTCTATAGTGTTACCGATGAGGCACTTACTAGGGACCATACAGGCATTTTCACCTAATGAGATCTCTCTTATTGTGCTGAAGTGGGACATGGCTGAGGCTCAGCATAAGCCTTGCTCTCTTCCCACATACCAGCGCGGGCTTGTGACATCTCACCAAGTGTCTGAGATCCACCCGCCTCCAAGGGTAGGGACAAGGTTCAATGGTTTGAGTGGTCCCATTCAGTCCTTTATCTCTCATTTAAGACCGATTCCTATAAATTGTCCTTCTATATATTTACTATGGCTGAAGAGGATAGAAGTGGAGATGTATGAGACGACCATATGGCCAACCTGGCTGTTAAAGACAGAATTATGCTCTGGCTTTAAAGGACTGTGTTACACTGTCCCAGGGCTCTAGTCTCTAGTCCTTTTTGAATAATATAAGAGCTTTAAAACATCCCTTCTAGAGATCTCAATAATCCAAATTTTAAAGATAAATTAGATCTGAGAGGGGAAAGAGCTTCTCAGCCAATGCCTTCAGGATACCTGGCAACAGCCTCTGTGAGCCTGCAGAGTATTAAGTAGCATTCTAAGTTACTAATGACTTAGAAAATACATTTTCACCCTCAGGCAATACAAGTATATCAGTCTGATATTTCCAAACAGAAAACAGAAATGTTCATTGAATACATCTGTTTTTTCTGCACATTTATTTTTATTATTTCCCTCTCCTTGGGGCGTACATGTACAATTACCAAAATTCCTAATAGATTTATATATACAACAAATAAACTTCTTTGTGTTCTCAGTCTTGCAAGACATGAACTTCTTCATCACTTTTCTATGTTCCAGAACTTCAGATCAATAATGATTGTTACTTATTTCCTTGTCCGTATTTTTACACTGTTTTTTAATACCTAATTCCCACCTCCATTATATTACCAAAGCAAGACAGGGTTTCCAGCTAAGATGATTTATTTCTTGACAATGGAATACTGCATTTTTTGGACCATTCATCTGAAAAAAAATCTTATTTTTATTTTTGACTTTTTTTTTTTTTTTACTTTTTTACTTTTTCCTTTGCATGGTTTCTGTTCACAGTTTCCCTGTGGTGCTTGGAAGATTGCCTTGGTAGCACCAAATATTTGTACTATCATTAAGATAATTTTTTTTCTTGTCCAGACTGAACATAATTAGAACTGAGTCACTGGACACCATCCAGTTTTAATCCAAAAAACTATTAGTTGCACTCACCAGCCATCACAGGTAGGCTCTTCATAAAATATATTTGCTGTCTCTTCACCTGTAACTCCCAGCTATTAATGACAATTATTATTAATTTTAGTGTTTCTCTGAATGGGAGAAATTAATACCAGGTGCAGAAATTACTCTTAGGCCAAGAGAACAAAATGGCTGCAATCTAACTCTTTACTGGAAGTAGGTCTGCTGCATGTGCTAGCCATACCCATCCCCATTTTCCACAGACAGAAAACCTGAGGGCAGGACTGGACTTGACCCCTTCACATGCCTGGACACATATTTCTATTACTTTTCCTTTTCTGCACTGCATTTCTCAATCCTTTGAGGAAAACCTGGAAGGAGGCTTCTGCTTCTTCCATTTCTCTCACCCTAGCCCTTGTGATAAAGTATTCCTTACCTCTTCCTTTTCAATATACATCCCTTAATCTTTTCCTGCGTTCATCTCCCCCTCAGCAGTGTCATGGCTCTTCTCTCCTATCCTTCTGTCATTTTGTCATATGAAGGAAGTACATTTTCCAGGAGACTACTGCTTGTAATGGGCTCTATGTGTTTACACTTCTATTAAAATCTTCAAAATGATACATTGGGAAGTCAAGTCTTACCTTGCAGTATAATATTGATGAACAATCTGGCCTGATATTCCTCAATACAACATGACTCCGTGAGAGGCGAGTCATCTGAACGTGTTACCGGTCACTTCGGCTCATCCATCTTTCTCCCAGAAGCAAAGAAAAAGGGAAGTCAACAGTGGGTCTGCTGACAATTACCACGGAAGTATTCACGTGTCTCCCACCTTTAAGTCAACATTTAGCTTGTTTACTTAAAATGCAGCCTTAAGAGGAAAAAAGAGAACACGAACATTAAGTAACAAGTGAGGCATGGCTTAGCTGAGATAGAACAGGCTTTTATTTTTAAACAAGCTTAGGCTGTCTTGTGCCTGCTGTCCAAAAGGTAGAGCAGGCTTAGCATGACAGCAGGTCCCCCTGTCCCCCCAGCAGCACCCTGCTCCTTCCTGCTGCTCAGACTCCTGCAGCCCCCGCACAGCAGCACCTCTGCGCCCACCCGCAGCCACGGACGGGCACCTTCCCTTCTCTCTCCCCTTTCCCTCCCTAACACAATCAGCAGGAGCTGCGTTAAGCTCTTGTAATAAACAAAACTTTTAGTTCTTTTCATCTTCAAAGCCTTTTTTACAACCGTTAACTAATTAATCCTCACAAGAGCCCAAGAGAGCTGATGGAGTTGTTCTAACCAGCAGCTAGCTCTCAGCACACCTTGATTAAATTGACCGTTTAGACAGGAGGAGAAAGTGAAGTATGTATGTATTTAGTTTGGTTTTTTTAGAGGAATGGAGGCTGAAGCAACACATGAGCTGGAGGTATGGCAGTGTGGTTTTTGATTTCCACTTCTGAAAGCGCTGTGCTGCAGCTCTCATAACCCCCTTCCACCCTCCTCCCAAGGTAAACTGAAACCCCTACAATACAAAAAGATAGAAAAAGGTTTTCCTCAAAGTTCCTCCTGCAGAATGGTAAACTGTCTCCTTGGTTAACTCTAGCCTAAAATGAGACTGATTACTTTTTAACCTTTACAGAAGCTGGAATACAAACTTACCATGCACTGCACACTTGGAGATTCATTGAAATTTGACTACAAAAAACAAAGGGAAACATGCATTGCATCTTGAGCAGCTTTACAAAAAGTCAGGCTAGACAATCCTTTATGAATGACTCAATCTATGCATATCATGAAACAAAACATGCAACTTTCCAACTTCTGTCATTTCTAATTAGACATGGCTAGGATATATCTGTTCTTAAATAAATAAAGCACAAGCAGCAAGAAGATATTTTATAGGCAAAAAAAATCACTGCAGCAAAACACATTCAGGAGTGATTGCAACAAAAATTATTTGCAACAAAAATTATTTTTTAAGACTTCAGCAATCACTTTGAAATTGTTCTAGAAATCTAGTTCTCCCTAACCTCGGAGCAGCATGAAGCAAAAGTAAAAGGGTCTGCATTACTTATTTATTTATTTTAACCTTTAATTTCAGGGAGAGCTGTTAAGAATTCTTACTCTCTCTTGCCGTGAGATTCACCCAGCTGTGCAGAGGAGGCAGGTGATTGGCAAGGTGGTCCATGTCCTGCTGGTAGACAGGACCAGCAGCCCAGCCCACCACCACCACCTCCATCCATCCAGCAGCAGCTCCCCAAGAAGCACAAGCGTAGCTGCCTCTCAAACCCTGCCACGGCACCTGAGGTTTCTCCAGCACCACGTTACAGATTGCACCAAGGCAGTTACCGAGCACGGAGAAAAAAAAAAGGCATTTGGTCAAAAATTTGTAAGTTATCACGGCAAGCAAGGACACCTACTTCTATGAGAAAGTTATCAGGAAGAAACAGTTATCAGGAAAAAATAACCAAACATCCCAGACAGATGGTCATAGTCCCCATGTCAGGCAGGAGGGGCTGCCCACCGAGCACCCGGCAGGGGCCTGTGACTGAGATGCAGCCCACTAGGACAGGATAAGTTCCAGGGTCCTTTGAGGGCCCCAAGGTGAAACCCAGGGAGCCCAGCAAGGGCTCACCAAGGTGATGCTCAGAGCAGGCCTGGTGGTCTTGCTGAGCCAAAATCATGCCCTTTTCCCATGGAAGGGAGTCCTAGGTAGTGGTCTTGGAGGAGGAAAATTAGGGAAATTAGTGCCTACAGGTGCTCTGACAATACCTTCTGAGCTGGGTGGTGGACCATGAAATTTTCCTTACCCACTTGAGGTCCAAAAGCAACTTAACCAAGCAGAAGAGCAGAGCAGCTTGTTGTGAAGGTTGTGCGTGGTCTGGCTTCAGAAAGAGCTGTTTTCTTGCAAAGTGCATGCCCAGGAGGGATGACTGCAATAGCAGCATAGCAGTTACAATTTCATTTGGTGAAATGAAATCATGAAGTGAAGTTTTTGGGTACTGAGAAGTTGCTGTATTTGCTCTAAAATTCCCAGTGAACAGAATGAAACTTGTTATATATGTTTTTTAGACCTAAGAAGTGAATAGAACGTCAGTGTGGGTCATAAACAAAGCCAGGACACAGCAACTCTACCTCAGCCAACATTCTTAGAGAAGTCACAAAGGGGAACTGAGAGGACACCAGCCCTGTTGAATCATTTGGCACAGTTTCAAAGAGTTTAAGTCAGCACAAGCTGTGCAGTGAGCAGGTTAAGGGAACTGTTCAATCTGAAAATTAATCATTTTTGTTAAGAGTTGTTTTTTGGCCAGCACAGTTCCCTGAACTACCAGTACTGGTGAGAGCACTGGCCAAAGTTGGGGAGAGAACAGAGCCATACCAGCATGAACATGGGTCAATGTGTGCTGCCATGAAGTCACCACCCCAGGAGCTGTACTACACAAGAAACCATCTACAGACACTGTCCTCAAGGCCTGCTGTATCCAACGACCTGCAAGTGCTGTCTAATCACAGCTGAACAGATGTGAAAATAGAACTGATCAATTGTAACTTCATATGTGGAGGAAGTCATCTTAAACTGGGCTCGGGTCTGTCTTCCGCTGGGATCTTCTGATAACATCAAGATGAAACATGTTGAAAGGCTCTCCTTAATTTTTAGAACCAAATCTGAATGATCCTATTCAGGCTGTCACCAGCATATGAGAAATGCCAGGAACAAGACAGACGCCTTCCATTCCAGCAGTCTCCCGCTCCCGGGTCACTCCCAGAGGGCTGTTAATGCCAGTGTAAATTAACAGACTTAGAGTCACACCCATTTCATCAATCTTGGATGTCACTAAACTGTACCTAGGGATCCTTCGTCTGAGCTAAAAGAATAAAACAAAAACCACATAAATGTACACAGCTGCTTTTTAATAGATGGATACACCCATTAGAGGTAGGTTCTTTCTAGCAAGTTCCCAGAATAGCCCCGTCTCTGGATGTGGGAAATACGCCAAATCCCTAACCTTTTAAGCAGCTCATTTTATTACCTGTCAGCTATCTAATCAGTCTTGTACAACATGGGCATAAACACCACATTAATGGTATAGCTACACAAACACTTCTCTGGCAGCAAAGATGGGTCAAGAAATTTCCCCACTACTTGGTCCAGTGCCAGCTCCAGCATTTCTTCACCGTACCATCCTGACCCTCTGAGGCCGTGCACTCTCAGTGAGACTGCTGAAGTTACCAGGGTAAAAAACAAACCAGAAAAAACCTCTTACACGGCAGTCTCTTCCTCTTCAGCGAGGAAAAAGGGGTGGACAGAGCAGACAGAATAGAAATAGAACTTTGGAAAAATCTTTCACAAGTGTTAGAAGAGGGCAGAAAATACTTGAACTGACTTTGCCACTTTTATCAGGAACCCACAGTCATAGCTGTACATGGAGAAACACAGATCAACAGAAGAAACCATGTGCCCACCTGTGTTAAAGCAGTCAGAAGCCCTGGCAGAGGCAGCCTAGAAGACAGCATGCATTCAAACTGTAACAAAACTACAATTTAACATTCAGCGCAATTCAATTTGAGATTTGGCTTAAGATTTCCTCAGCCAAAGAGGAAACAATTATAGTTACAGAATGACAGCATGAGTGAATTACTGGGGCAATATCCTGGATGATCCTTACCAGTTCCTGCAGACACCACTGGCCCTGCTGACAGGAGGCAACCAGGAATGACCAACACCAAAACCACTGAGAGTGATGTGACTTAGCTTCACTGCACTAAAATTCCTGATTAAAGAAGTCAAATGGCCTTAACCCAGCTTAAAGTTGTGAAAGTGAACTGAATTAAAAATCCTTGAATTCAGAATAAATCCCTAGGTAGTTTTCAACCTGTTTACAGGAGGACAGGATTAAAGGAATCTCTGGCTCTTTTCATTTCATGCAACCTCATCAAAATTCCCTGCTGCACTGATCAAGTTAAGGTCAAATATTTGTGACCCCACTCTTCTGCAACTTGCTAGAAATTTGCTTAATTTTCATCCCAAATTTATTCATGGTCAATTTATTCCAATTTATCCTCATAACAACACTGTCCTTTGGGTTAAATGGCTCTTCTCCCACTCTACTCCATGCATTCTAGGCAATATCTTATCTTCTTGCAACTATCACTTTGCTAGATGAACAAGCCAAGATTTTAATTTTTCTTTCAAAATGAGAATAGCTTCCCACCAAACTTTTTCAATAAGTCTCTATTGCTTTAATTAGAGTTCAAGTTCCTTGGGCCTGGATCACCAGCACTGCACACAGTATTTCAGGCATTATTTCACTGTTGGCCTGGATGATGGAACCCATTTTAAAAATTAACTTACATTTACACATTTAATTTTCACTTTTATTATCTACATCAAGAAATATCAAGATCATTTTTTGAGCTCATACCTCAATATTTTGACATAAACTTATGAAAATTAAGACTTGAGAATGTTTTCCCTCATGCTGCATCCTGAAGCAACATGGTCTGAATTGAAGACTAATGAAAATATCCCTCTATATACATTGTTATGTTAGGATCAAATAATTCATACCACATACCTTACATGATATAATTGACAACGGAATAACATGCTTCTGAGTCTCAATAACCTTTTCTAAACATCCTATTCAAGGCTATGGGTAGGTTATAAAGATTGTATCTGTTTTCCAGAAATTGAAAACCTGTACTAAAATCATAAAGGTTACGGAATACAAGACAGTGTAGCAGTCCTTAAAGTCCTTAACTTATCTCTATATTTAATTATTCCTTTTCAAGATTTTTACCAGGCTTTCCAATTGCTGATGCTTTTTTTCTCATTAGAGTGATAAAATGAGTCAACTGCTACTACTTTAAATTTCGTTAGGTAGCCCCAAGATGGTGCCAACAGTTACGCAAAGTGTAACGGTCAGAATGTATTTATTTATCAGCTTTGTTTCTTGACTGCTATGAATGTAACTCGCTCCTGTCATCTAAGCAACAATCTAATAGATCATTTTCAATGGAACCGGGCTTTATGATTATTATTTTTTTGTTGGCTTTATTTTCTGCTTTTGTTTGTGGTTGGTTTGCTGTTTTTTGGTTGTTTTTTTTTTTTTTACAGTAAAAATACATTAAAATTTTACATAAAAATATGTAATTTTTACATATTTTACATATGGAGCCTCTGGCTCCATATGACATCTGTGTGTGTGTGCACATGCTTGTGTGTGTATCTCCAGCTCAGACACCACCTTGTGAAAAAATCAGACAGTCTTAAGAAAGAAAGAGTACTATTCTGATTTATATCACTATGATCTATTGAAAAAGACACTGTATAGAAAAAGCACGTATCTGTTTAGCTGAACAATAATATCATTTCCATGTGACCAAATGGTCACCTTTTGAAATTCGAGATGCTGAATCCCAGGGCTGCCATTTTAAAATCGGTAGAGCAACTTTGGTCCATAACTTAAATATTTTACAAATATTAGTTGTCAAAATATGTCTGTGTATGTCTGCATATGGCTATGCTACCCCATCACCACACAAATATTTTTTTCTCCCTCAAACAGAGGAAATTCAGGCAGGCTCCACAAAGCAAATTCTAACAAATGTAGGACACAACTCTTGGAGTCTTGTCTACCGTGGAACCACCTCCTCAGAATGACTTCCATCACATGTTGCATATATGCAAACAAACTACATTCCTAACTTCAGATTCTTAACAGTTCAGTTGTCTGAAGGACTGTTGGGGCTTTTGAATTACCCGTAGGAACAGATATCTTTGGTCATCTTTGTCAGTGAAGGGGAAAGAAAAATAAAAATGTATGTTCTACAAGCTATTCTGCAAGGATTTATATTTGCACTCAGTTGTCTCATTTACAGCTCTGAGTGCATTCATTTGTACAGTATAGTTGAATAAGACTTGGCAGTTAAAAAAAATCTTCATAAAAATTAATATCACATCTTCATAAAAATTAATTTTTTGTTGCTTCTTCTGTCTTCCTGAACCAGATTTAGCCTTCTGGAAAGGTAACAAGAATGTTCTTTCATGTTGAGCTATCTGCACAAGGCACTAAAATTCAGCTTTATGAACATCGTGAATAAGAAAAATTACATATTTCATTTTATTTTTAAATCACAGCATGTCAAAATGAACCACGTTAGAATAGCAGGGACTCATTTCTTCAATGCCTAACAGTAATCATTAACTTTATCTCATTTCTATTCGTGCATACCTTGTATGAAACAGAGGCAAATAACAGGAGCTCTGTATTCCACAATGGCAAACTTTCCTTTCTACTTATTAGATACTCTAAATAGAGCACCTGAACTCCAAGAGTCAATGTATACAACTGTCTTGGTCTGCAGCTGGGTTGAAGCTTTAGGGCCCAGTTTTGGTCACCCTCCACAGATGCAACTCTCTTACAAGTCAATGCAATCTTTGATATGAGAATTGAGATAAAATACAGGACTAATGCCTAGCTTACTACACTTCAAAGAGGGGCATTTCAGCTAAGGGAATAGAGAAAATATACCTACTCCAAATACAGTAGTTGTCTTCTATTTAGTGGCCCACAACTCTCACATTGTTACTGAGAAGAAAATTCTATCTACCTTTAGTAAGAAGGAAATAGTACAGTTGCAACCTCAAATATTTGTCGTTTCTAGGATGCTTAGAAAATATACCCAGCAGTGGGCAAACACTTATACTATATTTCTTCCAAAAAGTAAGTATACTTACAATATATATATAAAATATATAATTGTGTGTGTGTATATATGTACATTTGAAAGAAAACTGGAAAGCTTTTTAAAAAACGTAAAAAGTCCCCTCCTTGCCCCTTGTAAGCAGAATAAAGATTGTGTAAACTGCTCTCCATGCCGTCACTCTGGGCTGGAGCATAGGAATGCTGCTGACAGCAGTTGCTATTCTTTTGATACACCAGATACATGCCTCGCATTCCCGCGGCAGCTGACACCACAATTAGTCCTTGTATGGCCAAAAGGGGGTGGGGAAGGAGGGAGTTCTTCTGGAGAACATTTGGTTTCCATGGATAAGCCTAGTTTCTTCTGCCGCAGTACTGTCAGCCACTGAATCATGAAGTCTTTATACTCTACTTTAATTCCATTCATATGGAATTAAAATTGCCCTTTAGTAAAGATTTCTTAGAGAAAAACATTTAATGAGTTTCAACCTTGTTTTGTGAAACTTCATGGCAGTGAAACTGGGAAGGGGGAGGGGAGATAGTTTTCTCAGAGTCAAGTTATCTAGTACATGAATGAAATGTCTACTGAAATTGGAAAAAGTTTTGCCTAGTAAGTTTTTTTTTCTTTCTTTTTACATTTTCCTTGTTTGAAAATGATTTCTGACTAAAGATAGTGCAGAAGACTTGAAGGCTTACTAAATGCTTGATTTTGGATAAGCCATACATAGGAGCAGAATTTGTATAAAGAAACAATTGGTGTTGATTACTAATAGAACTTGGCATGTATTTTTCTCTTAACATAAAATCACTCCAGTGATCACAATTTCATAATCCCCAATATCCAAAAACAATTAAAAGTTCTGTCTGGTCTCCAGTAACAAGATTTGAAAATTGCATGTTAGCATATCTTCAGATATTTCTATTGCGTCATGATGAATGGACAGTTTGTGCCTGGAGGTCAACATCTTTTCCATTCAGCACAGTTGGAACAGAAGTTGAGTAGGCTGATACAGAGCTGCCAAGACTGTTGTTTCCGCTGCAGGCTACATAATTTTTGCCCTTTTGAGAAGCCAAAAGGGAAGGCAGTGCAATCTATTGGTTTGCCCCCCGGCTCAGAGCTCAAGATGCACTGGGGTTTTAATGATTTGTGTGTATTATGAAACAGCTTCATCACTGATATGTTTTAAATAAAAGTCATGTTCTGCTTCCCTGACTTAACTCATAATTTAATTATCCAAATCCAGATTTCCCAGGGGCTCTCGTAAGACATTCCAAATAAACATTTCACTCCTTTTCCTCTTATGCCTCTGTTTCTCATGCTGTCCTATTCAAGACTGACATTTGCCATGAGAGCAACCAAAAGGTAACTTTCTGTCGAAGTGGAGAAAGATAATTTTTGCAGAATCCTTACCCTTTCATCACAAACCCAGACCCTGTTATTGCTAGCACTGTGAATAATCACACACAGCTCTTAAATAATTTGATCCTCTGCTTTTACATTTAACGTTTTTAAGGCTGGAGGATAGACGGGAACAAAACTAACATTTATTTCCCCTTCTTCTCATTTGTACCCTTCTTACTGACCATGATGAGAGAGCACAATGTTTTAAATATAACATGCAGGTCTTATTACTTCTCATTTGAATTCTTACATGGTACACAATATTTATATCTTAGGCTCTTCTTAAGAGCATATGCTTATCTCTACATCACTCAAATACAGAAATGCACACTAAACCTAGATTTTGTATGCTATTCTCTACTTCTTCCCCCTTCAATATTAGTATATTAAGCAAATATTACTACAGAGTTAATATTATCAAATGCGTAGAGCTGTAGGTTACATGTGAGCAATCTGCCATCATTTCATAGTTGTGCTGACAGTGTGCTCCACCATTGACTAGCTTCTTCCAGGGGAGCATTTTCCACCGAGTTCCTTCTACCTGAGCACCTTAAGGTGCTTCACAGGCATGAAGTCAGTCAGCACTCTCCTTCTCCTTACTAAACTTACTGTACACTGAAAGAAGGTTGAAAGAGCTGTATAAGTAAACTGAAAAGGATTTTCAGGAACACTGTAGACAAGTGTAGAAAAATCAGAGCCCAACTGACCTGCTCGGTAAACCTGTGGTTGACCCAGAAGATTCCTTCGCAGGTCCCTACTCCAGCAGCCACTCAGCCTACGTAACCACTGCTGAGTTCAGCACATGCCAGGCTCCCCGCACTGAAGGGCAGACAATGGTATGAATTTTACTTGTGGAAAGAAAACACCTTGGGTGAAGCACTGGGAGCTCCTCAGAAGGCACCAGCCAAACTAAGCCCACATCTCCTCGGACAGAGCTCACTAGAGGGAGCACACACACCGCTGCCTCCCCTTGCTATCACTTTAATCTGCTGAAGGAGACTGGCTCGAATTTTCAAGTCCTCAACTGCTGAAAGAGAAATGAAAATAATAAATCCTAATGAATAGACATAAAAATCACCATTGGAATTTTCTGGGGAGGGTTTTCCTTTAAAGAAATTTGGTTTTAGAAGCAAGTCTGATTGTTCTGATGGGAAAAATACAATACTAATAAAAAGATGAACTTGTTAATGAATAAATCCCATCTCCCTTTCCAGAAACACAAAGGTAGTTTTTCCAACCCTTCCCATTTTCAACAGTTGCACTGGGCTAATAAAACTATCTTGTTACCATATGGTCTAAGCAAAGAAGAGAAACTAGGGAATATTGAGAGACTGTGAAATGAAGACTTGTTTTTTTCCCCCACCTCAGTTTATTTTCCTAATCCTGTATTGCCAATAGATTTTGCTGTAAAAAATCGCATAGCCAAATGATTAAATGCCATCACCAGAGTCTGTTAGGCAGCAGCAGGTCTTCTGGAGATGACTGATGTAAGCTCAGACAGAAGTAATGAAAAGAGGAGGCTCTGCTATGGAACAGCTACTCTCTGCTGTTACTTGTACCTGTCTTTCCAAAACAGACCAGTGATGCATCTTAATGCAATTTTTTCAGACCTGTACGTCAGTACGTGGTTGATTTGTTTAAAACATAAGAGTTTGTGCATTCAACTTATTAATTTTTCAACTAGGAACTTTTCATAATTAGCACACAAATCACCCGAGCCTGATGCTGACGGCAGTTCTCTGTGGTCTAAATCAGCTCTTTGAAGTATGAGATGCACATCAAGACCTTCAGTCTGCATATTTCACAGAATCACAGAATCATCATGGTTGGAAGGGTCCAACATCCGCCTTCTCCAATTCCTCTGTCCACATGCAGATGCCCTGTATAGTGCTGTATGTTTGCCTGCTGGCGTCTGCACTTGAAGGAACTGTTGCATGCATGTCCCAGGCTCTGCTCCTGGCTTCTCTCCTACCCGCCTTTTCTTTACTTTTTTTTTTTTTTTTTTTTTTTTACCTGCTTGCTTTTGCTTTTCAAATAGTTATGCAACAAGGCTGCAAATGTCCTTCTGGACTTATCTACAACTGCCAGTGAAATTACCCTTGATTCTTGCCTTGCTCTGCATTCTTCACAGACTGTTTACATTTGCTACCTGTTTCACTTGCACAGGCACTGCTGCATGAAAGAATTTCTCTTCTAATCCTTATGTGATGTGTATCCCCCTCCTAATTCAAAGCAGTCAGAAGACAGGTCTCAGGAGAAAGGCCAAAGTCACACTTAGTCACTCTTGCAAGCACATACACACAAAGATTTGATGATCATTTTAGAAATGTCAGGAGGTTAATAACAACCAGCTCTATTTACATAGGTATGTAAAAAAAACATCACATGTTGTGTGTGTGTGTGTTGGGACAGAACAGGACAAAAGAACAAAAGCCTTTGCAAAGGATTTAAACTAATCCCTTTGTCCTAAAGAGTCACAGAGAAATATCAAGGCAGCCACCACAGCCTGCAAATCCCAGTAACTTGGCAGGGTAAACCCAATGTTGTCAAAGAGACAACCTTTCAAAAGAAACTACTGTAGCCTTCCATGGCGGAGTGCAGCATTCCAGCCCTGTCAGATTGCTGTAAATCATGAGTGGAACATATTGAGGGTTTATTTCTCTAATAAAGGGAGTAAGTCACTTTTTCTGCATCTGGATTAAAGTGATCTTTCAGCAGCTGCCACGAAATCCTCACTTGGTGGTGGTAACTAGGAATCTTTTTCTACTGCAGCTCAGCAGTTCTAGCAGGCTTGTGCAACGTGCTTTCCCAAACAAATACAGATAACCAATTTATGAAAAAGCAAACAAACCTCAGTCACTATAAAAAAGAAAGGCAACGTTTTTCAATTCTGATGAGAGTTTTTTTCTATGTGCATTTTTTTGCCTTTTTTTTTTTTCAACAGTTCTCTGAGATTTTTAAATTGTCTTTAGTGCCAAACCTTCATTCCAAATAGATCGATCCAAACTCAGCATGATGCAAGAATCAATATGGATTGGGAAGAATTAAACCCATTTCTCTCTTGAGTCTTTGAAGGTTCTTAAAGTGCCAAATATTTTTCCCATTAACTGTACTGTAGCCAACTTTCTAAAGAGCTAGAAGATACCTCTTATTTTTTTAAATATTGCTCTGAATTAGTAAAAGATTAATCATTAGAGTATTGGCTGCTAAAGGAACCTGACAAACTACTGACACAGAGAGGACACAGGGATCTGTGAGGCATCTTTATCCTAGGAATTCTCGATCTTCCTCTTCTTGCATTGCATACACCAAGACCTGACAGATGAGAGGCCTTTCTGTGGCAGAGATCTCACTTTTACTACCACCACAGGGAAAATAAAATGACCTTCTAAATCACGACAGAAGCAAATCTTTAAACAGTGAAAGGGAATTTAAGCTTTTCCTGAAATTCTCTGCCTGCTGCTTTAGCACTTGCACAATTCTTGTCAGTTTTTGTAACTGTAGAAATATTTGTGTCAAACACATCAGCTACCGAGTTGGCAGCATTGTTTGCTGAGACAATTTTCTGGGGATTCTCCTCTAAAAGTATGACAGTTTATTACAAGCCAAGAAGAGATCACGTGAGACATCAGCATGATTTTGGGAGAGAATTGGATAAGAAAACCTAAGATGACAAAACACAATTTGGTCTTCATGAAAAGATGGTCTGAATAGTCATACTGTAGTACTTAAAGACTACATTTCAGCAAAGAGAATGCAGCAGAAAACCCTTTGTCTACTAGAACCAAATTTTGAATCAAAGCTAATTGAAAAATTGAACAGGAGAATCCAAATAAATAAGCGACGAATTTTATTTTTAAAAATCACCAGCAATCAGCCACAAACAGGCCGTAACACCAAGTAGAAAATGGAGGCTTTTCCTCCATCATGCACAATTCCTTGTCCAGCAACAAAATAATGTAATACTTCTAGCCTTTATCAGGTTTTTCCAGGCATGATATTAAGCACACCCAGCCTGATCTCTGCAGGCTGTTGCAAGGTTCTCCATTTCTCTAATGAGAGGTAACTTTCACTGTATCAAACTTTCACACCAGCTCCAATTCAGTCAATGGTGAAATTGCACAAGCTGTTTGAAAGGCAAGAACTCACAGAGTCATAACTCACCTGTTGTTTCCTTTCCTCGTCTGGAGATGGATATTGACCTTGCAATTCCAGAGTGTGTGGGCACACATGATAATATACCTTTAACAAACACCATAAAGACCACTTTGATTGAGAGCAAAGTTAGTTCATGTTGGGAAGGAGATTAGAGGAGAAATATCTTGGGAAGTTATTCTGCTCCCAGTCCATTAGTAAAAGGTCTAGATAATCTACTGAGTACTTTTTGGGCCGCTGAAATGCCTTTAATTACAGCTCTCATAATTGGAGTTACTGCTATAATAAAAGGCCAAAAGCTTGATCTGGTTTGCTTGAAAAAAACGAGGGCCCTATTAAAATTTAATTTACAATAGCAGGCTTTATTCTGATAAGGGTATATTTTTTTCAGACTGATTTTAGGCAGTGCTGATACATTTTTAGCAAAGGAATGGCTCTTCCCAGGGCTAATGTTGCTGTGATGGGAGTGGAGAAGATCCTATTTTGCTAAATCTGGATACAGGCAGCTGTACTATATGGTCTGGCTCAGTATCCTCTTTTGCATTCAAGATGGTTAGTCTGGTACTGTTTGGACTGTTTTTGCACAGTGTGTAATACTTGCCTAGGTGTTTTATTAAAATCAGAATAAACCAGACCATTCAAATCACTTCCACAAAATGCTCCCCTGAGTCAGAGAGAGACACTGCTATCACATCTGACCAACTAAAGACATTTCCAATCTCACTCTACAGTTTCTGTTGGAGTTTATTTTGCTGAAAGACATCAATGTTAAATTAAAAGAAGCAGCAGGGAAAATTCCTTGTCTCTGAAATGCATTTGGGGCTAGTTAAATGTGTATGGGAAGGAAGGGGAAGTAGAACCGGTTAGGAAGTTTGTGATAAATAGACTTCATAGAAATGAAACTTCCACAGTCAAGAGACCGTATCTCCAATGTTTGTGCACTTCTTTTATTTAAAAGTATATATATCCAATTTTCCAGTCCTAAAGTAAAATAAGATTAAGACTTTGACAATCTAAAAGTGAAAAGAAAGTGGTGGAAATTGAACTGAAAGTATTAAAGAATATTGAAATATAACTTTTGGTAGATCAAGCCACAACTTTTTCTCCCTTCAAAATGCATGCAAGCACACAGTCTGTTTAAGAATAATTTCAAAGTTCTAAAGTATGTCTTCCTTTCTGGTCCAATATCCATTCTAAGAGTCTCTATACATTCCTATGTTTCTTTAATAAAATAGATTAGCCTTTGTACTGAAGAAGAGTGCTGTAAAGCTAAAGATAATTCAAATTCAGTGTTATTCCTGGGGACTCCTCACCTGCCTCAGTTATGGACAAGGACCACCTGCTGGTTAAATATTGGCTTGAAACACCGAGCCAACTGTCATTGGTGTTTAAAACACTGCGACATATACAGTTTAGAACTACAGATAAAGCAGAAAAGTTCTGCTTGAAGTGCAACTATATCTCATTGAATCCAATGGCATATTTAATAGAATGCCTGCTCACAAAATGAAGCTCTTGAGAAAATTTTATGGCAAACAGAATGATCTAAAAAAAGAAAAAACCCTAAAAGAGTAATTGAGCAGAAGGTTAAAAAAATTAATTGTCACAATGTTAGTCAGAAACTATGAATTTTGCCTCCTTAAAAATTCAGTTTGGCAAAATTTTTGTTCAAATTAAAGATCTGCATATGCCAGACCAGCAAAGATAACAAATTGTAACCATTATCTGATTCTACACTACCGGCTTTTAGTAGGAGACTGGAGAATTTAGTTATAAATTGTGATGCAAAACCAGCATTTTTAGGCACAGAAGTGCATACAGTGCTCCCCTGGAATGCATCAAAAGCTTTAAGTATCTTTTCCCGAATCCATCGTGATAATATTATTTACTGAAAACCCAAGAAGAGCTGAAATTAGTGTCTAAGCTAATCTGAATGCACTAAATAAGTAATTCTAATATTCTGGCCTACCCAAATCCAAAAATTCAGCTTTACAAGCACCTATGTTGAGTCTGGTAGCAATCAATACAGTAACTTGCAAGAAGATACTTTACATAGGCCTCTGTAAATTAAACTGCCTTCCATGTCAGGTCACTGCACTTGGAGCAATGTATTTTCAATGTAATACTCAGTCGCAGATTTCCTGTGTGAATCTGGGCAAACTGCTGGGTTTTTTGCATACATTAATTTCCCATCTGTGTAATGGTAACAAGTTTTTTTGGTTGTTTTTTTTTTTTTTTGCTTAAGAAGGGTGCCCTGGGAATACGCAAATTATGAAGCATGCAGGTACTCTTGCAGAAAAGATTGTGCCAGCAAAGCAAAGGCAAATCTGAAACTACTCACAACTGTCTAAATGACTATCTCTTAATATTCAGGCAGGGCTGGGAGCCATAAACCAGGCACTGCATTTTGTAATTTGTGCTTTTCTGAGGCTAGGGGAATGAATTTCATGGTTGACAAGTGCCCACTCAGCCAGCTTCAGCTCTGGAGTTCTCTGCAACAGCCCCTTTTCTTGCTTCCATCCACTGTCCCTTGGTTTTCCTTCCTTCTACTGATGGTGCTCAACTTACCTGGCCTGCAAACAGTCTTGCATTTACCCTTCCTCGTCCCTCCCTCCTCAGTTGTTCCTTGCTGCCGTGACTTCTTCTCCATTAATCTCCTGAAAAGAAGGCCGCAAAGGGTGTCAATTGTCTATGCAGTCGTAGAGTTTTTTCAGTAAATATGAAGACTAATTCAACAGGTGCACATTTTCACCTATTGTCCTAGTAAATCACTGCTAGCCCACTTTCCTCCTTTGTCACTTAGCTTCGGCATTTTACTTTATCATCTCCGCTTGCTGCCATTGCATCTGCTTAGGCTGTGAGCTCTTCAGAATAAGGGCTTTGTTTTTCTGTACAGCAAGGCACTTATTAAGTGTAAGGTTCTGGAAAATAATGAAGATTTTTCTCAAGCCTCTGTTAATACATTGGTGATTTCAAAGCAGTTCCAAAGGGACAGGCAGGCACGTAAATGCTTGGCAGAAATTGGTGCTCTCAGCAAGGAGGTCAGGGACTGAAAAGGCCCTAAAGACTAGCCATTTTGTTGCATTTGAGAACAGCTAGCATGAAATTGGTCCCATTCTCTTTTAAAGGATTTTAAAAAGCACCTAACAGCAGCCAAACTCTGCTCCCATGGAAGTCAAAAGCTTTGCCATTCACATTAATGCAAACAATTGGACAAATGCCAAGTGCTTTCCAAAGTCCTGTCCCACACACCTGGTTTATATTCAACATATGCATATATGCATCTTGATGACTGCCTTTCATCTAACATTAGTAATAAAAAAGAAATAAACCCACAAAAGACACCAATATTTTTCACTTAATTTTTAGGATGCTTATTTATTAGCCATGCAGTCTTGTAAGCATTGCAATATTTCCCAGTGTGAAATAAAATAAAAAAAGAAACATAAACATAAATGAAACATAAAAGCATAAAATAAATGAAACAAGCAGAAATACGTTTTTAGCTACTGCTGAAATCAGAATACCAACTCTACATGTGAAGGCATTAGCATTGCAGTAGTACCGTGTGAGCTAATTAAACTCACCTTGCTATTTGTTCTGTGGCACCTCTCCCTGGCATTTCAAGGACCATATAGATGCTTCTGATACACGTGTCAGAAGATGCGTGGTCACATGTCCAAACCCACTCGGTGCTAGCAGAAGAATGGCCATGAACTTGTTACCTGTACATGTTGTTGAGCTGGCAGGAAAACAAGGTCTTATTAGCCCCACACATTGTCTATGTGTAACACAACAGCAGTTGTCACATTGACAGAGCAGGCAGCTTTTGCACTAACGGTAGGCAGAAAATGCACCTGGGAAGTGGAGGAAACAGTAGGTAGCATTGACTGCAGCGAACAGACAGGATGAATGGCTACTGTGGATGTTTCCTACCCTTTTCTTTCTTTCCGATTTTTACTCTCAAGTTGCTCTTACTTTTTAAGTGAAGCATGACTTGCGCTGCAGAGGGCTTCAGATTCACCACGTTATCCGTTATCTTGGAAAACAAAGAACTAAGAGGGTCCTCCCAAGCCAAGTAATTTTACCCCCAAATACAGCCTAAAGAAGAAATTTCTTCCAGCTGAAACACTGCTTAGGGGGTACTGTTGCATATTGAAATACGGAGCACCAAGGGTAAGAGAAATTTGGGTAGCAGAGTTTAAAACAAGGTAGTGGAAGTGGGGAAAGACAATTCCACCCCAGGTGGCACTGGCGTCCTGCCAAATTGAAAAGGTCTGTCTTTTGGAAAGCATCCTAAATTGAAGGCCACTTTAAAAGATAATTCCAGCTAAATACCCAAACATTTTTGAAAATGTGAACTCTCGGTACAAGAGGGCAGAAGCAGGTGGGCAGGGAAAGGAGCAGGGGCGCTGGTGGTTGGTGGGTAGGTAGAAAACCCACCACCAGGGCAGAAGATGACATTTTCTGACCATTAAAAGAAAACAACCAAACAAAACCCCACCAAACCAATGAAAAATCATCCCCCTCAAATGTCAGCTCTGCAGGACAGGGCTGCTCTTTGCTTTCCAGCAAGTGCCAAAGCAGCATCTGAAAAGGTGCTTTGTGATTATTTTCCCTTTCCTTAGCCTAAGCTTTCAGGTAGCTATGGTCTAACGCTGTGTTTTGTGCCTCCTGTGAAGATGCAGACATTGCCCTCTGACAGTACCTACTGGGAGAACACGACATAATCTCAACTAATTTTTTCTAACAGGGAGAAAATGACCTCTTGTGTGAAAGCTTTTCCCAGATTTATGCCTCAGTTTACCCAGCAGGAAAAATATGATTGCCAGAAGAAATCTAAAAACTAGTTCAAACTAAGAAACACCACCAGCTCAGATCCTTACCTGCTCAGCAAGAGTCACTGCAGGAAGCCTACAGAGGCTTTTGGTGAAGGCTCAATGAGATATTTCTACTGTAACTTGTTACATTTCTAAGCAGTGCAAGTAAGTTTGATAATACAGAGCCACGGGGCCTTGCACTCCCGTTAGCTTGTTAGATAACTTGTCAACTATTTTTAGGACGTGAGTGAAGCTATTCTGACAGGAATTAACTACAGCATCAAGGGCTAGGTTTGAATGGAAAGGGATCACTATAAAATACCAGCCTCAGCCTCACCCAGAAACAAATGAAAATTAAACTGAGCTTTTCTTCTGCTCGTTTTTTTTCTGCATGCAGGCATCAATCAATTCATACTTAAGAATCAGAATATTATGAAGAGCAGAAAGATCGAAGCAAGGCATATGACCAAGATGCAGTACCTAATTTTCAAAATTATTTCAAGACCTTTTTTCGTCCTCTCCCCCAGTGACAGTATGCCACAGCGATACCCTCCTCCCTGGCAAAGCTGGCAGGATTTGCTAGGCAGCACGGCGCAGCTCCAGGTGCTGCTAGCCCTGCAGGTGAGCTGCTGTCCATCCCTTCCACTCCCACCCTACCTCTTGCTGCTGGCTGCCCTTCACGCTCTGCTCCTCCTTCCTCTGCTAGCCAATCTGGCCAGCTATTTCTCTTGTCTCTTTGTCCTCTTGGCCTTTTTCTTTCAGAAATATCTATTAAAACTAACAAAACAACATGCAAAAACCAAAATGTTTTAGACCTGCTTGGTGCCTGCTTTAAAGTACCTCTCTCCCTGTAAATCAGATGTCCAAAAAAATCTTCCCATACTATTGCACTTCCCTCTCCCCAGTGTAGCTCTCAGTCTGCAGGCTTACAGAAGGCATTGCTTCCAAATAAGCTTGCTACGTGATTTCTAAGCTAGGCAAAAGGGAGGAATCCTACCTTGACCCACAGGTCCACTGAGATTCATGAGCCCCTGGACCCATTAATGGATTCATATTTAGACCTCTTCCTCATCTTTCCAGTCCTTTTGTCCTGGCTTTCCTACTATTTAACTTCAACTCTAGATAGCTCAGTCTTTTTTTTTTTTTAGATTATCATTAATTTGCATTGTAACAGACTAGTTTTCACTTTCAAAGCTATCTACGGGCAGTCAGAAGAAGCACAGACCATGAGAGTCTGTGAAAATGATACTGGCTGTGGAGTATAGCACTTTGCAGCCTGCAACCACGCGTGTCTGTGCATGGGAAGAAAAATGGGAGCAAGGGGACACTGGCCACGAACATTGTAATCGCAAGAAGTTTAATGGGGCATAGAGTTAAAAGGCAGTTTGTTTTTTGCTTTTTTTCCTCTTTGTTATAATGTCCCTTAATTGCTTCACTTCCCGAAAGTCTGAAGACAGACTGGTATCCCAGGGAAACACATCACTGAAAGGAAGACAAAGACTTGGCTTGCTAAAAACAGAAAGCTTTCCTTCAGATCTCGCAAAGCAGTTCCAAGTCTTCTGGGGAAGTAGTAGTTAAGGAGAGTTTCACAGCTGTTCCTACTAGTGAAGTAGAAGTAGGGAAGTAGAAATCCAAAATAAATTAAAAAGAAATAGAGAGAGACTTAATTTTAGTAATTGTTAATTCCTAATTTATCTAGAGATAACAAGGCATTTTCTGGAAGGCTGAGAACTCTTAAGCTGTATGTGTGGTCACCACTCATAAAAATTACCAAGTCCTTCTCTGTTTTTCTGGTTTCCCCCAAATTAGGAACCTACATATACTTCAACTTCCTCTGGATGCCTGGTGCTGCCCAGATGCAGCATTCAAAACTCCTCATGTTAGACTCAGATGAAGAGACATCACACACAACATACATACAGGCTTGCAAACTTGGGTAGTATTGGTCTATGAAACTGAGTACAGACTAACTTTTAAAATTTATAATCCCTTATATTATTGGAGGTTTTAATGCTCCCAAGTGCTAAGGGAACATAAAACTAGCATTTTAAATTGTTGCCTTGTACGTGGAGACAGAGCCTCACAGTCTGCTCCTGGGGTACACTTTCATAATCAGTTAAGGAATTTCTCTTCTTCAGAATTAGAAAATGGAAGTTTAATAACCTGGCTAGTCCAAAACAGAAAATAGCTTAAGCATTAACAATGTATTAAAAAAACTCTCCCAAAGTTTTCAAAAACATTGAGGGTGGGTTTTTTTCAACATTTGTACTTATATTTAGCCACAAAAGGCTTGGGTCAGATACTTTTTCCTTTACTGTTCCCTCTTTTCACTCTCCTGATGCTAATGGGCCAAACCATGAGCGGATCTCCACTGTTCCCCCTCCCCTCAATAGCTCTGCTGTTGAGATCTCCACTGTTCCTCCCTCGTGCTGCGTTTTATTGCTCCATCAACAAAACTGGCCTAAGAAAACCCAGAACTTCTCAGTCACCCAAGCACAAAGCCTGCTCCTCATGTCCCACCAGATCTTTGGGGCTAAGCTGCCACACTTTTGCCACAGGCCCTGCTGTGGAGACATCAGCCTCTGGCACGGGGTGGTACCACGTGCCTGAGGAAACCCACCTTTCCCACTGCAGCAGGTGTTTTGGTAGCATGCAGCTTCCCTTGGCTCTAGGCAAGACCAAAACCTGTCCTCTAATATTCAGAGACAGGGAAACTAGTCCGTTTGTCAGAGGGCTGTCAGAGACCACTGCACGTTATCGTCAGGATTTTAATTAGTTGTTCACTATAAGGGTACAATCCATTTCCAGTGTAATCACCCAGGAAGTTACCTTTCTGGTGAACTCATGTGCTAAAGGCTCCAGTAACCTCAAGTTCCTCCCTGAAATTTGGAGAGTCCCCTTTTTGACCTGAGAAAACTGAATTTCACAGGGAATATCAAAGGGATGTGAAACAACCTGAGACTGCAAGGGAAAAAAAGAATTCTGAGAAATGCATGCCTTTTTCACATTTCTCTAATCCAGTTGCAACCCTTAACCCACTTACCTTTATTATGCTCACTGTGTACTGGAACTGCAGAGGAGACACAGCTCTTTTTGATGTTCTTATTTGTATGCCATTTGATGTAAAAACCTAGGCAGTTGGTATTTTTTTACTTCTCTCAGAGATCAGTTTCCTAATTCTTTTGAGTGGCAAAATTTCAATTTGTTTTGATCATTTGGCCATTAATATAAAAGATTCACATTAATTCCAGGTGGATTTTACTTGTTTTACACCTTTCAGTCCTAAGCTCAGTGTTCTTGTCTTCTTGTTTAAGCCACACTTGGATTTTCTATATCACTATGAAGTCATATATTGTAGTTTAATAAGTCATTGTAAAATGGCATTTGCCTTCTCTTTGCCTTCCATTTTTTAGAATCCTATGTGGAATTGCCCAGTTAGCTAAACTTTGTTCAGTCTGTTTCTGAATTAGGAAGATGCAGATGTCCACAAATGGGTGAATCAGTCTCAGGTTGTTCCATACGGCATTGCATCAGGAGTAAGACTCTCTCCTGAATAGTGTCTTGGTTTGGGCACGCTCCAAGACAACAGAAGGGTCGGCATCATGGCTTACCCCATCATATTGCACACCACAGCTCTGCTAACATGAGTTTTTCTACGATGGTACATGAGCTGCCTAAAGCATAGCTTTCCATTAGCAGTTATTACATTTGCGATATTCCGTTGTCTGGATACCTCAAGGTTTGACATTTAAAACTGTTGAAGATGTCAAAGTCCTGCTGACATTAAAGGTGAATCTACTCTGAACAAACATGGCACTACGCAACAGTAAAACACTCCGAGAACTCATTTTCTAAGTGTCTCGAATTTGGTACCTGAAATAAGCAGAAACTGGTGACTCCATACAGTGCCTTAGCTATACGTCTGTGAAACAGGCGTGACTGCACCCGCAGCATGGGACTCTTGAGTGACTCTTGAGAGTGGAAGGACCACGTGGGCATTTGCATGGAAAGGCATACTGCAGAGAGAGCACCTAACTGCTTTCTAAATCTTAATAATGAGCAACAAAATAGTGCAAACAGCAAAGAAGTTGTTTGCACTCTGGACTCTATGCTAGGTCTGCCAGAAAGACAGGACTTTTTGGTATGGTATATCAAAGCCCAGACAGCTTTTAAGGTGAGGTGGAAAGTTCACCCTCCACAGAGTACAGTCGTTCTGTGTTACCAGAGAGCTCAGAAGGAAAAAATGTTACTCTCAGCTGAAAACTTAAGCTGAACTATAATCATACCACCAGAAAGACTGTTTGCACAGTTCTGCTTTTATAGTTCCTGTCTTTTGATATTTGGGTGAGAGAGTATTAATGTGCTATGGTGTACAGGAGCCTTCTCCAATTTATCCACTTGACTTCTCACATCTTTTCTTCCCACCTGAACTCTTGTAACATTCTTAATCAAAGGTCACAGGAGACACCGATACACTGGGAAACTTTATATACGGCAAAGCAAGGTAAGGTTATCACACATGATAAATCCAAGCCCTCTCTAACACTTCAGAATCTCTCAAAAGAGAGAAGCTGGACTTGAGGATGTTCTCAGTTGTTTTGAAGCCAATTCTTGTGTTTACATATATTCACACCTCTCTATATGTGTATATATGTGTATTTATACATAAACATTTACACATATATTTGCATATTGTAGTTCAGTAGGTTCTAGGAAAACCACTACTTCTCAGTTCATTTTTTCAAGTAACTAAAAAGCCAGCACTGAAATGTAAAAAACTAAAATTAATGCTTCCCATTTCCAATCCAAATGAAAAAAATCCCTCCCTTTTACATTGCAAAACTGAATAATTAATTTTCAAAACAAAAAACTTTTCAAGTGTGTTTTGAAATGTTCATTGGAAAGACATCATATTTCATTCTGCCTTAGCTTTTGCGGTCTTGCTCAATATGACAAAAGTCACCAGAAAAAGAACTGGAATAAAATGTTGTCTGTTGGAGGATAAATCCTCTCACATCATCGCTGTGAGCTATCTGCCATGCATTTTTAAGCGTCTTGCCCCTAACATCAGTATCAATTGGCTGCAGGAAACATCTTTCAGGAAGCACTCAGAATCCCAGGCTTTTATCAACAGATTGGACTGACTTCTGGAAAATACCACTCTAACAGCCCCTTGCTGAGTCTAGAGGCAATGGCTATGCATTTTGAAAAAGGGTCATCAAGTGGTGTGTTTTTTATAATGGTGCTGACTATGGCCTTCGATTATGTTTAGTATGTGAATACGTTACATTTACTACCTGAGGGTTTAAAAATAATTTTAGCCTTAAAGTGAGTATTTGACTGACAGAGAAAATAAGGCACAGAAAAGGTCAAAGAATCCCTCCAGCTTTCCTGCCTGGCTCTGGTAGTCCTGCAGAAAGGGAATAAGGCCCACAGGACCATTTTCTTCACTCCCATGAACGCCATGGTTCAGTGTATAACCTCCTTCAGCCTCCACTGCACTGCTCCTCAGAAAGAGTCACATGATACTCCCAAAAGCTGGGGATGCTCTTAATGGCATTACCAGTGTAACAAGACTGGAATACTACTAAAAAAACCTCTACAAATGGTAAAAGAAAACTCTCTCCAGCTGAAACCAAAAACTAATGGGGAAAATAAGCCATTTCAGATCAAAATTCTGAAAAACAATAGCAAAATTAAGAATATGCAGGACCCTTTTGAGTCTTTGGATCTTCTCTACACATCCCATCAGGCTTGATCATGCACAATTTCCCTACCCCAGCTATTCTCATTAAAGGTGAGCTGCTTTTGAGGGTTTTTTAAAGGTATTTCTGGTGTGTTTGTCGCAAAGAAGCATATTTATTTTTCTGTGCAACGCTCCCTATTCTGCCTCTGTGTCCTCTGTTGCTTTTCTGATGCCTCTTTTCCCCATGTTTGTTCTTTTATTCCCTCTTCTATCCCTTGTTTTACAAAGAAATGATAAATCTTATTCAGCTTGGTTATAAAAATGTTTCATCTTGTATTCTGAAGCATTGACCGGATTGTAGCTGAAGGGTTTTTTCAGATCAAAATGGTGTATGTCTTCCAATTTGACCTGCTATTTCATATGTGTCCTTTAGCAACATGATATTAGAGCAGAAAAGACACTGAGATCCAGCATGGGATGTAGAAAAGATCATAACCCTACAAAGAGAGTACTGCAATGTCCTTTGACTACATGTAATTTAGGGGACACTTCTTCCTTCTCAGGAGTACTCAGTGTTGCACTGATCTCGCTTCAAGCAAAGAAACACTTACTGGTAACAAATAAGAATTTGTCCTCTCTTCCTCAAAGCAAATGACAAAACACCAGCTGATATTGACTGCAATCGCAGGAGAATAAGATTTTGATACTTACACATATAGATGCATATATAGAGAGGCAAAATACGAGAAGGACATAAAGCGTATTATAAAGCTCTGACATGCTCACACTTAGCTGCTCAGTTCATTTGCACCCTGTTGAAGAAAAATACTGTTTCATAAGAACATGCAAAGGTTTATGCAGAGAGAGGGACATTTGATCCTGGGAAGCTATCTCTTCCTAAGACACAAGGGTTTTTCTTTTCCACATTTACCCTCATTTCCAGGAGAAAAAAACAAATGGTGTTTATTGAGGAGGATAACCTGCACATGCTATATTCTATCCCGCTGGAAAATCATGTGCTTTCTGAGCATAAGGGAGTTTTCACTCTCTCCTGGCTCTAGCACCTATTTTCTAAGGTAACAACTACTGCTTCAGGAGGGTGCTCTTTGCCTATTTGAAATTTACTTGTTTACTCTACTCTTTAAAAATCAACGAAGATGATTCAAGGATTGGAGCATCTCCCTTATGAAGAAAGGCTGAGAGAGCTGGGACTTTTTAGCCTGGAGAAGAGAAGGGGGAGGGGAGACCTTATCAATGCTTATAAGTATCTAAAGGGTGGTTTGAAGGAGGGGGGACCCAGACACTTTTCAGCGGTTGCCAGTGAGAGGACGAGGGGCAACAAGTTGGAACATAGAAGGATCCACTCAAATATGAGAAAACACTTCTTCACGGTGAGGGTGACAGAGCCCTGGAACAGGCTGCCCAGGGAGGTCGTGGAGTCCCCTTCTTTGGAGATTTTCAAGACCTGCCTGGATGCAGTCCTGATTAACATGCTCTAACATGCTCTGGGCAGTCCTGCTTCAGCAGGGGAGTTGGACTAGATGATCTCTATGGTCCCTTCCAACTCTAAAAAAAAATTCTGTGAGAATTCAGTGAAAATTCAGAAAAGGTTGAACAATGTAGTTTCTTTTTTGTTCTTGTTCAATTTTCTTATAATCAAAATCTCTATCCTCCATACAAAACAAAATGCGCCATTAAATACGGAAAAAGCATAATTCTTAAAATTGAAAGCCCAGCAGAGTTATTAGTTCAAAGTGACCACATAACAATTGATTTCTAGCTGCCCAGGTTAAAATCCACTGGGAAATGGTTTCCCTGGAGACCCATCTTAACCTTCCAGCACCACAGCAATCATGCCTAAATTGTCCAAGCTTTCTGCAAACACTAGCTTTTGCCCCAAGAATATAGTGACCTGGTTGACCCTTCTCTGTTCCAACCTAGATCACAGGTACAGTCACACTGGAAAATCCACTTTCTTGGGCTAGAGATAAGGGAAATGGTCAGCGTGCGACAATCTTGTCAGCTTCCTTCCCCCTTTGACAAGGAAGAAAGTGTATTAATCAGTGGCTGAAAGACATACAACCTTGATAAAATGTTTTGCTTTCAGTCAAGTTTACAATACCTGACTACCTGAACTAGGAACCAGTGGATGAGAAAATGTTGTTGAGTTTCTTCTTTGCTCCCATTCATTGACACTGCTGGGGGCTGACAGAGCTAATACAGTTCAGGGAAACCTGTTTTATGTTTTAAGTATACAGAACTGAAAATTGCCACAAGCAAGTCACAAAGCATGACACCAACATTGGCCTACATTTAATAACAGATATGAAATTTAGTTTCTTGTCTTGGGCAAATTCATTGGGGGATGGGGAAAGAAGAAGAAGAAAGGAAGAGGAGGGTGAGAAACAAAATGCTTTATTTTGTCACAAGCTAACTATTGCTCTAGCAAACAGAAAAATCTCTTAAGTGTTTCCGTTATCTGTAACTAGCTTTCAGAGTAAAATTCATCATGACATTTCCCATGTTCAAAGGTCACCACTGACTGACACACAGGCAAGTCACAACAAGCCAGCATCTGTTATCTATTCTTAAGAATGGTGAAATAAATGCTTTCTAGGGAAGAGTAAGAAGATCTGAACACAAACATCATTCTAGGTCCCCAGATAAAATGAGATTAACTCTGGCTATCTGTATGTGTGTGTGTGTCAGAGAGAAAACATCTTCCTGCACCCAAAGTTACTTCCTGATCAACTTATTATTGATTCAGATAGAGTAAATACTGACATCGATTGCTTTTGGATAAAAAGATGTTAACTGTCATCCAAAACCTCATTAAGCAGCCAGTAGATCTCCATTGCAAGGAACAAGAAATGACATCAAAAAATCTGATAACATGTCAAATAAAAAGCATACAAGACATGCCAAAACAGTGGCTGCCTTTACTTTTTTGTGATAGAGAATGACTCATTATGTGCTCCTTCATCCATTCTTTCACACACATGTGCCTTTGTACTCTTGAAGGGAAAGGGCAACACGGGGCAGAAGGAAACACATGAAGAAACAAATCAGATAAAAGAGAAAAGACATGGTAACATTAGTGTATCTGTATTAATATAAAAACTTTTTAATTAGTAGTGAGCTCTGAAATCCAAAGACTGACCTGACAGTGCTGATGAATAAATGAATAATAGCTGCCGTCAGACAAAGTTGTATTGCAGAAGATGGTCAACCAGAGTCTCTTGGAACCAATTCACTGTGGGAGCTGGAAATATAATGTAAAAAGGAAAATAATATGGGGCAATAGTTTTCACAGCTAACCAAAAACTCATGTTAGGTGCTCTAGCAATTAATGCTACAGTGATGTAATTAGCAATGTAAATTACTGTCTATATACACAAAGAAAAAAAAAAAGAAAAGTTCAAGCTTTCATACCTGCTAGCAACTTTAGCATATGTCTTCTGTGTGCATGTGTATATAGATATAGAAATATGTGTGTATGCATTACATATGTGCAATAAAATGTGAATAATCCAAATGTACATAAAATTCAGCTAGGAAAAAAACTCTTCCTCAGTGCTGTTATCATGCATGAGTGAACACATGGGCTTCTTGCAGCTTACACAGAAGAAAGAAAAACCCAGAGAGGGCAAAAGAAGTCACAGATGGGGAAACTAGTATGGCTATGCATACCACTTGTGTGACACAAGGCCCACGTGCCCATGGTTGAGACCAGTATCAGTATTTAAAAATGTATCTGTAAAACAGCTCAGAGAAAATCTCCATACATGGTTGTTGGGGCAGCCAGCAGAGCTGAGCCAGAAACAGCGTTGTTCTGTTGTAGGCTGAGCTACTACAACTGTATTCCCAGTGTGGGAAAGGCCTTAAGGTCTTTGTAACTCTCTGATTAGATTTTTAGTGGCTTAACTGACTTCATTAATTCAAACAAACAGCAGTGAGCGTCTCGCGCTTTTTTAATTCCTGGTGTTCTCTAATTAACTCATTGGGCTTTCTCTGAAGGAGAATAGAAAAAAAAATCCTCCTGGAACATATCTTAAAAAAACCTGATTAACTTCTTTTCTATTCCAAGGTAGTAAGAAACTCTGATGTTCACAGAAGGCTGTAACCTTCAAAACAGTTCAGCTGGTAAGGAGGTGACTCCCACCTTCTGTATATGCAAAGCTGAATGCTTGAGCATGCAATATCCTCTCTTTCCTCTTTTTAATTGAATGTTTCTGACAATATTTTCATGGAATAGAATTATGATGAAATCTGATGTTGACTTGCTTTATTTGTGCAAAGGTTTTTCTGGATTTGAAATACGAAGACAAAAGAAGTTCTTTGAAGCAGAACTGCTCTCTAAATCTACCCATCAGTAAATTTGCCTGACTCACCATAAACAAGGTCTTTGTTTATCAGTTCACGAGCTCTTGGAAAGGTTATGGTACAGCTCCTTGCAAAACCAGTGGAGAGTCTCACTGGAAAGGTAACATCCTATTAGTCATCCAACTGATACAACTGGGGGAAAACAAGCAAACTTGGAGCCTGATGTCTTATTATAACACTGATTTTATAAATTAGAAATTAATGTATAACATTCCTCCACAATCTGTAACCTGGCTCATTATAACTTCAGTATTAAACCATGTCCAAGCCATAACAGAAGTACAAAGCTGTCAAGATGTAGGACTCCTGGTTAGAATCATCACAGGGAGTTTTCAGAGCTGTTCTAACTAAACATTATTACTGAAAAGATGTTCTAAAAGTCATCATTCAAGTGTGACAATGTGCCTCTCCCTCAGGGACAAGGGAAGGAAAGTAATTGGAGAAGTTTAAAATCCTCAGAAAGCAGAAAAGAGGAAGATGCAGAAAAGTGACAACCAGTTATAGCATGGCCAGTCACCTACACATTGCTGATAAACAAAATCTGTCTTGCATTACCTGGACTTGAAAACCCAGACTGGGTAACTACTAGCAGCCAACGCAATGCCCATTGTGCCTCTCTTAATGTTTTCTTTATAATGCTTATAGACTGGGAACCCAATAAATTTGACCCTGCTAGCCCCAACCTCCACAAGTATATCTCAAATTACTTAATAACCAGCTTTTACAATACAGTTGAGGAGATTTAACTGCAACCTCTCCTTGAGATAGGATGCCTTACTTTTCTTGCAGTGACTCAAAGGCATATTAAACAGAAGATTATTTAATTTCTTTTCAGTAAGGTTAATTTTCTGCTGCTTTAACTCCAACTATCTTCCCAAGGGCCAGACCACCATTAGTGCCAGCAGAAGGAAGGAAGAGGCATGTCTGGTGGGGGTGAGAATGAGTCTCTTTCTTCAGAAGAGCCTCTGAGCTGAGCAGCACTGTACAACTGCACTATCACATTCCTTGTGGGCTCAATGGAACCAGTACAGATGTATTCAGCCACCCACCCACGCACAACAGCTCTGTGTCCAGGGTAGCTGTCTTCATTTTCAAGGTGTCCAGGGATAGGACAAGAGGAAATGGGCACAAACTTGAATATAAGAAGTTCCATCTAAACATGAGGAGGAACTTCTTTACTTTGAGAGTGGCAGAGAACTGAAATAGGCTGCCCAGAGAGGTGGTGGAGTCTCCATCTCTGGAGGCATTCAAAACCCACCTGGAAACGTTCCTGTGCAACCTGCTCTAGGTGGACCTGTTTTNCATTCAAAACCCACCTGGAAACGTTCCTGTGCAACCTGCTCTAGGTGGACCTGTTTTGGCAGGGGCGTTGGACTAGATGATCTCCAGAGGTCCCTTTCAACCCCATAACATTCTGTGAGTCTGTGATTCTGTGGCAACACTGTGCCATGGAACCAAGTCCCTTCTCCTCCTGTCCACACACACACACGTGCAAGTAGGGGAAAGGCTCAGCCCCAAGTTCCACAATTCATCAGGAAAAACAAAACTGAGATGCAAGGAGCTAAGGAAACAGAAACTTTAAGTTTTCTTCTTGTAACAGACCGTCACACTGCACATATTGGGAATGTAGGCCAAGACTTGATTATTTTTTTTTAAATTGACTAATGGAAAATGCCCATGATTTGAAGGCCAGCACATTGCTGGTTTGGTTTTGTAGCTAGGCATGTAAATAAGAAGAGACTTTAGAAATACAGCTTTGGCAAGGACGATCATATGATTTCAGATTGCTCACTCCTGCCAAAATGTACACTTGACTCACATTTGCAATGAAACTGTTAATATAATTGTAGGGCCCTGATCTAGTCAGGGGCTTTGTTTTACAAGGCTTCTCTGTGCTACATCACTTTCTCAATTATACTAGAACCCCCAAAATGTATTTCCTATTGCACACTGTAACCTCACTCTGGCGAGTTATTAATAAAGGTGTTCAGTGTTTTAACCCTGAGTGACCAAATCCAATTTTATGCCCTGTACAGAATGTTCCTCTGAAACAACTCAAGGAAAATTAATGTTATTTAGCCTGAGGCTGAGAAGCAACAAGAGAATTAGCATGCATGTCACTGTGTTCAAATCCCTACAAAAGTTGACAATTCTATTTGCAAGTATAATTCCAGACTGTCCAGGGAGATGACAGACAGGCAGGTGCAGGCTAGCCCTAGAGAGAAGCTGCTCTAAGGCAGCACATGTAACATGAACAGAATGAATCTCCCTTCTTCCCCGGAAAGACTTTTAAGGACATGCTTTAATGTATCATTTGACATGAACCTGAGTATATTAAAGAAGAGAGGCAACAGAAGGCAAACAAAGTACTAGCCTGTGCATCTTCTGCAAGTCCTCTGTTTGCCAAGGCAGCAACAGCCTCCTTGTCCCCTCTGGAAAACTGAGGAACTGAACATTCACATTATAAAACAGTGAAAGAAGTGCTCTTACTATAATAATTCAGGGAAAACACTGATGGTACTGGAATTCACTAGCAAGGAACAGCTTTTGTAGCTGGCTAAATGCAGGAGAGACGCTTGACAGAGGCCATTTTGGCAGAAAAACTGGATGTTACATTCAGTGTATTCTGTACAAGCACTTGGCATGCAAAATGAACTCAGTTGAATGTATTCAAGAAGCAACAAGCTGGGAAATGTGTATTTAGCTTAGTTGATTGGCAATAGTAGCTTTAGGCAAAGAAAGGACCACCTAGTTTCTCTGGGGTGTTTCTGATTTTCAGGGATCTTACCTACTATAGTTTGTCACAGACAGTTTATATACAGTCCACACAGTTTATTTTTCTGTAATTTGCCCATTAATAAAAGCAGGGCTGGTTTCCCAGTGAAACATTTATATTACTTGGGAATTAAATGACTTTGTAAACCTCATTAAAAATTGTCACTGCAGAACATGGTATATTTTTGTTTTGCTGCCTACCTAGTGTTGGTTGTTACTCCTGAGAGAGTCAAGGCTACGGCCATTGTGGTTAACAGGCATCTCTGCTGTCCCTAGCATATAACCTCTGAAGATCCGGGAGCCAGGTATAAAGAAAGCTTTACACACTGACTGCTTGCACTGAAACATGCCTCTAAGGAAGGGACAATTACAAATCCCATTGCATTTCCCCAGCAATCTGATTTGTTTGGCTAACAGTAGCTAATGGAACAAATCGTACGTGAGAGCAAATATTAGCTCCAGGGTATGGTTTGAAAGAAAGCTGAATATAGACATATACTGGTATGAGACTCCAGGAGCTCATGCCCATAGGACATACAGCCTGTACAACAGAGTAACACTGTGGGCTGCCGCACGGACCTTTTTTTGTAGCATGGAAGGATACAGTATGAAAGCAACTTGATTCATGGAAATGAACGGATACAGGGCTGCATTTTCCCCAAGACTAGTCCTTAATGCTTCCCTTATCCATATGGTTAGAATAACACATTTATTAAATTACTGTTTACTTCCCTCTTTATAAAAGGAGATGCATGTTTTGGGTTTGGGGTTTTTTTGTTGTTTTGTTTGGTTTTTTTTTTCCAAAATATCTGTCCAACATATTCATAACACACGTTTCAGAAAATTACACTATTAAAACAATAAATAAAACAAGTATTTCTTACTTAATGGCGTCCTTTTTATAAAACACTGTTCTGGAAATTATTTTTTGTTGTTGTTTATGTGAAAGAGGTAAATTTTTTTCTTCAAAGTTTTCCCTCAAATTCTCCAATGTTGTCATCAGGTGCATTTCTTCTAGACTTGTCTATTGAACGCTAATGATTGGGAGCTGAAATCACTAGATTAGCTAGACTAAAAGACTATGTGTCCACTTTAGCAGTAGATATTCTTCTTCAAAATAATATATCTCTTGACTAATGATAAGCAAAAATATTGTATTTCAAATTTGCAGTCAATAAAATTCAAATTTTGGATGTACCTTAACGAACTTGCAAAAGGATTTATTGTTTTAAATGTCATCCTTCTTGGGGTTTGGGTTTTTTTCACCAATGGAGGAGCAAAAGTTTTATGGAATGTGAAATATCACACAAAGTTGCACAAGTCTGAACTGTGCATTGGATTGTTTTCTAATTATCTCTTCACTTAGCGCTTCTCACAATTTGTTTTTACTCAACATCATAACTGAGTTCTGTCTCTTCACTCACTCAACAAAGAATGGAAATATTGGCATAAAATCTGATATTTAAGAAAAAAACCCAAACCAAACCAAAACATCATTGGGATCCTTCACATTTGCTCACTAGCATTTTGGAGGTTTTTGTGGGCACTTAACTTCTTCACGTCCCGAGATATATTTATGTGGCTGCTGGCTTTAAAGATATGCCACAATTTCTCTTCACTAAGTGACCCTGATGCCTAACTTTAAGGAAAATACCTCCTATTGAAAAATATGTGATAAAATCGTGGGCTTGCAATGACTGATTAAACACAGGTCTAAATTCTAATGAATTTCAAGTGATGGGCACCTATACCTAATGCTGAGACACTTAGTCAGCAGTACTTAGCAATAGGAATGTGAGGTCTGGATCAGGTTTCCATTCTTTTGTATGCCCCAAAATTTAACATCTAAAACTCTTTTGGCTTCCTCTGACAAACCTCTGGCTTTTTAGTATGTAAATTAGGTCTATTATAAACTTACTGACCTGTTCTACTACTAAACGCTCAGCACAGTTTATTCTGTGCTTGCACAATATAAGTTGTTTACTCACTTGTTCTTTATTTAGGAGGCTGATCACAAGTGGATCCATACAACAGTCAACAAGATGAACCAAAATGGGCACCACTAAAAATCAGTGCTGGTTGCAGACTTTTAATGATGGTCCAAAATAATGCTTGCATTCAGGCAACAGGCATCATCTTATCGCTTAAAATGCAATATATTAAGTACAAGAGCAGAACACAAAACCCACAAAATATTCAGCACAGTGCTTCTTCCCAGGAATTTGCTGGACCCCCGTACTACTATCATGCCATTTCATGAAATCGAGTTATTTAGCACTCACGGCAGGTTAAGTGAGAAAAGAAAGTGCAAAAGTAGCCCACTAACAAAAACCCCATTCACTCGATTGAGCAGAAGTTCAGCTCCTTTATTTGAAATAGCTCAAATACAGTATTCAATCAAGAAGCTAAACCAGACTTGACTACCTTAAACAGCTGATGCATTACTGAAAATTGTCATGTTAAAGTCTCCTACATAACCCGAGCCAACGGCCAAACTCACCCGTGGTGCAATTCCTTTGACTTCAATGGAGTTGTGCTGGCAACCACCTCAGCTGTACTTGGCCCAGTGCCATTATTTATGCAAGGCTGTGCTGTGTGTCTTCTCTCGATAAATGCCAGCACTGTAGAGCTCTCAAAAATAAAGAAAAAAACATTCTTCAGTAATCACAACAAGAAGAGAAACGCAGACATACAAACTGCAGCACAGCAGATAAACAAGAATTTACAGCTGTGCCATATACAAGCACTTAGATGAAGTCTTTTCTTGTATTTTAAAGAAAGATTTAAAACTCATAAAGAGCACAAGCTTCTTTCTAGTAAATGGGCTACAATTTGAATCTTTCATCTCTGCTTTGAGTCATAATTTTTCAATTAAAAATAGAAGAGGACGAGACAGACACTGACTTGCTATGTAGAGCCTCCAGCCCTGAGTTTAACAGACTTCCGGGGATGCAGGACTTGCAAATATACTGTTATAGCTTTAAATTTTGAAATATTTGCCACCGCTACATTATATGTGGAGTAAAGCAAAAACTTCAAGGCTTAGACAAATATGATTATCAGTTTACATTCAGCTAAGATGCCCATGAATTACAGCTACTAAGGGCTTTAGGAAGCCTTTAAATATCAGTGTGAAGGCTCTAACCTACTATTTTACTGAATTGGTGTAAATGATCTCCATACACTTTTAAGGCAGCAGAAGGCACCAAACAGCACTTACAAATCAGACTGCGGCACCTGACTCTCAGAAGCTGACCAAGATGAAAGGAATGTTGTGCCGGCACACAGCGTGGCTGAGGAGAACTAAATTCCTCCAGTAGCTCCATAAAGACAACATCTTCCAGTTTCCATATGTTGGAGCTTTTTTTTAAACAAATCAATCTGGTGTGTGTGTGTATATATATATGCATATGTATACATGTGAGATGACCTTTTTTCCTCACATTTATTTGAACAATAATAATTTATAAAAATTAAATCTAGCTTGAACCAATGAATGCATAGTTACATATCATTCTTTTGTCTACTTAAAGACAATGGTTAACCTTGTACATTTGCATAGGCAATGAAACTGTCATGCCTTCCTACATGGTCACCTGCTCATGATGATTAATGAAAATATGCAAGGGCTGTTTTATTAAAATATAGAAAAAGCCCAACCTCGAAAGAACATGTAAGTAGCTGTATACTCAGTATTGCTTAATAACTCATAAAATATCTAAGTAAAGCAGATGGGGAGGATCAGTAGTCTGCCAAAAAATATTGTCATAGTAAGTTAAGATGAACATAGATTCTATGAGAATATATGAAGGCACGTTTCAAACAAAGAGCAAGAAAGGTGTAAAGCAAATATTTACTGAGATCTGATGCCACTAAATAGCTTTATTGCCTTGGGTATCCTATTTAAGTGCTGCCTTAGTTTACCCTTCTGGAAATATAAGAATATGTCTCCTTATCTGAACAAACAACTTTCACATAAAGGTAGAACCGTTTATGATGGAAGGGACTTTTGGAGGTTATCTAGTCTAATCCCCTGCTCAGAGCAGAGCCAACTTTGAAGATCACAGATCCAACTTCAGAATTAAATCAGGCTGCTCAGGGCCTTACCCAGTCAAGCTTCAAATATCTCCAATGGAGGAAATTCCTCAGCCTCTCTAGGAAGCTCCAATTCTTTAAGAACCTGCCCCAATTCCTTACGAACATTTATTTTCTTTAATACTAAATGGGAATTTCTGACATTGCAGCTTATGTCCGTTCCCTCTCATCTTGTCACCGTGCCCCTCTGAAGAGTGTCTCTGGCTCTATCTCACCCACACTCTCACAGGGGGCAGCTGCAGGCAGCAGTAAGGGCTCCCTCCCTCCAGCCTTCCCTCCTCCAGCTGGCTCAAGCCCAACTCTTGCAGCCTCTCCTCATATACCCTGTGTGCTCCAGCCCTGACCAGCAAGGTAGCCCACATCTGGGCTCCATACCTCAGCCTCTGCCTTGTTCCAAGGAACTGGTGCTCCAGGGTGTGGTCTCACCAGTGCCAAATAGAGCAAAAGGATCTCTGCCCTCAGCCTGCTGGCTGCACTCCTACTAACATGTTTGGCCTTCCCTGCTGTGAAGACATGCCACTGACTCATGTTCAAATTGCTGTGCTCCAGTCCAGCTGCAGGATGGGGCATTTGCTGCCACTGAACTCCTGGAGGTTGCCTGCCAGCCCATTTCTCCAGCCTGTTGAGGTCCCTCTGAAGGACAACCCTGCCCTCCAACATACTGACCACTGCCCTCAGTCTACTATCATCTGCAAATTTCCTAACTGTGTCCTCTCTGCCATCACCCAGGTTGTTAGTGGAAACATTAAATAGTACTGGACCCATGGTTTGGGGAGTAGGAGAAGCAGGGCTGCTCCACAGGGGAAAATGCACCATTATTGGAGGGTGGCCACAGCCTGGCCAGGGTGCAGCCCAGCAGGTTCTGAGCAGGAACAGTCTGGTGACAGCAACAGGGTTTTTTCACAGGCCAGTAAACATCAGACAAGGTGAGGTAATGAGTCAGGTCTAGAGCCAATTTGGGAAGTTGAGTGCCTGAGTGAAGGCAGCAGGATCTGGGGGTGGGCACATACATGAGCCTGGGCACTTCCATGGCACCCCTTGGGTGAATTCCTCAGCTGAAATAGTGCCCTGGGGCTGGGAAAAGAGGGTACTTGGCTGGAGGTCCCAGTGGGGCTGGTTGGGTAAATTAAGGCCTGTGGCTTTCCCCAGGGTCCTGATACTCTGAGGGACACCAGTAGTGACCAGCCTCCAGCTGAACTTCATGAAGATAATTACAATTTGATGGTCCAGCCAACTTTATCTTAACCAATCCAAGACATATTCTGAAGTGTTCAAAGCCTCAAAATACCTGGAGAAATTGTTAAGTAGTATTTATGCAAGAAAGAACTACAACTTATGCTTTTCTATTCTGCCCAAATGATTTACTTAGCTAAATTATCAAAAATTGAACTTTATCTGACAGAGAGTTCCTGTAGAGAGATGTCAGAGACCTTTTAGCAAGAATATATTTATTGTCACAATGTACTTACGTTGCTATCAGATGGAAGATTTAAGCAGGGAATAAAAAACTTAATTTCATCATCTGATGTGACACTGAGTTTCTTCTTCCTATTTAAAAAGAATAAATGAGAAGATGGTATATTTAGCTAAAGAACAAATCAGTACTTGTGATTTTCTTCAGTTAAAGCACAAGTCCCTTTCTTCCTTTCTGTACTGCTTTCTGTACTGCTTTCCTTCACCAGAGTATTCACCTAAAACATGGTTGTGTATCATTTTCTTAACACAATCATGCTATCAGCACAATATGATCACCTCACTTTTTTCTGCTTTATGGAATGTGAAGGGGGCGAGAAAATGATCCCAATGCTGCTGATGTAATGTGAATATTTATTTCTTTTTTATGTGGTGCTCTCCTTAAAATATCTAGGTAGCCAAGATAGTGTTAAATTACGGATGCTTGTTAGCAGACAAGTAGTGTGGCCTGAAAGCATTTAGAAACAGAAGATCAGAAGTGGAGGAGAGACAAAAAAAAAACATTGTCCATCCCACAAAGCTACTGAAAGCAGCACTTCAAAAAGAGGTATTAGCCTTTGAATTGGGCTTTATGAACTCTGAGCTTACAGCAGTTTTCTTTCTCCCAGGATCCAGCTTCTCCTGACTGGCACTCCTAGCACCATGCTTTCTTCTGCTAGTTACCTTCCAATAGCTTCAGCTCTAGTGATGTGCAGCTATTGTAAAAACAGATTTGTTTATTTTACCTCCTTTTTACTAACCTCCTGGAGTGCTGCCTTGCTGAGAATATTTCTGACAGGTTTGCTGTTCCCATTACATCAAATATGCACACATTATTCTTCTCTATCTTCTGCAGACAAGAATGCAAGAATTTCACCCTAGAAAGTGAGTTGCTCTTGTGGCTGCTCAATACTATTAATCTACGGTAGTATAATACTCTATAATCAAACATGCTTTTCTACTATATGAATTTCTAGGAAGACTAATCAACTAGTTTTTTATCTTCCCAGCGATTTTGACAGAAGTAGTTAAATACACCTTCCAGGCTTTATCCAAATATGGTTTTCATTTTTAATGATGATATTAATGTTGTGTAGCTTAAAAACATAGGACTGTTATGAGACTTCCAGGTCTGTAAACCTGATCTCCTGCTGTTGTAAACAAGGATGTCATACAATCCTGCTCAGAAATGTATCCGATTTCATTTTACATAGATTTTCTTTTTTTTTTAAATCCGCCATTGTCACTGAAAGACATACCTGAAGCTTACATCATCTTCTGCTCTCCAGCCCAAATGTACTGAAAGCCATTGAAAAATCTGTGTGTGTTTTACATAGTCCTTTCACTTTGCTCTCTGGTTTTATTCTTTTCACTCCTTTCCTTCCCCTTCCTCCTACATCAAGTGATATAAATAGAGGACTTTCAGCCCCCTTTCAAAGAGAAAGACTCCGTGCGAATCACCTCTCCTTCTCTTCTGTTTTACGGTTTACCTTACATGACTGCAGAAGATCAGGACAGTTTACCATATCCCAGACATGGTCTTCTCCATAGCCAGGCAGGGAGATATTAATGAATCCCTAAATCTTTTGGAAGTATTTCGCCTAGTGCACGCGGCATTTCCATGGCCACAGCTTAACTGTAACTGTCTTCTGTGTGTGCTATAGCTACAGTCAGAATATAAAACCCAATTCTGGTGAGAAGGGGAAGAATGTATGCTCAGAGTTATCTGAAGCTGAGGAACTGCTGCAGCTAGCGGGGGCTCAGCCCTAGGTTAGCGCCTAGGTTGATGCTGGTTGAGAAAAACACATTGATGTAGTGGGAGAGTAATTTGTAACACAATATGGCTTTTACACGTTAAGGTTAAATTTCACGACAGTGGGTGTAGAGTTACAAAATGTTATATTATGCAGTTCAACACTGCTGCAAGTTCAAAACAGCCACCAAATACTGTTACCTTCTGACAGATGCCTGTCCAGTGGGCTGAGTAAAGCACATTGGTCTCAGCCCAATTCTCACCTGAGAAGTCATCTTCATGAAAATCTTCATGCTATAAATTTGCACTAAGTGGTGATTGTAGAAGAGACAAAGATTGAATAGGTGTTTTGCGCCACATCTTTCATGCCTATAGGCAATCCATCCTGGTCATGGTTGAGATATTTTGCTGAGAAGTAAAGACAAGGGTGTTTATCTTCCCTCCCTGTACCCAGCTGTCTTCTGGAGAGGAGCAAATAGAGATGAAACACTTTCCAGACAGAAGCTAGACAGGTGAACTCATTTTGCTTCAAGTTCTTTTTACATGCTTATATCTCAGAATATGTTTGCAGAAAGATATACACATTTTTCAAAATTTAAGACTGTTACTGAAGGTGTCATGTGAAAATTTTACCATTTACAAGCAAGACAGCTTAACAGACAGGGGTGAGGGGGGAGAAGAGGGAAAGGTTTAAGTATATCAACACAAAATAAAATTGTAGAAATCTTATTTACCTTTCCACAGAGGCTAAACTCTAAGTAGTGGCTTTCCAGTCTTCTAACACTCTTGAAACATTATTTTGTGCAGGAAATTATACCTTACTTAGATGTATGTTCATTTCCAAGTTTCAGACTAAGACCTACACATCTTAGCCTCTCAAGGTGTTTTTAAATACTGATTAAATTAATATTTCATTGTCTAAGCATTTGATTTATTTGGTTGCTCAGCATTTTGCATTTTATACCTCTTCACGCACACAATTAAAATGCATGAGAAAGGATGAAAGAAATGCAAAGGTTATTTGTTTGGGACCCCTAGAAATATTACACACAAGACTTTCATTTAAATTCATAAGGAGATCCTTACTTTTCCAAATTTCCTGGTTTGTTTTCACAAATAATATAAGCAATTCCTCACCCAGTAGAACAATATAAAGAAAGAGGTAGAGAAATGTTTTACTGCTTAATTTTAACCCTTTGCTGCGTCTTCTGTGTATTTTCCTTCCATTCTTTTTACTGGCAACTAAACATAAAATCCCAAAGATTGCATAAACCTTCCACACAAACTTCTGAGTAACTGATCTGAAACATTTAGGATCCTAGCAGAGGAGATAAGGAGAGGTAGTTAGCAATAGTGGTGCAAGGTTAGGACAAGAAAGCTTTTGAAAAGCAAGCAAGATGGATAGAAGCTCTAGTGAAAGAGAAAATGCTGAAGCAGAAGTACAGTCTCTGTGTTAAAACAGATGAAAAAAAAGAAACAATAAATCTGTAGCGTTAAAGAGCTGTAAGAGAAAGAAGATTAGTCAAAACTAGGCTGAAATACAAAAAGCAGAGTAAATAGTGTGTTCAACTGGAAAAGGAATGCCTGTTGACAATAGTGGGAGTTATAGGAAAAAGAAAATAAAATAAGATTATATCATGCTAACTGAAGGAAAACAGGGACCTAGGGACAAAAAAAATTACCAACAGAAATTAATGTGTTGATAAGGCTGCTACTCAAATGTGATTGTCTCATTCTTGGCCTGTAAAAGAATGCAAGTATTAACAATAAAAGTTACACGTATAATGAATGGCAAAATTATATGCAAACTTCAAGGTGAACTTTTTGAATTACAGGGCTTGTAAGGAGCTGCAGCAAGTTGACGTGCCAAGCTTATTAGCATTCAACAATCCCTGCATGAGCAACACTCCCTTTTGTACTGTCAATTCAAACTTTTACAGCTCCTAGAATGATTTTATTCAGAGTGCTGGGTTTCTGTTTTTTTTTTTTTTTTTTAATTATTTTAAATGGAAAAAAAAAGAAAAGTAAAGGACTCATAATCTAAACAAAAGCTAGCTAACAGGCTCCTTGCTAATAACTGCATGGTGTTATTTCTAAAGCCTGTTTAGAGAGTTGGAAGACAAAAATTTTCAACTTACAAAATCATTCTTAAATATTTGTCAGATTGCAGATGAATGTATTTGCAAGGGGAAAGTATGCTGGTTACTATGAATAGAAGCATCCTGCATACCTAAGAAAGGAAATCTCCTATGTAGCAAGTGCCAACTACTAATGCAGGAAGCACAATTAACCTCCCTTGGCACAAAATCAAAATCAATTTAGTGACTAATTTTTAAAGAATTGGATTACCTTATCTGCTTCTAGAATTCTTTAGGTATTTCCTTATAAACACATGCTGGCAAGAATGTAATAAAACACTGAAAAGATGCAAACCAATTATTTCAGGTACTCTTGTATCACTGAATGATACAACAATTCATAAGTTATGAGATACCAAGCCAGTCCTGCTCCAGTTCAATCTATATATATCAGGGATTTTACAGAACATAGGCTTAAACTTTAATGCATTTACTGCAAAAGAGAGGGGGCAAGGGGGCAGGAAGACAATACACATTCCTTTTATTGCAACATCCAGTTTGTTCTGAACAATGGCCACATCAAATATCTGCCAGTTTACTGAGTCCTATTTTCAGTGCTCTGAGCATACTACACGATTCTGAGCATTGATCTTTAGGACATTTCTGTGTTCTGAATAGGACTTATTTTGCCTGAGGAGTCTTTGGAGGTAGGCTATATATAAGGACAGATTTACAAATGGCTATCTAGCAAGTTTGGTCAGGGCTGATTTTGGCTGTGGTTTGATTTTGCACTTACCTACACTGATGACAACCTAACACTTATTATGAATCAAACCTGTGGGGTTAAGCCACTTGAACACTATTAGTTTAAAGATGCACAGACTATGGATTCCATATTATCTTTGGATAACCTGAGAAGATTACAGCCTGACAGAAATATCTATTTCACTACTTAGGCAGATTAAATTCAGTTTAACTGGTATACCTTTGTCTTTAATTCCTGCAGCAATTCATTACCTCCAATCACGGGATGTAATAACCTAATGTGCCAATTATACTTTTTTCATTTCTCTGTAATTCATCATTTTTATTTGATTTCAGGTATGAAATGAAAAGTATCAACCAACAAAATTACTTAGGACCATAATGACCTGGTACAATGAGGCCATTCATCATCAGTCCCAAGTCTTACTCTGCATAGATCCTACATATAGTTTCAATTAATAGCTTTACACAAGTACTGCTGCAAAACATACATTAAATACTGTGCCTGATTGTGAGGACTGCTGAATTTGAATTAATAACAGTTGGTAGTCTTTCATGCCACTCGTCTGGATCAGAAGCAGCACTGATTCAGCTCAATCAGGCTATTTAGGAAAGTCTTGACCCCAAAAGTCTTTAGGCATAGAAATGTCTCACACAATTCAGCAGGAATACATTGAATAACCGTGTCTCCCAAACCAGAAATGTCAGCTAGGCCATGCAGGGAGATGAGAAGAAACACTGAAGAGGAGCAAGAAGTTGATACCAATCATTAAATACTCTTTCATGATACTGTTTCCATAGATGCTAACTATTTGCAATTTACATCTGTTAATAATGAGGGAAGAGAGACATCTATAAGCAAAAGAACAACTTTAAATACAGAATTACCTACTGGATAGCACAGAAAACCCTCCCCTCAGTATTATTATAACAGACTCACATACACATATCTAGTTTGTTAATTTTGGCAGAGATTTGGTTTCTTAAATTACTCCTGTTACCAGATCTCCACACAGATTTCTCATTCACAGTACAGATAACAAAGTAGTTATCCTCCTCCACTGAGACATGCATACAATTAATTAAGAAGCCCCAAAAAGGAGATAAGAAATGCAAGCCATGACAGGCAATATTGTACATATGTATGGCACATATCCATTTCCAAAGTGTCTATTAAATATTTGAACTTTACACCGCTAAAATGAGGTGCCATTTCTAAATGTGTGCCAGCTAAATTGTGTTTCAATTCACTGGCTGAAACAACTAAATACACCTACCACACTTCACAAATAGGTGTTCCGTTTATAAATAAAATCACTTTTGCAATAGCATTCTCTTCTTATAAGCAGTTACAAAACATTAAGTAGCTATATCAAACACTTCTCTTTTTGCTTCTCTATGGATGAATACTTAATATTACTCTAAGGTATTAGCAAAGGACATATTTTAATTGCAATCACTGAGTAAAAAAAACCCAAACTTTTTCTTAAAGATATTGAACGTTCTCTGTAGAAACACGTCCATTTGTATCAAATACCTTATAGCATCACAAAGCCCACCAGTGTACCAGTTGCACAAAATATTCTTATATCAACATGTAACAGCATGCTTAGTAACCAATGAACTAAGATTTTGTAACCTTACCTTCTAACATTTTTCACGTGTACTGAAAGACACTGAACAAAACAAGGTATATTGGACTGTCACTGTTTAATATGATGGCCACAAATTTACACTGTGGCTGATTTAACATATTTTATTCTATTTTCGTGTAAGCTGTTCTGTCTCTTTTTAGTGATATAAATGAACACAGTCTTAATGCAAGCACTGTGCTGCATAAAGATCAGGTTTCATAAGTATACGTAACTGTTAAACTTGGCCAGGATTTTTTTTCAGACAAAAGGGGAAAAAAAAATAAGTGTCTTCTCACAAACTTGTAGCGGTGAGCTATCAGATCCAGTAAAACTGTCCTCTTGATTTCAGAGACCACAGGCAAATTCAGAGGGACATGGAGAGGAGGAGAAAGAGGTGAAGGGCTCAAACGAACAGGCAATGGTTAGTGTAGTCAGTTGAATCTTTTTTCCCGCATCCATGTATTTGAGTAATTAAAGACTATGAATCTTTATCTCATACTTCCAGGGAGACAATCTTAACCATGAAGCAATTTCCAATTCTAGGCTACACTCCACACTTTTTTGAAGGACAAAAAAAATCAAAAGCTAACTACCCTATCCCATTAAAAATTGTAGCCAGTTAAAGAAATCTCAGCATGTATAAATGTAATACCCATCTTCTGACCAGTCCGAGTAATTCCTAACACTATGATGATCTATTTCTTAAATATACATATCAATGGAAAGTAATAAGGTTCAGCAGGTTGCACTCATGTACTCTGTAGAAGGTAGGGCTGTTCTATTGACATGCAGATTGTGCTAGAAATGCGGCTTGATAGCATCCTTTTATTTGTAACATGCCTATTCCCATTACTTTGATTGAAATGAGCAGTTTAGCTTTTTGTCTGCATGACCCTTAGGTCAGCAAAGCACAATGCACTTGCCAGAGCTTGTAATATCAATGTCTCATGCATCAGCATTTCACTGCAGTTGTCTGTCATCAGCATTGTTTTTCCTCATGTGTTCTCAAAATTTTTTTGGCATTATGCATGTGCTTGCATCACAGGCTCCATGACAGGAGGTTACAGTGATACACGCTTAAAGGGAAATAAATAACCGATAGATGTGATACGGGTTTTTTGGCTTTTGATCAAACAAATGGGGCGGGGGGGAGAGGGGCAGTAAACCAGTCATCAAATTAAATCAAAGGATCAGGAAAGAAATCCACAACTTGAATATTCCATGTTCTTACAGACAAATGAAGGACAAGCATGTTAGCATGATACTCCCTTCACTTTGGTCAAACAGCATCACTTCTGGATTTAACTAGCAGAAATTTTACATTAAGACCAATTACTTAAGCAACTTGTGTATGCTATAGAAGTCCCTGTGATAGTTCTAGATGCAATCTGTATGTTGGGATACATTGTGCTTTCCTGGGACCTCTGCAGCCATGAAAGAAAAGTGTTTAAGTGTCTACACTGACTAGACAACGTAGAAGAATTAAGCATCAGAACGCCAGCAGAGGTTTGTTGGCTGATCCAGGTTAACTGGCAGGAAATACGGGAAAAAAGAAAGTAACTTCAATCCTGCTGCTCTCAGAAAATAGATTTAAGCTCTGGGTCTGGATTTGAGGGGACTGTCTAAAAGACAGTCTGTGCCAATATAGAAAATATCTTGTATCAAGAAGTTTTGATTTTCTGATCCTTGCTTTCCTATATGAGTCTGAAGAAACAATGTATCCGCTTGACACAAAGAAACCATTATTAATGCATGGAGGAAGAGGACGTGAGATCTCCTGTATGGCCTGAGCCTCACCATCCTGATTTATGAGCAGAAGTGGACTGGGTTTGTCTTTAACTAGAGCTCATAACTATTGCTCACATATAATAAAAAACAAACAAGCTCACCGACTACAGTGATAGTCTCAGAAGAAGGCTAGTAAGATGACATGAATCCATTCAAAAATCCTTTTAACTCTGGTGCTAGCTATAAATACACACTGTAAATTTTTATCTCAGGTCAAATATCTCTGGGAGTTTGTGTAGCTGTTGATATGGGTATAGCATTACAAGTCTCTCCAAAAACATATTGCTAACCCACCACCCAGTTACACATTCAATGAAAATCAATACTAAAAGCAGGTGTTAGCTGTCAGAGTATTAACATTATTACGGACCTGTCATTGATTTGAAGTAAGAGTGTCATATTGAAACAATGTCCATCTAAAATAAAGACATTCATATAACTTTCATTTTCTTAGTAAGGCATACTGGGTAATTAGCCCTGTTGTTGAAACCATCTGTGTATTTATTAAGTGGACACAAAGGAGATACTGGTAGTATTTATTTCTTGACTGTGCTCTATTAGGGTACCCTACCCTAAAAGCCACTAGCCAAAGCTTTAAGCAAATTTATTTAGGCATTTCTGTATGAAAAAGTTCACTGAGCAAAAATAGCTAATGAAAGCAATTGTTTGTGTTATGGATTTTGCTGCAACAATGCTGCCCTTTACCGGATCAGTTCAGAACAAAAGTTATTTGTAATATTCTCCTATCTAAAAAAAAAGATCCACATAATTATGGTGTTACTGCGAACATCACCCTACATTAAATTTGAAGATTCAAATACCCCTAAAACTCTAGGTATGTGTGACAAAATTTATGAATCCGAGGGTTAGCGCTTTCCAAAAGAGATAGTAAATGTTCTTAAAAGTGCCCAATCTGTAACCCTCTTATCTGTGGTGGTGAACTTTTGAATACAGTACAGTCTAAACTTAGTTACTAGAAAATCCTTCACAAAACAAAGGATGTGTATCCAATTCTTTGTAAATTAAGGAAAATATATTACAGATGTGCTGCACTGGGGAGCACTTACAAATAATACAAAAATTAACTGTAGGTTTGTAAACTCCCCGAACCCCAGCTTCTAAAAGCTTTAAAAGAAGCTTTTGAAACATGAAGGAATCTTACACCTTCATTCCCTAAAGGTCAGTTTGCATTTTGTCTCTTTCATCCAACTTGTTCCGGATTTACAAGGTGCCTGACTACCCTCAGCGCCTTTAATGTATATTACTCTTACTAAGGCAAGAGCAACCACAATTAATGTTCCAGGAAGCTGGCTGAGGACTGTAGACAGCAGGAGCCAAATGCCTGTTACCTCAGTGTATGTCAGCCTCTCAAAGGCACCATAGACTTTTCACTTTTCTCCAATGCATTAATATGAGAGACAAGTTTATTGGAGCCAATGGACTATTAGTGTTATCTAGCACTTAAAATCATAATTTAGAAAAACTCGTTCAAGGCAAACAGAAGTGGTAAAAACAGAAGGCTTAAGAGCTTGAAACACTTAAATAGGTGCACATAAATACAAACTTTTCAACCTGTTTCACAATGTNAAAAAAAAGTATTTATGCTATTTCTAATGATTGACTTTCCCTTTTGGCAAGAAGGCTTCCAATATAAAGAACAGGCTTTTGGGAGTATTATTTGAGGGAGAAAGAGAAGCGAGAGGACTTAAATAAATGAAGATGACCACATTTTGAAGTGCTGGTGATGGAAGCCATATTTGAGCAATTCTGGAGGAAATAAAATATAGTGAAAAGCTGGTGTAGTTGTATAACCGGGAGTATGATATAAAGAAGCTACATTGCTCTCCAAAATGTTAGAATTATTCAATGGCATGGCAATAGCAATGTAAAGAGTCAGCTGTTTGAGGTACTTGACCTTACTATTTATGGGTTTGTGGGTTTTTGTTTGCTTAGGGTTTTCTTCTTATTTTGCTTTGCTTTTATAATAGCAGGCAGGAAGTGCTTGTTTAATTATTTACACATCCTAGTAATACAAATATTTCTATAGGAAGACAGATGTACAGTATGTTTTAAGAAACCAATTATTCCATTTTAAGAGGGTTTTCATCCTTTTGTCAAACTCGCAGTGGTTAGCATAGTCTCCCTCATCCCAACCCTGAATGCTTTCCTAGTTCATCAAATTTGATTGGAAAAATGACACAAAAAAAGATTGTTGATCTGCTGTTATGCACCTGCTCTGATCCAGTGTCATTTCTTTAAAGATGAAAAGGATGAAAAAAAAATGGTCATATAACTTGACTTGAGAGCACACAACTTGTGATAAACATCAAATAGCCACAGAGACACATATAATTCACTTGAAGATGGTCAAAAGCCTTGCTATCTCAAAGTTTAATACAATGTTTGGGGAGAGCGTAGTCACAAATTACAGAATACCCAGCTAACATTTGTGCTGTGACCTGGTTACAGGCTCCAGGGAGCATTCCTGTGTTACTGAGATTGTTCACTTCTTTATTGTCACCTGTTTCAGATGACTGAAATAGATCTGAAAACTAGTTCCTGAATTCTCTGTAGGATTATTTTCTTTCCTATATTCATGTCCAATATACCATCTGACAAGAGTAGTATTGTACTGTGATGTCTAAGGAAATATACAGTGCCAGGCTAATGACCAGGTCTGGTCAAGAACATTCTACTCAATTATGCTGTTTTTGGTCCCGTATTCTGGAGACTGAAATGTCTCACTCCAGGCTTGTCTCTCAAATGAGAACCATTCCTTAGTTTCATCACTTCTTTACCATGTTCACTGAATGCTGCCTGACAATTTCAAAGCACTTTTACCAGAGTCCTCATGGATCAGGACAAGTATAAAGTCCTACATCAACCCCAGTAACATTTATATTTAAACAATACTTTTTTAAGAAAAATGAACAAACATCCAGATATCAAGTGACATATAAGACAGTCAAGCAGAAATAACTGGCAGAAAAAGCCACAGCATCTAGACCATATTGGTGACTTATAACCAATTTCTCCTGCTAGATTAGATAGATCTTTCACTACCATATAAATAGCAACTGTCTCCTTCCTCAAGAGATTGTCTCCTTGACCATATTCCCAGCCTGGTCAACATACTTCAGCAGCTTTGTTGAGTTACTATTTTTCAGAATTTTTAGTCCTGCATAAGAAACTAGATGAGAGAATAAGCTAGATCCCATTCCTCCTTGGACACTCAATGCCCAAATAATTAAAAGGTGCTTATGAACTGGACTGCAGCAGAATCAGGTGCCAAGAAAAACATTAACCAAAAGTTCCAGTTACAGGGCAGTACAGAAAGGCATCCCAAAGTTCATCACCACAGATTATGATTAATTTGATGTTGTTATTACCCTGAACAAGCAAACTGTTACTGAGATTGAACACCACTCGATTCATTCCCCACCTTGGATTTGAAAGAGCATCATTGATTAGCCAGTTAAGACCAACCCCTGACATGGAAGTACTGAAAAAGATCCACTCCTTGGGATTTTCCAGGTGAGCTCTTGACACTATAATACACAAACCTAGAAAGGTGTACCTAAAGGAATTATTCTTTGTTTTCTCAGGCAGGCATTTGCAGGGCATAACTGTAGTGAGTATGAAATGCTGTTTCAGCTAGTCCTCAAAAACCATTTCAAGCTCCTCCAGTTTTCTACTTGTTAGCCATTTTAATGCAGAGGATGATAACCAATAATGTGAATGGTCATAAACAGACACTCCTATAGCTGCTATGCCAAAGTTAACATAATTAATTAGTTAGATTTGCACCTTACAGGACAAAGAGGAGGAAAAAAAAAGACAATATTCAGAGACTTTCTCTTTATAGTGTTGTCAACAAATAGCATAAAAACTTGGATAATATGCACTTCAAGCTTGTATTAAACAAGAAATTATATCTTCTGAACATCTAGGAAATGTTTCAAAATGTAAAAAGTTTGCTTTAAGAGTATTCGATAGTAAGCCAAGAGAGTAATGGAAATCCTGGTAGAAATCAGTAACTAGTAAACACATAAGATACAGTAGACAAAAGTTAACACCATCTATAATCTATATTTCATTAAAATAAGACATATATGAAATAATTTGAAATAATGGGGGCAGAAGAGAGCTTTAATTAGTGGAACACAGATACTAGACTTTTGCTTTTCTTCTTCTGATTTAAGTTTACCATTACTGATTTAAGGGATACCAACTATATAAAGGAACCTTGTGGAAAACTGCTTTTATTAGGAATCTAAATTTCCTATACACATACTGGAAGATGATCAAGATCTCATTCTATAGATGTAACACAGACTCTTTTACACTCTTCAAGTATGTAGCCCAACCATATTTTGGGTATTGGTATTTCTGGCTTTGTGACTATTTTTAGAAAACTGGTTCTTCACTGTTACTCAGGCTATGTGCGGTAAACTAAGGACAGACTGGAACCAGGAATCAATGATATTCAATTCATTGAGCCTGTTGTAGCACACTTTCCCCTTCTGTCTGCATTTTCCCACCTTAAATGAAGCCACTCTGACAGCTGAGAGGATTCATGTTTTTCTAGCATCTTGAGGACAATACACAAGTGCTATATGAGTATTAATAAAATTTCAGAGAAAATATCTTTGCCCTTTAAATATTTATAGCTAGGGGGACAGACTTGGTGAGCCAGAGATAGTGTGCATAGACGGGACTAGCTGGAAGAAACAGGTGTGCTTTTAGGCTCTAGCAGATCTACTCTCCAGCAGATCTGATAAGCAAAAATTTTCCAGCAAAATACAAGGTGAACACAGGCACTCTTCACCTGTTTTTAGGTTTAGTTATACTGTTTTTCCTCTGACCTAATGACACCAAGAACTGATGTGGATTTTTTCCCCCAGATAGCCTAACAAGAAATATTAACTTTTCCTATGTAGTGGATGCTGTTACATCTTCAGGCCATTATCACAGCTAAAAGACAACTGACTTTTACATATTCATCATTTACACGAGTCTGATTAGAAATTCAGATGGAGATGTCTAGAAATCAACAAAGGATAAGCAAAAAGATAGATGACTGTGTGTCTAGTTTAATTTCAAAACAGATGTGCCAACTTAACATCCTGTGTCTAAATTTTGATTAAACACTGAGTACCTGATGTTTTCCTCAGCCTACCATTTAGCAAATAGGAGATAAGTCCTTACATTAACTCTGCATTCTATGAGAGCTTTGGGTTTTCTCGTGTGTGTGTGGTTCATCTTAAGGATAAACCTTAGTCCTCTTTTGATAAGCTGATATAGTTTCTTTACATTAGAATTAAAAACCAGACAAAACCATATAATTCATAGAAATCCCTCTTAGGTATATGTCTGGAGAGGGCAAACAGTCCATCTTAAGTGTTCCTTCCAGCATTATTATCCCAAAACACAGACTTTTCTGTGATTGATTTAGGACTGTTCATAACAAGCATTGAAGCCATTTGTTCAGCAGTAGGATGTTCCACTTATTTCTCCTGCCCTAACCCCCCTCTTATTTAATGAAAAGGATGAGCTTGCATCACAGGAGGAAATGTGCCTGTTTTTTTTCCCACTACACGATTTATTCTCTCATTGATTTATTCTACTGGAGGGCAAACACATTGTGCACAGCTACTTGTGATGCTGTGCCACTGAGATATCTGCTTCTGAGCATGTTATAAAATTGTTGATGCTGCCCTAAGGGTCAACGCTTGCCCTCCAAAGAGAAAGTTTTTTTAATTTCAGGGCAGTTATGTCTGATTTCCTTACATTTTCTGCAGTAGTGTTCTTAATTTACTAAGGTGCTGGACTACTTCAGATGCCACCTATAAGGTCAAGTTGATTTTTATGTAGAGCGTTATTCTCCTTTGTAAATAGAATTTCAGTGACTGTTCTTTTACTGTTTTTACGTGCACATACATACAAATGTACAGAAATGTATATATGTATAAAAGTGTGTATGTGTGTGTATGTATAGTTTTATTTTTTAAACTATGAGAATAACCTGACTTCTGCAAAAAGCCTATGTCTGCAGGGCTTGAACTGAAACAGTCTAGCTATTATATTGTAACTTTATGCATTCATTTTGCTGTAGACAACAGCACAGCAACTGCTACATCAGTAATGTTTCTAGTAACGGGAAAAAAAAGAATCCAGTTTGTATCATCTAAACAAAGACATTCCACCAGCATTAAGATTTGTTAATAAAAATTAGATTAGAAGTCTCAGGAAATGAGAAATTCTGGTAGATACTTCCAATGGCTAACTCTCATACCCCCTTTAATACACATCTGGAAAAAAATGTTAAAAACTAGAAAGCTTTCGGAGTTCTCCTATGCTTGTGTTTATTTCCTCATGGGTTACCTTTTTATTCCCCGTACACATATCTAAAGGATCTTGGGCCATTGCTGAGGCTTCTAGATGCTAATTAAATACAAACAACGAGTGGAGCAGCAACAGAAGAGATTTGCATCCATAAGCAGATAGAGGCGCATGGCGCACAAGATCTTACAAAGCTTGCCATAAATAAATATTTGAAAAACATTATAATTGCTCTATATTATCAATAATCAAAACTTCACAGAACCGAACATCTATGAATCATGAAGGCTAGTGCTATTGCAGACATGACCTGATAAACTGGTGGAGATAATTTAGGCTTTTAAAAGAGAAAACTCTCTCAGGAAAATTACTTATTTGCATGCTGAATGCAGAACCATACTTGAAATGAGAGGCGTAAGAAAGAGAGCATGACATGGCTAGGGAAAAGGTGTTAAAATTTTAGGGCTTAACTTATGCCAAGATTTAGAAAAGGAGCTAGGAAGCAGCAGGGAGGGGAAGTGGAAAGGAGGAAGAGTTTTCATAACTTTTGCTTTATATTCACACAACGAAGCTCTTCTGAAACAACTAGCCAGTTGGAGAAAGAAACTGTCTGCCCTGAAATTGGGTCATGGTAATTTCAGCACAGGCGGATTGGGAAAGAAAGGCAGGAAACAGAAGTTGGGAAGGCATGTACAAACATATCTGTATTCTGCTTTCGAGCCTGCTGCTGGCAGTTCTCCTGCTGCTTCTCAGTCTGCATGGCCTCTCCCCGGGACTGAGCTGCCTGCTTGCCCATGTCCTCTGCTGCTCCTGCTCGTCTTGCCAGTGCATAGGCCAGAACTCCTTGTCTGCTCTTACCATGCTCTTGGAGTCATGAGTCCCCCATAGAATGACAGGTGGGCCAGGATTTACAGCAGGATGACAAGTCTATGTATTAGGCTGGCATTTGTGTGTAGGTGTACTTTAAGTGTGCTTTAAACAGAAAATGGTAGCATGCTCAGTCACAAGCTTTTATGTACAAATATGAAGATGACTCTCCTGTGTCACAATGAAGGGAAGAAAACTCAGAAAATAACTTTTAAAAACATGGATGAAAAAGGAGACTTCTGTGAATTCTAAAGACCTTTCTTATTTTGAAAATGTAAATTTCTGCCGTGCATCTTGCTCCTTAGAAGTGTAAATCAAACCCAAATAAACTATTGGCACTGCTGATAACTCTAATCAAGCTATGGATCAAGTGAGAAGGAAATTATTCATTGATTTTAGATTCTGATGTTGGTATTTCATTTCATCATGTCAGACGATATCTTTATGAAATGTCTATTAGCTCGTTTACCCTGGCTTAAGTGGAGTTATACCCAATCCAGTTGAGCTGAGGATGTGATATGAAAGAGAGCTAAGAAGTAAGCAAGAGAAACACATTAAAAGAAGAGAGAGAACTAGCAAGACTTTAATCATAAAGAAACCTGCTATTCAGAAGTGCAGTCACTGTTTCAACACAATACTGTCAGTAGGAGACCCTAGCACATTCTGGAGAAGTGAAACTACTGCTCTGCCATAGGATACCCAAGGATCAGGACAGAGAACAGACTTTGGTCTCTGATCAGATTAGGCTTCACAGTCATCAAAAGCATCTCTTAATGGAGTTTGTCTGTAACACAGCCTAAAAAGACTATTATTAAAAGATTAGGCTGCCTCCATCCTCTTGTTTAATTAATTTTTCAGTGTAGAAGGAAAACTAAATGGCCCCCAGCCCATTGCTGATGTAACGTGTTACAGTATCTGATCACAGACATGTCAGCCTCCATGGACATCTGTGTATGAGCAAATCATTCTGTAGCCAGTTCAAGCCCAGTCAAATAATGGACACATTAAAAACTGCATCAAGCTAACCAGGGAAAAGAAAAACCCATGCACTGGATTCTAGTCCTTCAAGATGAAAATAAAACCAGCTTGCTTGGGAGAAGGGTCTTGTACTAGGATGTTCCTTTTACAGAAAGTGAAGATTAATTGAAATGAAGTTTTCACCGAAATCTTTTAAAGGAAACTTTAGTCTAAGAAATGTTTTATGATGTTTCTGGATGGAATTTTGCATTGAAACAAAGCATGAGCGTAGGCAGGGATGAATGAGGCACTGCACACTATCCTCAGATAGCCAATTGCCCTGAAGTAAGAGGGTTCATTTATGAATTAGGTGACACCCTCCAAGTCCTGACTCTAAGCAACACAGAGCTGGGATTTAACTCTTCATGTTCACAGTCTCGGGTGATGCTTTTTCTGCTACACTGTTGTGTCTGACTTCTCACAACAACCTGAAAGGCCTTGGCTTCCTCCTTATTTAGTATGAGGACATTTTAGAAAGCTTGAATTTTTTCATCATGCTGGCAGCCCTTTCACTATGGCTTCCTAGCCAATATATTACATTGTGAAACAGCAGGGAAGGAGAAAGTAAGAATCACTAACTGCTCAGTGTCAACCTGGAGAGAACACAAAGCTACATGTCGTGTCCAACTGAGGAAAAAGAGATTCCTGTCTTTGTGAGTACTGGCCTCATTTTTTTAATTCTAATTACTCAAGTGGATTTGATGAGGTATTTGCAGGTGAAACATGAGACCTGAATTTTGACAGGTAACCAGACAGACATTCTAAGCCACATATAATTCAAAGATGAAAATGCTTTTAATAATGTGCTGGGAAAAAAGGGGGCTTGAACTTTAAAAGAAGATACTTTGAGGATGGGGAGAAGGGTAAAAGAAAAGGTTAAACAGCACTTTATCATCAAGACTAACAGAATGGTGCCAGTTTGGGTAGTCTTTGGAAAAAAATCCCATTCTATGAGACTTTTACTACCCATCAGCAACACACCAAAGAGCACCTATCATATGTACTTTGTCACTTTTTTCTTCTCTTCCCAGAAAAACATCTGTAAGGATTTGTTTTAAAAAGGTCCTTGCTGCTGCATTTTTATGAGAAAAGGAGTTGTGGAAGGAAATCCACTGAATCAGAAGAAGTGAAAATTTAAGTTGAGCTTAGGCATATTACATTTTCCTGATATGTGACTTGCTCATAGCCACTAAGTCAGTAAGAAAACCACTAGACAAAACCATTAACTTAGTCTATATACCAACAAGGAGAAAACTGCATTTTCCCCATTGATATCACACTAAGCCCCAGGTCACAAGTTACTTCTGTGCATTAACACATTGCTATATCAACACCAATAAGACAAAATTTATAAAATGGTTAATAAGGCTGAATTATTTCCCAATGACAACTATCTTACCTGAAACTATACATAGCTAATGTCCACAGCTGACCACAGCTCCTTTCAATCCCATACCATTACTTCATCTACACAGATAGGCCCTTGTGAAAAGGTTCATCCAATGAGAAGATCTGTCAAGCACACAGTTTTACTGAATCTAATAAATATTTGAAACATCTCATAGGTAAGAACAGCATTAATCTCGATGAGACCCTTAAATCAAGCACTTACATCTTTCCATTTACCAATTGCCTTTCTTTAGTCAAAATTATAATATTTTCCTACCTCAGAAAGCTATTATGAATATATATACAGTTACGTTTGAATATTCTCAGATATTAGATCAAAGGGCAAACACAGAAATTTGTACAGAAATGTAAATCTAACATAAAACCCTTTCTAGATTCACGTCAAATGTCACTGACAACTCTTGTGCTCACAATTCTGCTCCTCTCTGCAAAGGTAACTGAATTAATCTTGCACTATGCACATAAAAATATTATTGCAAAACAAATGTTACTACAGTATACTAAAATTTTGCTTTTCTTCCATGAAAAACCCATAATGTCTTAGCAATATTTTTATTATTTTTATCCTACCATGTGTTTGTCATTTGTGCCAGCTTTGCTTTTTAAATATGAAAATATGAAAAAGACAGACTCCTCTGAAAAGCCACTTGTTCCATGTGTAGAAAAAGGCAAAGCCCACATAGATTTAAAATTTTGACAGCTTTAGTACAACATACTGGGCTATAAGATTAAAAGTTTTTAAAGAAGTTAACCTTCTTTCCCATAAAACCCTTCAAAATTATTTATGCAAGAATATAGGAGGAACCCCTTCCCGCATTAACCACAGGTCCCTGTAGATGAGAAAGTTTTCTACTGAAAAGCCAGGATACCAGGAGCGTTAAGAATTGTGCCTTTCTGATATTAAAAATTTATTCTATTTTTCTCTGTGGGAGGAAAAAAAAAACCCTCAACAAAAAACTTCAGCAGCAGGAGCAGACTTGAACAAAGTTCCAGCAAGTAAGTTTTACCAGTAATTTTTTTTTGTTGTTTTGTTTCTTGATAGGATAAGTTTAACTTGACAAAGGACACTAACAATGCAGAATTTCAAAATGCACGCTTAAAAATTTCCAAATTACAAACCTGCCTTCAATTAGATGTTACTTTTTTCTGAATTTGTTATTCTTCAGCTATATTTTAAAGTTTCTCTTTGCAACTCTGATGACTAGAAATATTAATTTTTTTTAAAAATTACAAGTTCTTATAAAAATTTAATAAAACTAGTTTTGGAAAAGGCCAAATTTAACAAAAGAACTGGATGGAATACTTGGGATAAAATTTCAGATATACACACTTCCAAATCTTCCTTTTGAGCACTGAAACTTCTTGGACCTTTGACCAAAACAAAACAGCTTAGGGAGAAAATGTAAACAAGCAAGGAAGCACAAACAAATATTCACATCAAATAGTTCCTAGTTCCAGTGATGACTAACTTTTTCTTGATCCACAGACCTAGTTATAGTCTTCCATTAAAATGCTTTTTGACAAAGCCTTTCCATAAGATACCCATTTACATAAGCCATACGTTTTCTGGAACAAAACTATCTATTTTATAAGTAAAACAGTTGTGCAAGTTAAGTTCAAGCTAAATAGAAAGAACAGACCTAAAATTTCTGTGTGCAGCCAAACTGGACAGTCATGTATCAAATGTGTTATCATTTTCCAGCTCTTCTAGCTAATGACAGACAATATGATGGGAATATAGCTTATCTACGGGAAGGGACTCATCAAAATATCGACATGTGTACTTTCTCCTTCCAGAAGGGGTCAAAGAAATTTGGAGAGGCTTCATCCTCCACTGCAATAAAGCCGGACACCACAGAGCGTGCTGTGTTGTTTTGGTTTTGTGTTTGTTTTTTTTTAATTAAGTTTAGTGTATGTAAGTTATCATAGATATTTCCCTCCTTTTATCTTCCCTGGAAAAAAGACAGCTTTCAACTGTTTGTGTCTCTAAATTGGCAGGAATACTTAGAACTTTTAAAAGGCACTATAGACAAATGTTCTCAAGGCAGTATGTTTCCTTAGTGTCCCAGTTGAACACGGTACACAAGTAATCATTTTGGCAATGAGTCTTAAGTTTACCAGTGATAAATTGATAGAAAATCCCCCAATTTTTTGATGAAGTGCTTCCTTTAGAGATTTGTTTAAGAGAAAAGAAATAACCGTGAATGCCTCTGTAGCCATGTTATCATTCTTTGCTTGGATAGTTGTGCTTATTTGTAATTCTGAATCATTGACGTGCATCCACTATGGTAAATAATTTTAAATGTAACAAGTTTCAGTGGATTATTTTTATTATTAATGAAAAAAGGTCTTGTCAGAAGATTTTACTGTGCTTATTCAATGCCACTTGCCAATGAGAAGCAGATTAACTAAATTTACATTCTGTATAGAGTAGCTAAAATAAATTACCACTGTACATGGGAATTTAATTACCCCCAAGTTTAAATTTACTTTTGTTTCCCAAAGTAATTAACTTAACCTTCTTGAGTTGTATATACCTATACCAAGGAAGACATTTTTATCATACTACATAAGGCATTAAATCTAATCATTATTATGTGTTAAGCGACCAATTAAGACATTTATAATGGATAACTGTATCATCATTACACTATGTGTGTAACTAGGGCTCGGCAAAATTCTGATTTCCCATCTTGTGGGAAATAATGTGAAGATAAGATAATCCTAAAAATAAATGCCAAAGTAACAAATTCACAAATACATATGTCTCGAAAAAACCATTTGCCTTCAACCCTTCTGTTTTATCAACTCTTCCTACAGTAAGTTAGTAGCATATAATTGTTGAAAAAAGTGAAAGACTGCCAAAAAACTAGGATTGCTCCCCTCGCAGCACAGCAGGATTAGTTAGACACACTCCCAGTGACTGGCTGCTCTACTGAGCAGATGCTTGACCCCCTACTGAACCATTCTACTATAAGCATAGTGCTATATTCCCCATTTAGTTTACTCACTAAGAAAAAAAGTAACTTTTCTCAGCACAGTTCCGAAGATACCTCCAGCTTCTGCAGACTTATAGAGAACCTAACTCTCGCTGATATCAAGCTTGTCTTCTGTTAATGTCAACTTGTTTTCTGTTAATGGCAGCTTAACCCAAAACAAGTGCCCTGTTTCAGGAGGTACCTGTAAGCTAAACGAAAGCACCTGTTTGTCAAGCAGCTGAAACAGTCTGAGACACCTGTTAAAAAAGAGTAGTGCTGTGAGATAGCATTAGCCCTTTTTATTTCTGCAATGCGGCTTTGGGAAAGGTGAAGAACCCAAATCTCAGAGATTGAGACACTGAGCAGAACTAGCCCCTGCCTGAGGCACAATCCATGCTGGGGGGCTCTTCCATGCTATCTACCCGCTCCAGTCCCGAGCTGCCTGCCTTCAAACCCACCAGCTGCCAGCCAGGATAACTATCTTGGCTCACTGAAGTGCAGCGTAACCCTGTATGTCTTTGAAACCCAGAGAGTTTTCCAAGCTTGGAACTTGCGCTTTTAATCCTGTTTTTATTAATTTCTTAAATTTCAGATCCAAGCCATTTGCATCTTTGGTCTCTCTCTTGTGAGTTCAGATGTACAGTTAAGAAATGAGGTGCAGTACTTTGGAAGACAGCTTTGCAATTAACCATTCAAGTGAGTGAAGAATTATGTCAGAGTATCACATTTGCTTAAAAAGAACACAGCCTGCAATAGATAGCTTGTTAAAACAACAAGATTAGTCTTTTTTTTTGTTAGATAAAAGGATACTTTCATGTTGGTCAGGAACACCTCTGTGTTCGTATTGATACAGATCTCTTTCTTTTCCCCTTCTGACTTTAATGAAAGGAGAACGAGGCGTTTCAGATTTTATTACCACGGTCACTGCTGAAATGTGTATTAAATTAGAGATGTGCCAGTGCTGGGGTTTTAACAATAATTCAGGCAGCTATGGAACCACTACAGACATGTCAGTCTCTTCTCTCCGCTTAACATCTGCTTCAATAAATCCAAATCAGATGCTGCCTTGCCAAGTCCACAGTAAAGCATACGAAGTTAAAACAAATACCTTTCTAAACCACCTCTTCTTAAGGACAGACATATATAAATGCAGATATATTCATAAGAATCTAAGCTTCACAGACCAATGCTCACCATTAGGCAACTGTTATCTGCAATAGTTGAGTGCATCGATTTCTGAGCCACTCAGTTAATTTAGAAAAGAGGATGACAATTAAATGCAGATGAGAGAGTAATATTTTCCTGTTAAGGTAAAAGCAGAGTTGGAACATCTTTGGGTGTATACGTGCACCTATGCATCCCACCTTCCCCTTTCCTAAGCCTAATCTTAGTTTTTGAGTGGACGTCACACCTGACTAACCCCTCCCTGCTGGAAGTAGGATAAACCAAAATTTTAAATTTCAAATCACAATACATGACTGATAAGGAAACTCTGGGAAGAAGGGGAAAAATATTCACCTTACAGCATTGGGGAGATAGTATTTAAGTTTATTGTCTCTGCTGTCATTGGCTACATATTTTAACTACACCTTTTGCTTATTCTTCTGATGTACTTTGTACATGGCATTTTCTTTGATTCCTTTTCATGAATTCCTTTTCAATTAAATCCCCATGAGAAGTACAAACGATCAAGGTATTGTGCACCAGAAATTCACCTACAGCCATTCAAAGAGGTAGGTACAATACCAAAATGTCCTTGTGACCTACAGTAAGGGAAAAAAAAAGTCAGAGCACTATTGACAGGCATAGTCAAGCAGGAGGCCACAGAGATTGATGATATCATAGTGATTCCTCCGAGTCACTGGGCAAACAGTCACAGCCACAGTAAGTGACACACGGCAGCAAATCTGTCTGCGGTGGCAGCAAGAGCTCAGATTGTCCCTGAAAGGTTCAGAGGTGGCAAACATATATTCAGAGTAGCACTGAGCTAAACACACACATCCACATATGAACAGGTTAGCACACTTCTTCCTCAACAGCTACTGGAGGGAAACAGAGAGAGGCTGGGCTGCGTTTGGGAAGGTAGCATGGGCAGCCATCAGAAAAGACCCGTCTGTAGCTTGACAAGGGAAAATGCAAATCACTGCTTTGCCCCAACAGACTGGGTAGCAGTTTGCTTTAGCATTTCTCTCCTGGCAAACATCAGGGGGTAATTATGTTTACCATGTGCTGGTAAATAGCAACTACCCTCAGAAATGCAAAGTCTTTTTTATACCAAGTATCTGAAGGAAGAAAACTCCCCTGACCAGCGCTGCCATTTGAATTCAGATATTTCTCGTCCCTGCATAATTTGCTGTGCATTTCCAATTTAAGTGTCACATATGAATGCACACTTTTATATAGTTACCATAATAGTTTGTAATCATCAGAGATTGATTTATCCCTCCTTTTTAATATGTGCTTTATACTCGACATCCTCATAAAGGTTGGTGGCAAATTGCTGCAGTTAGAAAAATATGTTACCATAAATTTTGAGACAGGGCAAAGAAGTGTTAGCAGCAATTCTGTGGCACTATAAATACTCATTTTTACCTTGTTTGAATATTACAAAAGAGTGGAACAAGATATTTTCATGCAGGGAAAGATTTATGAAAACTGGGAGGACTTCAGCCTGTTTTTCTCAGTTCTGCTCTGATGCCTGAGTAATGTCCAGGCTCATGTGTTTTCACTAACACAACTAACAATTATGGGTCCCTCTCTAATGAGCAACACAGTGGCACATTAGAGATGCCACATGAGGAAGCAGATAGTGCAGGAGGCCCCCAGAGCAGTGCCGTTACCCTCATAGGTACTGAGCTGTACCAAGCAGCCCAAGTACAGGAACATGGTGAACTGGCTGCATTGCTTCTGCTTCTTGTCCTACTCAGGGCAAAGATGCATGCAGTGATAGCCACTGGCCTAAGCCATCCCAATGATTTGATTTTAGTTCTCTTGAGGATTGAGTTCAGCCTCCTCAAAACTGTGTGATACTCCAAGCACTTGGTATGTTGAGATGGATGGAAATACTCAACCCTTATTTTCTTCTTTTTAGTGAGAAATGGGGGGAGGGAAAGATTTTATTTTTAATAACATTCTGTCAAACCTAAACACAACAGATTTCCAGAAGAATTTCTTGAGAAAATTGCTCAGGTCTGGAAGTCCTGGGCATGGGGAAGAAGACTCTCATGACTCAGCATCAGAGTACTCACTTGGGATGAGGTAAGCCCCAGTGTCTAACCATCATCTATTCCCCACATCCTAGGCAAATAACCCAGCCACCAAACTGTTAAGTCTTCTGGTATAGCTTCAATCTCCCAGTAAAAACGTTATAAATGCCTTGGTTTCCTTCTGCTTTGGATAGGGATTCTTTCTGACACAATCAGTGTTCTCACCCACCTTTGTTGATGAGGTGTCTAGTGATCATTAAGAAGTCATATGACTGAACTAGCTATTAAGTTATATATATTTTTTAAAAATCCTTACAGGACTGTATTGAAAGAACATTACTTCCCTTTACAATCTATGAACATTTAAGGGACTGAGGGAGGGCAGGAGAAGACAGAGTAGGATATCAAGAAGAAAAGAAGGTCCTCTGCTAAAATCCTGTATCTAAAGAAAGCAGAGAAAGCTTGGTGGGAAAAAGTGCCAAAGCAGTTCAAACATTTCACGCTTTCTCAGATCAGTTAGCCCTACTTGGCTAACACTTTCACAAGATGTTAACCAGTTACAAGGACAAGCATTCTTACCCTCTTAAATGAGAAATGTTCCAGGACAAATTTCTTTCACCTTCTCCCATATGGCTTCACAACTTGCTAATCAGATGTTATACAATCTTGCAGGGTGGAAGCAATGCATATAGCTCATTACTGTGCCTTGTTTGGGACGTAGGTTGATCAATACTAGGATATAATAGGGGCAGGCTTTCCAATACTGTCTTTTGAGAAACATCTGCTAAAGGAACTTTGAAATCTGCATGCTAAAAATTGTACAAGACAGGTTTTCAACAATGATTAGAATCATGAAAAAGAGGTAAAGTAAAACATTAGTGCTATAAACACAAGGCCAGAGTGCCCCTCTCATTTTCTCAAATGCTTGTCTCCTCAAACAGGGACTCCTGAAAAGTCATATAAAACAGAAAGTAAGTGTAACTAAAAAAATGGCAAAGTGATAGAACACCTGAAGAAAACTTCACAATAGGTAAATACCAGTATATGGGCATATTTCAAGCATTCACATTCTTCTTTTGCTGTTGCTTCTGAAGTCCTTCTCTGCAAAAGCCAGAGCTCTCCCCAAAAGTCAAAAATCAAAAAACCTTTTCCCTCGAATGCAACTGCGGAGTTAGCAATGCTTATGCCTTTGACCTAATGGAATATACTTTAATTATCCAATCTCTCCCACAAACTAAATGCTCAAAATTATAGACAGCTAGCAAACTAGTGAGAAGCCAGCCAGCTGACTGTCAGCTTTTTTCTTTCTGTAGGATAGGATGGAATATGGTAGAACCATCTGTAAATGCACTTGGATTTCAGTACAGAATCAGAATTCATTAAAGGATATTTTAAACTCGCTAATGTAATCTTCAAGTATTCTATAAAAGATATTTTACAGAATTTCTTAGACTAGCACTATGATGCAGCAAACTGCCATCATATGAGGATCCTTAATTTGAACAGGGACTCTTCACCTGTTTTGGAGTTTAATTCTATTTCTTTCCCCCACAATAGCATGGATGAAAACTTGAATTAGTCTATTCTGATCATTACATAAGATATCCATACTTTCTGGTGCTGCATATACATACATGTATATACCAAACGTACAAATGCATCTGTTTATATATATATATATATATATATATGTGGTTTTGTCTTGACTTCAGGTGGAGTGCAAACCAAAGAAGTTAGTAAGTCAAGGCATTGCACAATTGCATACTTTTTCCTTTCTGTTGCTAGGACACTGCCACATCTGGAACCTCTTCCCGTTCATGCCAGCAGACCACCACTTACAGGTCTGCATGATGCATGGCCAAGCCCCGAGAGCTCACCTTCATGCTGTCAGCCTGGGCTCCAGGCCTGCCTGCTCAACCCCCACGTAACTGGCCTGCCGGACTCTGGCAGACGTTATGCAATGGCTGTTGTTTTGCTTATCTCTGGAAGAAACTATATAAAAAAAAATTCATGCAGTGACTGCGATGCTTTTTTTTATATCTTGAAAAGGTGGCAGTTGTGCTCTCCTGGCAGCATACAGCTAGTAACATAGTAACGGGATCATTCAAGAAAGTATCAGGTATTTCTAAAGTTTTTGGATAATGTTAAAAAAACCCCAAAAGTTTTCATCAAAAGATAACTTTCTACTTGAGCTACAAAAATCACCGATAACATGTCTTCACAGTGAGCAGAGTTCAGTGAATATAGCATGGTATACCTTGGGTGGGTTCTAATTCAGTTTACATTTTGGCCTAATCCATGAAATGTATCATATATGGAAATTGTCAAATATTACACTACCATGCTCATGGTAAAATGAGCTGTATACTACCACTGTACAGTTCTGCTGCTCCTTACTAGAAGCAAGGCCACACTTTTTGGCCTAAATTGAGTCTGTAGGGTTCACTCAGGCCCTCTGTGTCAACACTAAAGTATTTTGAGCAATATGACTAGTTGGCTGAGGCTTCCTTTTATTGCCTGGACCACAACTGGATCTGTAAAGCAATGCTTTACAATATGAGGTAGAGGTTTAGTGTATAAAGTCAGGCTACATAGATACAACTGCTATGAAACTAGTATGTCTGCACCATATAAAAAAATTTTATTTTTTTGTGACTGTATAGAATTCCATGCTTGCTGACAGGAGGCTTTAGGAAAATCAGGGCTGCCAGACTAAACTATTTATTATTGTGCCATGACGATAAGCATTGCAGTCAGTTATTTCACCACCACCACACTCAACCCTAGGGACTGCATTTGTCAAGATCTAAATACGAACACCTTAAGACAGAATAGTTAACAGGACTAATTTTTATAAACAAGCATATAAATTACTTCCTTCAGTCTACAAAGATGCAAAGGTGAGCCATTCATTCCAACAGCAAGTAACTGAGATGAGACAATAGAGCACATGCCTTACGTTATATACTTTTTTCTTGTCTCAGTGTGGTTAGTCCCCTTGCACTGATAATTGCAGTGCCTAAACAGACAAGACTACTCTGTAGTCTACAAACTCTACACCTTGTACATGCATTTAGAGAAGAGTTACTAAGTCTCAGGGCACAGCTGATCACCAGTTGTAGTTGTTTCTGTTTACATAAATACCAAGATTCTCATTTCCATAGTTTTCTGCCTCGCTAACTGTTTCTGCTCCAAATGAAAGATTAATATCAATTATCCAAGTGTCTATCCTCCTTATGTTCAACAAATCTTGTGCTGCAGATGGTACAAGTGGCCTGGCATATGCAAAATCCAGTATATTTGCCTCTGAAAGATTGCCAAAGGCAGCAGAGAGTTCATGCATAAGGTAGACCGGCAGAGCTCTCTGGAGTACAGAATGTTTGACCTCAGACAGGGTTATGAGCTCCCCACTTCTATCAGAGCTGTGTCTGCAAGACTTTGTACCTCTTTACCTGAACAACTTTGAGAGTCAAGGCCAGGAATGCTGCCTGAACATAAGTTTCCAGATGGAGATTCAGGAACATAGTCTTATACAAGTGTTAGCCTGATGTAGCCTTCATTTTCTCTAAATGCTTTGGTATAATTTCCCTGTAGAAAGAAATGTTCAGAAGTTGCTATTATTAACATCACAATTACCATTTTATTTTCATTTGCCAGCAACTTACTCTTTCAAGCATTTAGATATTTTGAGTACAAGTAACTAACTATTTTCTCTGAGACACTGTGAGGAGAGTCTTACTACAAAAATCACAGCACTGGTTACAAATCACAGTACTCAGCCACACTGAAGCCCAGTGGAAGCTCCCTACAGCTTGTCACCTTTAGGAAAACATATGAGGTGGGATATTCTTGAGAACCTCCACCTTATCCATATCCCTTGGAAAGGATCAATACTGCAAATTCTATTTTTGCTTCAGGTATTTATATTCTTACATTTTCCTGAATGCAGACAGAGCTGAAACATCTTGCAGCTCATAAGACCTACTGAAAATCAGAATATCTCAAGAAGAAGGGAGGATTCATGTCATTGCACCCTTCTCCCATCTCTTCCCCAGCACCAACGTCACAGAGAGATATTAGGATACCAATACTGTGGGTGCGTATTTTATTCTTGGTTTCATTGGCCGCATCTCAGGTACTCTTGGCTGAGTATCTCATGACATTTAGGAAAAGTCAGTACAGAGCAAGTGTTGATACCACAATAGAAAGGGAAAAAATACAGTAAAATCTTAATAATGATTTTCTTCCTTTTCACATACATGTGTCCCTAGAGGTCATGTTTATTTCTTATTACTATTGCAATATGAAAAAGCAAGTTAAAATGAAATTTTGCGATGGGTATAACCATAAGATTCAATTATGTGTGTAAAAGATCTGAAGGGAAAAAAAAATATCGGGACAAAACTTAAATTTTTATGGGTGGGGATGAGATTAGAAAATAATACAAAAAAGAACAGAAGAAAAAGTATGCACTTAGGAAAAATGATACAGAGGAAAGAAATGGATGCAAAGAAGAAAGTAGCCATAGAAATAATATGGTCTGCAACTTCCTTCTCCATTGTGATTTTTTGAGAAAAGAAATGGTCTATACTAAGAATTCTTTGAAGTAAAACAGGCATATGATTTTAGGACATTATAGTGATTACAAAATTTATATGTTGGTTCACCTATGGAGCCTTCATAGCTGCAATCCTCACTAGTCATTGTTAAGGCTCAGGGAAAACTTAAAAGAATGAGAAAAAGGATGTGTTACTGTTCCAAACACTGCTTTTTACTCATTTGGTAATAATGGGAAGCTCAGTTCAAGTCCATACTTCAGCATTTCTGTAGGACTGACACCAAAATAAAACTTCACATTATGTTTGTGGAAAGCTTCCAACTACCAAAACGTAAATATACCTTAAAAACAATACACCCTTCACCACAAAGGAGACTAAAGAATAGCCCACGTAAATCATGTACTAGGCACACTGTTTTTATTATTTTAGATTAGCAAGAACACCACCTTCTTTTAAATTTAAAAAGAAAAAGGTTTCTTAGCAATTCTGGTCAGATAGCAATGTCCCCATTTTGTTTTCTGTTCTGCTAAAAGAAATGTCCTCATTCACATAAGAGTTCTCTGGACTGAGTTCCTGGTTACATTTCAGAGTTACATTCCTAATTATCTTGCTCTGAGCAGAATTCTCCAATAAAAAAGGTATATTTGAAGAGAGAGACAATGGCAGAATGGCCACTATATGGGCAACATAATGCATATAACAATTATAAAACTCGGCTTAAACAATATTGTTGACTGATAACAAATAGATTCCATATAGCAGATAAAACACATCTTCTGTCAAATTAAGCTTTGGAAAATGAGACCATCAGCCCTTTTAAAATACAACTTATGAATATTAAAGTTCATGTTCCAGATGGCCCACTGGATGGTAACCACTAAAAGCTTCCAGCTATGCTTGAATTACAAAGCCACTATATATGATCCACAAATTTGACATATTATGAATTAAGCATATAATGATGGGGAAGGGGAAAAAGGAGGAGATGAAGACAAAATGGCGAATATTCCCTTACCTTTGGATATCTAGCTTAGGTGTCCAAGAGATTGGGTTGATTCCCCCAGGTTTCTTTTATTATCAGGAAAACAGGAATAGTCCTACCACTTTCTGGAAGATCTGTTTTCTAGAGAGATCTATACTGTGCACTCTCCAAAGTCTCACCTGGTCTGGCAGCTTAATCTAACACTTTCAAGATGAACAGCACAAATAATCCCCTAAAATTTTCAAAGACCGTCATTAACAATGATGATTTAACATATATCATTATTATTATATCATTATCTGCTTTGCATTACTTCAGTAGAGGACACTAAATCCCCAAGAAAAATTAATAATTTTTCTTTCCCCCCAAAAAACTGAAAACATCAGATAAAGGTGTTATTATTACAGGAGCTTTTAGAGATCTGGCTAGGAAGACTCTATTGCAAGCAGTTTGCAGCAGTTTTCCATTCAATTAATGAATCAAAGCTGTTGATTTTTTGCCCTGGTTAGCTCAGTTGCCACAAAACTACCATCCAGATTTAAAAGGAGAGAGAGGGAAGACAGGTGTTTGTATTTTAAAAGGCTACAAGGAAAGGAAGGACAAGTGTTACACATTTAACAATTCAGTACACCCTACTGTTTAGACTATGAAATATACCCTACAGAACAGAAAGATAAGTACACAGATGAAATAGGACATGTGGAGTTTCTGAAATTGTGGTATGAAGTGATCACCAGTGATAAAGAAACACTGATGATTAATGCCTAGATACCAAATACAAACTTTACCCCCAACTATATCCCTGATAGATTTCTTTCATAAGCCTGCACCTGATGGTAGCCAGCACATAATGGTTCAAAAACCAGATCTCAGAGATCTGACTTCAACTAGACCAGGGCTTCTTTATTTGCACTGACAGCAACTGAGTCCCAAGGTCTAAGAACAGAAATGGCAGCTGGTCAGAAAAAACATTCTTTTAAACTTAAACAACTAACACAACTTCTCCCTAGAAGAGAATAAAATGAGGAAAAACATTCAGAAAATGACAAAAAGCGAGACATACTACATTTGCTAGGTTTTGAATAGCAATTTGGAGAGTATTTAAAAATAATGTTCTTATATTTTGAGAAAAGCTTGCGTAAAGAATTAAAACAGTCATGTTGAGGAGAGGGTGAAAGAGAAAGAGAAATAATCCCCTGAGAAACTGTGGAGGAAAGGAAAGTGGTCTTAAAAATAAAAATAGAGTCCCCTACCAATACACATCAAAAGGAAAAGACAACTAGGGAAGACATTAGTTGTAAACAACTCCTAGCAGGGAGCCAGGGGTTCACAAAGATTCATCTTTCTACAGGCAGAAGATAAGAAACAAGCTGAGAAACTCAAGCATAGTAAACTGCTTGATTAGAAAAGTATTTATTCATATGTCTGCTCTAAATGAAAAAAAGGATGAAACAGCAAATGAAGACAAAGCTCCAAACCACAGATATTTCTGAATATATAAAGCCTGCAACACAACATCAATTTCTAATCATGAAGTCCAGACTAATTTAGTAAGAATATGAAATCTTTACCATAGAAACTGATAGACATTTTATGGTAAAGCACAAAGAGAAACAGAATTTGATCTGGTCACATCGCTGTGTTTTTTGTTCAGACTTGATGGAAAGTCAAATCAGCGTGTTTTAACAGCACTGGATACTTAAAAATTTCCATGTGGGAGATTATATTGTAGACTAAGATGACACAAATATTACAGTGGACTGGGGGGCAACCTTAAGTTAATAGAGAACTCAGAGTTAACAAAGGTGAATAGCAGCATGCCTGTAGGGTTAGTTCTTCGTACCAACTATTTTGTATATGGATGACCAGCAAAGGAAAGAGCAATTTGTGAAAATTCTTTTTTTTTTGTGTGGTTTTTTGTTTGTTTCTTTTTCCTGTTGTTGTTTGGTTGGTTTTTTGTTTGGTTGGTTTTTGTGGTTTTTTTTTTTCTGTTTGTTTGTTTAGTAAAAAACAAAAGCACCTCTCCTTGTTCATGAACGCCCTGCAAAATGCCACCATGCCGCCAAGCTCCGCTCCTTAGCATTAAGATTTATGAGACTTTCAGACTGAGGAAGAATATGAGCATGATAGACAAAGTTAAAAACATCCCTTTTTTAAGGTAAGAGATTTTTTGGGATGCTTTTAAGTGACATTCAGGAGAAGGTGAAGACTGAAGAACAAAACGGTTCAAAAAGTTGCTGGAATTAACAGAGAAATTTTCATTTGTTTCCTCGTGCACAGCATTCAGGGAAAATAAACTCCCTCCCACCACACTACTAAACAAGGTGGTACATACCAGGGTTCTATTCCTCATGCTGTGAGCATTAAATGACAGCAAACAGATAACCAGCAGTCACATGGATTGTACTGTGTTTTGAAAAGCTTTTATGCTATCATCAGAAAAATCACATTTTAAGGAAGGCAGTCACACAGGTACTCATAAAAGTGTAAAGAGAAGAGAACAGCATGCCAAAAATGAGTTTAAAGCCCCCAAATTATTTATCATAAGAATGAGAGAAGTAGGTAAGTTTCTTTTGTGAGCCATTACAGAGTTTTCCTGTGACTGCCAGTCTTCCTTTTTTTCCTTTCAAAAGCACATGAATGACACCGTGAAAAGAACAGCAGTAGAATTTAAAACCAAGGAAGAGAACATTGCTTCCAGCTATTCACACTCATAATCTGTGAAATTTATGGCCTGAGAAGACAGCACTGAAATTAGCCATCTCTTCTTTAAATTGAGCTCGGGTTTCTAGGATCCATGTAACAACTTTTTGCTTTTTAATATTCAAATGCAGGCAATCAAAAATCTTACATGAAGATGTCACATTAGCAAAAGTTTTAGGAATTTTTTCTCTTGAGTTATAATGATTAGTCTTTGGCAAAACCAGCGCTAATCGTGAGGGGAGGTATTTTCTTTTTTCCTGGCAAGCCTTCTCAAATTTTTTTTTGATCAAGGCATTATATTGCCACACTTTACCGAAAAAAAACAACCAAAAAAACCCCAAAAAACCAAACCAAAACCCAAGAGAGATAAAATTTAAAGACCTTGAACCAATGCATTTCACAACTGACAACCACCACGCACATGCTTCCATCACCTAGCAACACCATATCTGAAGAGTAAAATGACTATTTTTACTGTATTTGTTAAATCAGCCAAGGCTGCTGAACCCAGATAGCTTTGAAGTAAGAAATGAATTCATTCTGATGGCAAAAAGACAAAGCAATCTATTAGCTCTACACAGCCTATTAGTGCTAAATTTTAACTGAATTTTCAGTCGCAATGTAAAAAGTGTAACCAAAAACCCCATTGATATCACAGCTGCTAAACATAATTTAGGAAATCAGAAGTTTTTGTTTAGTTTCAAGCACTGTTTGTATATCCATAATAAGTATAAATAGTACTTCTAATGCTTTTTTTTTTTTTTCTCAAATATGCAATGGAAAGCAGCAGAATTATGTGGCTGGGACCAGTTTAAATGAAATAATGTAATGATGAAACCATAGCTCTCATCCTAGTCTCAAGGCAAGAGAGATCATAGACTACCAAGGCATGGAAGAGAAGAATGTATAAGTAAAGAAAGAACACAAAAATAAAAGGGGCAAGCTGAAAGGTTAGTAACACTTTTCAAGTAAGAAACAAGATCAGAGGTTCAGAAAAAGGCAGCAGTGAAACAAAATAAAAAACCTGAGAGAAAAAACAGTGCGGAGGAAACGGTAGCTCAGCAAAACTGTGGCTCCTTCCATCACAAGATGCCATGGAGTTTTACTCTTCCATCTCTGGCTGGAAGCTGTTTGGCCAGCACAGACTCATTGAGGGAAAACATCAGCGACCATGCACTTAAATTCTCTACCCAACAGTGCATTAGTCCCAGCTGATTACTGTGTGCATTAATAACAGATAATTGTATACGCCACATGGTGTATGTCTGATTTTGTCTTGGTACAACAGAAGATGCCTTCATAGGAGTGACCCAGGGAGCTGAGGGCTGCAGCAAATGGAACAGGAAGCTATGATTTTAATTAAGAAATTAAATCAGCTTATTATCTTCAACAGCTGTCTTAGAAGTCTCTTTTGTTCTCTACTCGTGATTTTATTTAAGTGCTTTGTACAAACAGAACCATGGTGGTACAAGCTCCTTAAAGACAATGTTGAGCCTGATGCTAAGAATACCTGCATAAAAAGGGAAATATTTAGCTACTAGTTCTACTCCAGCTAATGCTTACACAACAGAACTTGGTTTGTTATTACCAAAAATACTACTGAGCCTCCTTCTTATTCCCCTCCTCAAAGTTAGTTGGTAATTAAAAATAATAAAAATCACTGAGAAACAAAACTATATACTTTAGTGAGTCATATATTCCCTAGAATCAAGAAATAATCATCAACAGCTCAAACTTTTCTAGCATTCCTAATAGATGAATATTGAATGAGTGGAAGCTGAGGGAGAAAAGCTAGCAATTATCAACCCTTAGACTACTTCTACAGAAATCTTCCCCATAAACATGATGTGGGAACTATCTTTTCACCTCTTAAGACCATTCTGACTTGTTCCACAGTTGACTTCTGTATCCAAAGTTGCTTTTTCTGGGAACAAAAGAGTAAGAATACGTAGAGATATCAGTATATATGGTTTGCAAAATGCTATCTATTTACAAAGCTGTCAGTTGTAGCAGAATATTTTCTACCTCACCTGTACCAGTGACAATGAAATTCAGTTATAAGTGAGCTAACAAACCTCTGCAGATCTGGACACCTTCCAAAGAATAAGGCAGAAAAATCAAAACTCACAAGGCCTGAGAATTCAAGGCTGGGGGGCCATTGTACCTTTCTCCCCTTCTGGATCAACAGCTGAAGGAAGACTGACATCTGCCTTCTATTCAGGGCTCACTATCTCAGGAAGGTCATGATCTCCTCAAAGCCACTTCAGCCTCTGACTGACCTTCTTGGACCCATAGTGGCACCCACAGAATACCCTTGTGAAACCCTTCACTGCCATATACATCCACAAGTATTCAAGAAAAAGTATAATGTAGTTCGACAACTCATTACGAGAAAATCATCCACTTTTTTAGTCTAATGCTTCTTTAATCAGAGGATGATCAGACCTTCTACATTTTGGGTTTGGGAGGAGGGGTGGTTATTTGTGTTTTGGTCAGGAATGGGAGTAAAAGAGTTTCATTGTTTCCCTGTTTTCTATGTCAGGCAAACAAATACTGCAATGACAGCGGTTAACCGCTGTCTCAAGCTGGTTTATTTTAAGTATGCTAAGAGAACAGGGACAGTCCCATGTAATTAGGCAAAGAAACTGAGAGTCCTTTGAAACAAACTTTTTGCTTCTTCAGGTCTGCTGACTGGTTAAAGAAATCCCTCAGGACTCTCATGTCTTCTGGTAGCCTCTTTACCTCCATTGTGCTTCTATCCTTAGCATACTTTTTTCAGCTGGACCTCTCTGCATGTTCTTTAGTGAGAAGGCAGCACTGTTGTATTTTTTTTCCCAACAGACCAGACCCAGCTGCTCTCCTGGGTCATTCAGGAGCACATTTGCTTTGCTGAAGTATTTAAGTTCACCAATTCAAAAGGCAAAAGTAGAAGGAAGGTTTCTAGTTTAAAAAGCCGTAACTACTGTCATAGCATTTCTCATTAAAACATACTTTGTGTGTAGAAATCCTGAAAAATCTGAACCTTCTTAGTAAATAAATTGCCCGTTTCCTGCTCATCAGGAGCCCTCTATTAGGTCTGTCTTACAGTAGGATTATGGTGGGCTGGAAAACAGCAGCTCATGAGAACTAGAAAAGATAAGCTTTACAGTTGACTCTGAGGTTATCATCCAGTTTTTAGGACTAAAATATTAATTAACTCTAGCTCGGGTTATTAGTCCCACCTGCAAAATGTTTCAAAGTGGAAGGTACCTTGCTATTTTCTGTCTGAATGTATGAGGATTACAGAATTACATCGTTCAAACCGAGATTAAGACCAACAAATTGTTTTGACTGCAGTGCTCATTTCAGTGAGGTACTAACAGATAAGAAAATTACCTATAGCAGTACTAGCTTTTTTCTTTTTTGTTAAGTATTTTATTAAGAACTATACAAATAAAATGCCAAGACATATTTCTTTCAGTGAACAGTTTAAGTTCTCACTCTGAGAGCACAGCAGTCAGACAACTGATAAACTCTGACTAGCTCTTCCTAACTGCTATTTTTCACAATTATAGAACAAAACCACCACCACAAAAAAAAAAAAAAAAAACAGAGAAAAACAATATACAACCAGTGAATTTTGACCCTTTGTCTGACATATTAAAAATGTGAAACAAGGTCAAAATATAGCTACATTTGTCTTAATCTCCTTTAGTGATTGTTTATCATGAAAGAAAAAAGGACAATATAGAGACAATATTATTCAAACCTTCACAAATTTGACTGCACTCACAGTTTGTTTTGAGATAACAGGTAACAAAAAAAAAACAACTTTTTTTTTTCCTTCATTCATGCAGCTTCCTACTTTATCAACCAATGGCTTTAAACTTCTATACATTTACTTTAATTCTACAGTAACATCACAGAATCACAGAGTTGTCAGAGTTGGAAGGGAGCTCTAGAGGTCATCTAGTCCAACTCCCCTGCTGAAGCAGGATTACCTAGAACACATTACTCAGGACTGTATCAAGGCAGGTCTTGAAAATCTCCAGAGAAGGGGACTCCACAACCTCCCTGGGCAGCCTGTTCAGTACTCTCTAACCTTTGCTGTAAAGAAGTGTTTCCTCATATTTGAATGGAACTTCCTATGTTCCAGCTTGTGCCAATTTCCCCTCATCCTGTCACCGGGAACCACTGAAAAGAGTCTGGCTCCATCATCCTTCAACCCACCCTTTAGATACTTACAAGCACTAATAAGGTCTCCCCTCAACCTTCTCTTCTCCAGGCTAAAGAGTCCCAGCTCTCTCATCCTTTCCTCATAAGGGAGATGCTCCAATCCCATAATCATCTTGGTTGCCCTATGTTGGACTCTCTCCAGTAGTTCCCTGTCTCTCTCGAACTGAGGAGCCCAGAACTGGACACAGTATTCCAGTTGTGGCCTCACCAGTGCAGAGTAGAGGGGAAGAATGACCTCCCTCAACCTGCTGGCCACACTCTTCCCTATGCAGCCCAGGATTCCATTAGCCCTCTTGGTGACAAGGGCACATTGCTGGCTCATGGATAATTTTACTATCTACCAGGACCCCCAGATCCTTCTCCTCAGTAGTACTTCCCAGAAGATCCACCCCTAACCTATATTGGTGCCTGGCGTTCTTCCTCCCCAGGTGCAGGACCCTACACTTGCCCTTGTTGAACCTCATTAAGTTCTTCTCTGCCCAGCTCTCCAGCCTGTTCAGGTCACGCTGGGTGGTGGTACAGCCCTCTGGAATGTTAGCCAGAAAGGTAACATCAAGAGTTACCTTTCAATTTGGTAGATAAAACCTTTCTTGGGAAACTTCTTACCCTTCCTGTTGTTTATTCGAAGTGTGCTTCTCACAAATTTCCAGCATTATCACTGATACAGTAACTACTAACAGATTCCCATCAGCCACTGAAACAGAAACATCTTGTTGTTTCAGCCCTTTCACATGTATTCAGTTTTCTACAAAGAACTCAGGGTACTAAAATGAGAAATCCTGAAAAAGCAGCAATTATTAAAAGAACTGAGGCCTCTATTTCTTCCTCTTAAAATAAGAGATGATATGGATAATGTAGATCCTCATACAGTAATAAAGCAGAAATTATTACTGGTAGTAATCTCACAAAGCTGTACTGAAGTGACTCTTATAACCCTTGAATAATTTCAGGCTTTCATAAACATTGTTATCTTGTAAAAACAAAAAGGAGTTTAAAATAATTCTTACAGCAGACTTGATCTTTGGCCTTTGGTTTTCAATGCTGCAACAGAAATGATCTGCTTATGTAACTAAGGAAAATGTAACACTAGACAATATGAAACACATGGGAAACAGGTTTCAAACTGTATTTTTGATTTTCCTGTTTGTGCAAAGTCTGCTTGTCTTTGTTTTCTCTAATAGGGGAAGTTACTTGACAAAATATTTTTACCTAATATCTTAGTCTTGTGTAATATAAATGACACAAATCATTTTGACGTTCATTTGTGTCCAGTCTCTTCATGTAGACACTTGGTTGCATTGCTCTGCTGTTTTGAACAGGGCAGTTGGTCAAGTGGTCAAGTGCACCACACTGGTCTTTCAAAAAAAATTGATCCCAGCAGTAATGAGAACTGAACAACCAAACTAACCTTTTCTAAAGTGTATAAGAGAGGGAATCTCTGGAAGTTTAAGAAAAGGTCTAAGCAAAACTGTTGTCAACTTCACAGCATCAAAACAGCTATTCAGCTACTTGTGTATTTCCAAATACCCGAGTAATGCATCTCCAACTGTTTCCTTGTGTTTTCTAACAGTAGCTTTCATACCTTCACATGCCCATACCACTACCTTCCAACAAAGACTACCATGCTGTGACATCTTGCACACTCAGAAAAAAATTGCTGCTCATGAGAAATCTGCTGCTTTAGTAAGACAGCTAGCAGGTATCATCTGCTCATACTATACTTTGTACTCCTTGCTTTGACAGCTTCCTAGGAAAAACTCTAACTGGTTTTCTAGACCTCTTTGCTGACCTCTATTTCATTAAATTTTTCCTGTACATTTTGTTCAATGTTGTGAAGGATGAATAGCAAGAAAGCAGCATTATAGCCACTGCATTTTTTATATGGGAAGCTGAAGAACACTTCTACAGAATAGACTTGAGGCCTTATTCAGCACCTTCCAGGTGCTGAATTTCATCAAGGAAATACAGATTACCCTCATCACCCACTTCACAGAAGAAAAAAAAAACCAACAAAAGAACAATTTAATCTGTGTGCTTGTTTATATAAGAAAATTAAGACTTCAGAAATTAGGTTAATAGCAAAATATAGAGCATTGTGAAACAGTCTTCCGGAGGAAGTGAGAAGTACATTGGAAATATACTACCTGAAAGACAACAGGGACAGTAGGACTAGAGAGATTTATTGCAGTCTGAATACTGAGTAGTATACATGACCCTAATAGGAGTTTTCTATTATCAATTCCCATGATTCAAGTGTTTTAAGCTTCTTCACAATAGAATTGTCCAAGATCTACAGCTGATGTGACAAGTAGCTTTGCAGGTGTTCACATACGAAGTGATATATTCTGTAAAATAGATATACTGTTTTCTTCTTTAAACACAACCTTTTAAGTATGTGCTGCCTTCACAAAAAGAGCAAAGCAATGCTCATTTCAGACAGAGGGGAAGCAGCTACCCTTGAGATACTCCTCAAATGTAACTGGGCTTCTTGGAGTCCACAGGGGTGCTCTTAGGATAATGAGCTCTCCTGGGAAATATGGTCATTTTTAATGGTCCCCAAAATGCTTTGCAAACTCCTGCTGGCTTTTATGCAGGCAGATTATATGTTTTTAATTTATACTGGTTTTACTGTGGTTCTTAAACAGAGAAGGCCCTTCCCCACCATCCAGCATGTTTGTATATCCATGCTTACACTACTTCATTTCCAAATTACTGTGCTATTTGTTGTTACAGGATTGCTGAACTGGTGACACGAGAAATTAAGTGACTGGAAAACCAAATGACCTGTTCACTAGTTTTTACTTTTGTAACTTATTTGAACTGCTTCACATATCAAGCAATCATACAGTTTCACACAAGAGAATACAAAGCATTCCAAATATTAAAGAATTTGGGATTAGAAGGGAAAAAAGTTTTAGATCATTAGCTATTCCTAAGGTTTCTAGACACTGACCCTTAAATTTTAAGACTCTACCACTGAATGCATGCACTTCAAATGGTGGTGATTATCAGAATTTACAAGCTTGCAACTTTATTGTTTTCTCTGCAGACATCTTGAATTTGATTGATTTAACTGTGCAGACCTCTGAGCTGTGACAACCGCTTGTTCTACTATCACCTGTCTAATAACAGTCATATATTTAGCTGCATCCCCTAACTGCGTACTGTTGGCGGAATTCTAATAAGTGATTTGGCCTGGATTTAGGCAAGACGTCAGAGATTCTGTGTCCTAATAACGCTCCCTTAAGCCATCCACCTCCTTTGCCTTTAAAGTTGTTTACTAACCAAGACAAATGACTTGCCCAGACAGGACAGTGACAATAGTTGGCAGATACATTGCTCACACAGCTGACCCTACTCAATTTTAAAACAAAATAAATCTATGCTGTTTTGTTTTATGTATGACTTATTAAATTACTGATATATAACTTGTCTGCCCCGGATTGCAGGGCACTGCTAATGCACTGAGCTGCAGACACTACGTAACCTTAAAAAAACAAAAAGAGTTTACATTAAAATTAACATGAGAAAGAGACAGGTTCAGATGGAATAGGAGATGAGGGGAAAGAAAGAAAGGCTTGTCTAATTCTCTTCCGGGAACCCTATATGTTACCAACTGTCATGATTTACAAAGCAACTGATGACTGGGAAAGACAGGTATGACACAATAAAGCTATTAATTCACAAGGTGGAGTCACAATGCTTCAGAAACTGCTGTGTCCAAGGAGTCTCTGTTGAACCTCCATAACCAGTAGCACCCAGAGTAGTCCTGTGACTGCATTACAGAATCTTAGAATCATAGAATTGTATAGGTTGGAAGGGATCTTTAAGATCATCTAGTCCAACCATCAACCTAACTCTGAGAAAAAAAAAACCAAAAGCATCACTAAACCATGTTCCTAAGCACTATGTCAACCTGTCTTTTGAATACCTCCAGGGATGGTTCCTCAACAACTTCCCTAGGCAGCCCATTCCAATGCTTAACAACCCTTCCATAGTAAAATTTTTTCCTAATATCCAGTCTGAACCTCCCCTGGTGCAACTGGCCATTTCCTCTTGTTCTATTGCCTGTGACTTGGGAGAAGAGACCGACACCTCTCTACAACCTCCTTTCAGGTAGTTGTAGAGAGTGATAAGGTCGCCCCTCAGACTCCTTTTCTCCAGGCTGAACAACACCAACTCCCTCAGCCTCTCCTCATAAGACTTATTGTCCAGACCCCTCAGCAGCTTTGTTGCCCTTCTCTGGACCCACTCCAACACCTCAATGTCTTTTTTGTGATAAGGGGCCCCAAAAGTGGGGCCCCATCAGTGCCGACTACAGGGGGATGATCACCTCCTGAGTCCTACTCACCACACTGCTCCTGATACAGGCCAGGATGCTGCTGGCCTTCTTGGCCACCTGGGCACACTGCTGACTCATGTTCAGCTGACAGTCGACCAACACCCCCAAAGCATTAGTTTTATAGTTTTTGCTGATTTGAGAAAGAACAATTGCTGATTTGAGATAAGAACTATTAATACGAGGCTAAAAATTTTCAGCTAGAACTAGAAATTTAGGAAACATTGGGTCTTCCGTTCTCTTTGTTGCTTTTTTTAATGAAACATGCAACATGCTGGTGTTAGGGTCAACTAAACAAGAGCTTGCTTAATTATATACAACCATTATGCTAAGCGAATTCACAGGGAGCTCACAAAAAAAAATAAATATTATGAGTTCGCAAAAAATTCTAAAACTGTCTGGCATGTTCCTTCCAGGTGGGGTGGACATTTGGTCCATCCCTTATCACCATATACCTGGTGCTTTTCTTTACAGGAGCACTAAATAGAAAAGGTCAGAATGGACCCAGTCAGCGAAGATCTATATGACACAGAGATTTTTTCAGGAAAAACTTTTCAAATTAACAAACTGAAAAGAAGCCTTCTCAGAAAGCCCTTAAAAACCATCGATATCAACATCCAGGACACCCAAACGCATAAAACTGGGGCTTTTCTGCATTCTTCAGGCTTTTTTTTTTCCTACATTTCTAATAGAAATCAATGAAAGCCATTGTTCATTGCATTGTAAGAGAAAGTTATACAATAACAAAATTAGAGAGACTAAGAAATAAAACACCCATTGCTCAATCTGTCCAGTAATTATCATACCCTCCCTTTTAGACCAGCTAAGGAGGAGGCAAAATGACATCCAGATAGAAAAAAAAAATACATGAAAAAAAAAAAACATGTTACTTGTAATAATTTTAAGAATTATGTTCTACATATATTTTGCCAGGCCACCAAGCAGCCAGGCTCAGCGAAAAGGAGGAACAGAATTCCCTCTCTGTACAATCAAAGGGATATTTCACTCTTTAGTCTTCAGATATTTATTATTTGCTTAGTTGTTTTTTTTTCGATTTTGTGTTTTTTTCCTGTTTTTTTTTTTTTTTCCATAAAGTAGCCCTTAGTTACACACCCAGACTCTGCTCCGGACTTCCCATGCTCCCCAAAATTGTTCCCTCTTCTGGGAGTTTATTGTGTGCATGGATACTCTGATGCATGAAATCATCTCAATTGTTCTTCACATTCTGTTAGCAAGAATACAGATCATTTTATTAATAACTAACATATTGGATGGATAAAATGTAGATCATCATACTATTCAGAAAATATTTTAACATGGCCTTCAGTGCTAATCATATCCAGTGACTCCCCTCACCCCACTCCCTACCAGTTTGGGGGTAGTTTCTTAAAACAGCACTTGAAGAACAATGCAGATATAACATGACAACAGAATTTTAAGTGTTGGATAAGGCTGGATGGAGTCAGGAAAGTGTCAAGCCACTTCCCAGTTTGTTCATTTTTTGGTAGCAAAAACCTGAGTAATTGTCTTAATTCTAGTTTCCCCTCATCTGTTTTTGCACTAACTGTACAAGTACATTGCAAAACCTACGTAGAGAGGTCCCAGATGCTTGTGCTGAAGACAACCATAAAAGTTAAAAGTTCTCAGTTTTTATAGGACAAGAGGAGACAGTTGGATAACTTCAGACTGGAGAAACACAATGCATTCTGCTGCATGAGCGATCAGAGGGTTGGGGCTTAAGCATACCCTGGAGCTCTAAGCTAAAATCACAGTTTAAAACAGCCTCATGACGTCAATCACAAAGTTACACAAAACACAAAAGTCAAAAAGGTGCCTAGCTTGCAAGCAGAACCTAACTAAAATTACAGGAATAGGAGTTCAGAATAAACACATGAATCAAAATCCAAAATATAATGGCAAAATGTTTTCTTTCAAGCATTTCCACCTGTAATGATCAGATACATCTTAAATAATACACGATTTCACTGAGCCATTTTTAGTAGACCAGTAAAAATAAAGTAAAAATAAATTTCTCAAAACTATGGATAATTTTTTAAATGCAGCTGCATCTTTTTAAGCCACAACTAGATGAATCCCAAAACTCTTTTTTTTGCTCACTTCTTATCTCCATTGTTTGAGGAGATGATCACTAGCAAGAAGTCACTTCCTTTACCTCCTTTCTGAGGCAACTGTTAATTCCAAGAGACACTATAGTAAATCTAATTAAATACCACTCCAATAAATATCCCCAGTGCACCTTCTTGCCTTGAAAGATCCTTTCTTCTCTCTGTGTTTTCAGAGTTAGAGGCTTTCCACTGTTTTTTCTCTGTTATCCTGAGAAAAGACCTAGTCAAGCAGAAGATAAAATGTATGAAACCACAGAAAGGAAAAGCTTTTGATTCAGACTTTAGTAGTTGTAACATGCTGCATGTTAACACCAGGCACCTCCCTATTTCTCTAATATCTCACTAGCCTATGTCCTAACAAACGAGATGCCACCTGCTATAACATTTGATTATAAAACCCATTGCTATTTATAAATGGGGGCATAGATACATAGGCAGCTCTGGTGTTTTACTGTCATATTTGACTAATGTTTCTTTATGCACTCTCATTATTTCTGAGATAAGGCTCAATTGTCCACCTACATTGAGCCCAGTGAGAATCAGTAACATTACTTCCAGCATTGCTGTCTTAGCAACAGAGAGTAAATAACACATGAAGTTTCATTTCAGGTAGTACAAGGGACAGTCTGAGAAGAAGCACCTAGCATACGCCACCCATTTGGCTACAGCAACCTGCCCTCAGCTTATTTTGTATACCTGCAGATAAAGGAGTCAAGCAGGATTTTAAGAAATAAATAAGGAAAACTCTAATGTGATGCTACCAGGATTTCCAGAAAGCTCTAGTTCCACCCTCCAACTTTTGTTTTTTTCCCTGTTTTCACTCTTCCTCCATTTATTGCTCTGTCGATAGTACCAACCTCAGAAGTTGCCCTGCCTATCAAGAAAAATATTAAGATAAATATGGCAGTATGAAAACACACTGAATCACAAGCTCTGGCTCCCCGAGTGGTCCAACTGGCTTAGTAGGAATAGAAAACAACTGCATGGGATACAGGGAAGACAGACTATGGCTGGAAAGCAAGAAAAAGAAATCAAGCCTCCAGCTCAAGAGCTGCCTGATAAGAACTCACTTTTCAATTAATTAGTAACCTCCTTTCTGTGGCTAATATAAAGCTGAAATGAACTTCAGACAAAGCTAACTATAATTTCTTAATTGGCATCTAAATTACACTCCCTGGCTTCTGCATCCTTATTTAAGCTAAAAACTCTGTGTTGCTTTGTGGCATCTTTATTGGGAATGTCAATGTTCTGTTTTTTCCAGTCCCAAAGAAACTCTGCATTGTTCCATGAATGAAAAGAAGTACACTTCTGAGACCCACTTAATAATTTACGGTTTTAGTTCATTCCCTCATAACTTAGCCCCAAATCCTAAAGAAAGTAATCTTCACTCATGAAAGTTCTTCTGTCTTAAGGAAAATGGCCATAAAAGTTACTCTGCTGAGTTTTGTGGAAAAATTAAATTGGATAAAGATTGGCCTACTATAAAGGACTAATATAAGAGAAGATAAAGGAAATTATTTCTTACTCTGCCAAACTGCATTTTGAAAGACACAGCCTAACATAATTGCTTGCTTTATTTATAGGATACTTTTGGTAGATTCACTTCTTAGGTATGTTAGAGTATTGGTATCTTCTGCACATTAAAGAATTTCACAGGCGGTAAGACTCTCTGCATTTGCCAGGTGTAGTACAAACAGGATAAGTGATGCCATACGTATTCATTCCATTTATTCCCAAGCAAATGAGACTATTAGTTCAAACACACATTTTTAAACTCACATTAACTTTTAAATTAATATAAGAGGTATGGCAGTATCAAAAATGACTACTGTTTGTCAAAATGGAGCTTAAGGAGTGACAGTTCTCTACAGGATTTTAATTCAGTCTGAAAATCCCATCAGGCTGGAAATATGGCATCATCAAAAATCAGGGTTAGTGCTCCAAATGGGATATCTCCATTCAGCTCTGAGATTATATTAAAAAGCAGACAACTGTGGATCAAAAAGTTTTGTATTTTTAAATACTATCCACTCCCGTTTATCCTATCAACTTTTATTTCAGTAACAAATGCAAAAAAAAATAAATTAATTTTTGAAAGAGCCTGATGTATCCAGCGGGTAAGACAATTCATGATCTTAGAACTCCTTTCCCTTCACACTCTATTGTCTCTGAACACGCCAATACCTCTTGCCTGGGAAGACCATCCGTTATCATGGTGACAGTTATTGATTTTAATTAAAGTAGCAGAAAGAAGCTGAAAATATTAAGCCCTATTGTTCCACGTTCCAGGTATCAAAATAAATGGTACTGAGAATTTACACTGACACAATCATGTATTTATGCCTAAGTCACAAGCTACAGCCAGTCTGCACAAGGTATACCAACAGAGCACTCCAACCCCTTTAATTAGTATGGAAAGCTGATTTGATGGTAGGAACAATATGTAATAGTCTTGGCACCAGCAACTCACCCGGAGAAGGGAGTTCCTATTGCAGTGAAAAACTTGATAGGCAGCAGTAGTCACTTAATTTGTTTATATAACCAAGCAAGCTGGGTTTGCCCTTTTGTTTTTCCCCCGATTGCTTGTTCCATGTGTGCAAAGAGAGCAAGTTGTTTGTGTTAACATTCAGCTACTCACAATTACAACTTGAAATGCCTGCCAACTGCATAAATCTCACCAGTCATGAAAAAGAAAAAGACTTTTTCCTAGAACAAGAGACCTAGACACACATACATGCACACAGAAAACAGGAGTACAGTCTACTCTTAAATCATGTATTCTGTCAAAGATTCTCAATGTTGTTCACAAGCAATAACTAAATCTTGACATCCCCAAGTTGCCGAAAAGCATTTCAGTCACAGACTTCAGAGAAGTAAACTGATTAAGAAAGCTTTAATTTCATCTAAACTTGCACAATGGGCTTTTGTTGAGTTTTTTTGTTTGTTTGTTTCTGTCCTGTCAGAAAAAGCACCTTGTAATTCAGCTTTTCTGCCCCGTGAGAACTGACAAAATGATGCTCACAAGGAACAGGGCACAAAATTTGGGGTCAGATACAGAGGACTGCTACTCTAATGATCAAAAAAAAAAATAATCCATTGATCTTTCAGCCTCCATCTGATCAATAGGATCAAATTGTTTTTAAAGGTGATCCCACTATATTTTAAAGCTAAGTGATGGACAGACTCATGCAGTCTATCTTCCTTCTGATTTCCACTTCGCTGTGGATGGATTAGCAGAAATTTTTCTGTGATTACATTTTCTGAGGAATCCCTGCAGAAAAATCAAGTGGTTGCCTTTTCCCAGTGATTACCATGTGTAAGTGATTAGATACTAATTGGCAATTTTGCTTATCAGGGCAATTTTTCCTACTTCTATCAAATGACAAAAAGATGATATAAAATCTTGAACAGCCTTGTTCCATCTGTAAATCAATCTGGTTTGTAGTATGTGTCCTCAAAGTACTGATGCATTTAGGGAAAAGCACATTGCAAATAAACAAGTTTAATGTACAGTGTTTTGGAATTCAAAAATTCATCATGCATTGCAAGGCAAAATTCCACTGCATTCCTGTAACAGATATCCCTGTCTTGCATGTTGTAATACATAGTTGTCATCTGAATGTTTATTCCTTTCTCTCCAATACCATTTGAACAGATATCTCAATTCAATAAAAGAAAGATGTAATAGAACAGCTGTTTCGAAGCCCAGCATCTATCCATCTCTTTTCCCAAGCATCTGTGAATTTGGCTGTTTCCTTGATAGTTCCTCCTCTGTTTGATTATCTGTCTGCATCTTAAGGGCACAGAGATGTCAGGGGACTTGATGTGACTACATCTCCTTTTGGAACAATATACTGAACAACCTTTACTGTCCCCACTGGCTGAGTGACAGGTATTGAGCACAGGTAAGTCTCTCTGGATCAGGGTCATAGAGGAGAACCAGCTGCTTCTGATGCAGTTCTGAAGTCAAATGAAAGCAATTCCATGCTAGCCAGGAGCATCACCTGAACCAGTGACTCGTGTCTCTAGCCAACAGCATTAAGAGATTCACCACATGTAACAATTTTCTGTGCCGCCTAGAGAGAGACTTGGCAGAAAAGTTCTATGAAATTAACAACTGTCACTTACTTACTCAACTCACACAGAGAAAAATTAAACTTTTTCCACTCATTTTGAGCTTTGACAAGGAAAACAGGATACTAATGTTTCCAGCATGCAGTATCTGGGGTAGATTGTAGCATAAACATCCATCAATCCTGAAACCAATTACTGTTCTTCTAATGTCCATCACAGCAGACCCCATTTTCTATACATGAATATTCATTAATCAGACCACTACACATTGCAGATAAGTTCAGGAGGCTTTCCTTTTGATAAAATGCAGGCTAAAACTCCAGCAATGTCTCATGTTTGTCTTCTTTCAGAGAATGACTCTTGAATCACGACATGAACATGAGAAAAAAGAGTATTTCAGAAACCTTGTGCAGCTAGATGAGCGTACCAAAATTTGGAGAGAATGAAGAGTGCTGAATTTCATGCTACTTTAGGGTGCAATGGAAAAAATCAAATTTTTTCCTGAAGACATGAATTTTTCCAGGTTTTCAAGAGCTCCGTATCTCACTCTCAGCTGACAGAATACAATCACCTTGGGGTTACATTGAACAGAAGTAGCTATCGATTAGAAAAGTGTTTGCAGATTAGGAGCCTTGCAAAAGAGTTACTCAGCAATCTCTCTTAATTGGATATGTTCAGCACTTGAAACTTAATTTCTAGCTCCATTTAAGTGAGTCAATATTGTGGAAGCAGCTAGAAAACAGGTTTGGCACAATAAAACCCCAGTTCTGTTCCTATTTGCTTGGATCAGCCTAGTCACAAGCAGAATGTGTCTTCCTTTGTTTCAGGTCAAATAACCACAGGCTTCATGCCCAATGAAAAGGCTGTCATGATTTCTAATTAGCGCTGAACCAGGGAGCCATGGCCTATAACAAGTTTAGAGAATCACAGCTTATCTAGGAAGCATTTTCTGGTGAGTGCCTAGTCCATACCCCTCAACTCAAGCAGGGTTAACTAGAGCAGGTTGTGCAAAATCATCTTCAGTTGGGCTTTGAACATCTCAAAGGATGGAGGCTCCACAACCTCTCCAGGCAGTGTGTTCTAGTGTTTTGACTCTGCAGCAAATTTTTTTCTTATGCTGAGCCTTCTCTACAAGGCTAAAAAAATCCCATCTCTCTCAGCCCCTGCCTATATGTCCCCATATGTACTCCTTTAATCATCTTTGTGACCTTTGCCCCAGTGTATCCATGTCTCCTCGCATACTGGAGAGGCCAGATCTGGACACAGCAGTCTAGATGTGGTCTCACCAGGAATCAATAGAGTGCAAGGTTCACCATCTTTCTTGACCTGCTGGCAATGTTCTTCCTAATACAGACCTCTTTGCCACAAGGGTTATTACTGACTCACGTTCAATTTTTCTTTGGTCCACCAGGACCCCTGAGGCCTTTTCTGCAAAGCTGCTTCTCAGAAAATCAGCCCACAGCCTTTGCTGATGTATGGGGTTATTCTTCACCAGGTGCAGGACTTTGCACGTTACTTTGTTGAACTTTGTGAGATTCTTCTTGGACTATTTCTCTGGTCTGCCAAGGTCCCTTTGAATGGCAGCACAGCCTTCTGGTGTAACAAGCACTCCTCCTAGTTTTGCATTTTCTACAAACCTGCTGAGAATGCACTCTGCCCTGTTGTCTAGGTCACGAATAACAGTATTGGCCCCAGTATCGATCCTGGGGTACACCACTAGTGACTGGCCTCCAGCTAGACTTTATGCCACTACCACAACCTTCTGAGCCCGGCAGGTCAGCTACTTGTCAATCCATCTGCCTGTCCTCTTATCTAATGCCTACTTCATCAGTTTGTCTACTATTGGCACCTTTTGGAGGTCATGAACTCCAGAGAAATCAGGTTCTATCAAACTCTGTTTCTAGTACTATTGAGCTACTAATCCTTATAACCTGTTACATGAAGAGTTAGACATTAGCTGTGCCAAAACAAGATGACTGGTTATAATAATCTTGTCAATCCTGCTCATTAGTTCTGTAGGAGATGACATAATATACTGAAAAAGGATCAAGAGCCATTACACAATTGAAGGAAGCTCACTGTATTTCTTCCCTCAAAGGCTAATATGCTAATATGACTAAAGGAGAAATACTGAGCACATGTTCTGAAAAATAACATGACCTTTAATAGGAAAAGAAAAAAGTCTCCTTCTGCTATACAAAACAGAGAGTTCCTGCTTTAAAATACAGCAAATCAGAGCCTTAAGTTAACATCTGGAGTCTTGCACATCTGTAGCTTAACTCAGAAGCAGAACATTTTTATTAAGTAACTTTCAATACTTATGTTTATGCAACACTAAACAGAAAGAGGTAAAATTTTACAGTACTAGCAAAGATAGGATGAAGATATTGAACTCAAATGTATGTTTTTTAGTTTGGGTTCTTCCATGAACTAATTTTCAAGGTTTGCCAACTTTTTTAATTTTTAGAAACACAGCATCTATTTAATGCTTAAAATACCTGAACACCTCATGACAATTCTGCTAAGAAAAAGAAATCATAGGGCCCCTGCACCTACTTAAGAGCAGGAATAACAGATTTCCCGTAAGCAAAAATGGACACTTAACCTCCCAGAATTCAGGTCTTTCCGATTGCTGGGCTTACAGAGGGAGAAGTACCTCTTCGCATGTTTGAAAGCACCAACTATTCATAGTTGCTAAGGCATATAGTTCAGCAGGAACATAGAAATTAACTGTGTTCTTCTTTCATTTTGTATAACTGCTCTAAATTACAGTGCTTTGCTCATCCAAGTCCAAATTCACAGCTTAAGTTACCAAAAGTAAGTATCAGCACCCGGCGAAGATAAAGCTCTACTAAAGCTCGTTTAGGACGGGTTCATGTGTCTTTTCTTTCCCTTGACACATGATCATTTCATCTATACTCCATTTGCAGTGAAAAAGCCAAACTTTGTGAATTCATCTCCCCTAACTTCCTAAATCCTTTACTCCCTGAACAAAGGCTCGGTCGTGCCATTTTTACTGTAATAATATGATGTGCTCTAATAACTTTCTGTTTTGATGTCACTAGTATCTCAGCAACTGTTTTTTCATTGTGGAGTTATCTAAGATTATTAGTCACTGCCAAGGGTGACCTGTTATCTTTATTGTTAATGGCTAAAAAGCCATTTTTCTTTACTTAATTTATACCAAAAATTAAACTCTAAAGGTTATGCTTGATGTTCCTGATCCTAAAGTCCAAGTCTAAAGATGCAGGTATTAAAAAGGTGAGAAGCATGAAAGCAGCACAGCTATTCTTGGGGAAGCATTAATAATTAGATATTACTTTGAAGAAAGGGCAATGCTTCATCTGAAGATGAAGTATTATCTTCTATATCTTTTTGTGCAGTTGGCGGAACATTCCCACTGATTGTGCTTCTAATCTCAAAATAAGTTGGCAGGTTTGCCCTTTTCTAGCTGAAATATAGTCTCTTCTGGGAAACCTTTACCAACACATCCTGAGAATTGTTATGTCCTGGTAAAGGTTGTTCACTGATATTTGTAGTATCTTAAATACACAGCACATTATTACTGGTGAATTCTACATTTGCTTAGGGTAAAGATTATGCTGAAAATAAAAGCCCAACAGATATCCATGGGGCTACCTTGTTTAGGAAGCAGACTCATTACTGTGCTAGATTATTGCTGTATACTATGCAGCTGCCTCAGGAAGAGCCAAGTCAGGTGGGGATGAAAAACAGGCAGTTGTCAGAGCCTGGGAGAAATGTGGTCATTTATGATCTCGTACTCTCTTTTTCTTAGAGAGTTCTACAGGCGTTTTAGATAGAAAAGGTAAAAAGCCAAAATGATTGACAACTACACCAGAGTGATATTAAATATTACTCTCAAAGATTATTTTGTCTTTCCCTCAGGTGGCACTAGGAAATTCCTCTTCATGTGGCAGAAGGGATTTTTTGTTTTGATTGGGTTTTTTTGGTTTGGTTTTGTTTGTTTGGGATTTATATATTTTTTTAAGTTGATCACCTGAGAAAATACAGGATTTCATTGCTTTCACGAAGGAGGAAAATGCATGTTAGCCTTATTTAATGGTTAGGAAAATTTACCTTGGCTTCAATCAAGTAATTTAAAAAAAAAATCTGCTCGCTTGCAATAATGAAGAAACTATACCAGAAACTAATGCATTCATTAAATTATCCCTTTAGTGCTGGCAAAACAGTCTACACTCCATTTTAGTCAGAAATATGCTCTGGAACATCTAATGTCAAGACAGTTTAGCTTTTATGTTTGTAACATTTTTAAGGTACCCATTTGTGTTTATCACGATAGCAAAGGACTGCAATAGTTAGTTAAAAAAAAAAAGAAGAAAAAAAAAAGGAAGCAGCAAGCAGCTTCAGATCTGTTTTAGAACCAGAAGTTATTCAGTAAAATAATTCCAGTAGGTGAATCACTGCCGAGTGTTACAATATTGGTTAACAGAGAATGTACTGATAACATCCGACTGTTGCAATTCAGAAAAAACCCTATAAAATAAATGAACACAAAGGCTGATTATGATATCACCCGTTCTCCTTCCCAAAATACATATCACATTTTCTTGTTCTTCTTCTAAACCTGCTGCACAGGTACAAGGAAGGTAATGGTATTAAATATTCCATAAGATATTTATTAAATATTCCGTAAGAGCAACTCTGCTGACATCTGTCACACATTCCTGGGCTAAAAGACAAGTGTCACTGGAAGGTAATTGCATATAAAGTGCTATAGCATGTAATTATTGAATCCCTTTTATGTTAATAACCCCATATAATCAGTAAGGTGGGTCAAAATGGTTTTATCAAACATGTTTTGGCTAACTGGAATCTTAATAGACATATTCTGAAGACAGCGTTTGCATGAAAGGAAAGAAAGTCATTTGACCTTGTATGCAATTGTGTATATGGATTTAGAAACAGCACCAACCTGTCTCAAGTCAGTTACATTCAGAATGCCTCATCCTGTCTATTTCTCACTGTGAGCCAGCATGTCTTGTTCTCCTGCAGCTCTCCAGCAGCAAAATCCTTGCGCTCAGGAATACAGTAAGCAAAAAGAACAGTGGGGAGTTTTCAGTTCGTGAAATTCTTAAAACAACTGCTATGCACACACCTACAAAATATAAAATACATTTCGCCTACTTGTTTTGTGAAAAAGAAAATTGACACAATAAGTGTAGCTTGTTTACAAGTTTCTATTAGCTTGCCCATTACAAAAAAATATTTTCTAATATTTATTGCAAAAGACACAGTATTTTATTACTATCCAGCCATAACCTATGAAAATCAGCCAAAATCATTATTCCTAAGACTTTAAATGCACGCAGAGTATAGCCTGCTTTTAAACAAAGATTAGAATTTGTGACCTTGCAATATGAACTTATAAGAGTGACATTTATAAATGAATCTTTAAGGTTAATTTAATGACATGAGGTTGAGTACACTGTTAACCTCAGCTGAATAAGTTTTCTCTTTATATGCTGCAAGTCCTTATTTAACCTCCCCATTTCTTTGTATATCCCTTGCATTGGAAATCTGTACATACTAAATGAACAATCACAGGCAGAAAAAATAAGCATGGATATATATTAATATAAGTGGTTTATCTTCATGTGACACTTCAAGGTCATATATCGTACTAGGTGGGATCTGAGTATGTGTGTCCTGAGTATTCCCTCAACAGCAAAGATGTTTAAGAAGTGACTTGTATTACATCTCTGAGAATCCAAAACACCGTTTCATACCCAAAACATATTCTACTGAACAAATTAAATTAGGCACTTCCCACTTCATGAAGTAAATTGAATGAAACACACCTACACGAATGAATTCTAGCTGTTTGATTATTTTAAAACATAAAAATGGCTTGATTTTGACGGGCACAGTTTTCTGACAGAAGGAAAGAGAAATCTTCAGCCTTTGATCTCCTTTCATTTTGATTACTGAAGGGGAAAGAAATAAAAAGTAAAAATGTGGGGAAGAAAGTATGAATAACCAGATAAATTCACATTTGTTTTTCTTATAAGAAATGAGGAAAATAAATTTCAGAACTTAAAAAACCTGCAAAACTTTCAAAAAGTAGATCTGTAATTTTATGTATGTCAGACAGCTGAAACTGATGAAAAATCGAGTGATGCTACTTAAAACCAAAAATCACATGCACAGTCCACATCGAGCTTTAGTTCACAGAAGTAACAGGGAATAAAAAGTGTTCTAGGACAGTAATTATGAATAAAATGTAGGCATTTATATTCTAAAATGTGAGTCAGTCTACAATCCACTTAAATGTTTCTCACTTTTCAAAAATACATTTTGCAATAACAATATGTACATGGTAATTGAGCCTATGAGAGACAGGCCTACAGAATAAGTATGATTATCTAAGTCTAAAAGCTTATGAACTGAAAAGATATTTTTAAGGATTTTCTAGGCAGCTGGAATTGAGAAACCTGGTTTTGAAAGTGTAATAGAGAAACACAGAAAAAGAGAGAGTGTGCACAAGACAACATGCAAGAGTCAGGGTGAGTGAGAAAGCATGAGAGGGGGGGAGCAGTAAGAAAGACCAAGCAAGAGCAAGTGAAAGAGAGCACGAGTGAGCGCAAGAGCGTGCATGAGTGTGTGCAATAACTAAAGGAAGAGCAACAGTGAGGTCAAATGCAAGCAAGTGAGGGCAAGTGTGAGCAAGAAAGCAAGCCCATGGGAGCGTGTGGGAGAGGTAGACATTGTCTAAAATGTTCGGTAATGTCAGCTATTAATAACAGATGTAGGAAACTAACTTGTCTCCAGTGAACTGTGTTTTGACCCACTTATTACAGAAGTCAAACACGAACTAAAAAAGTCGGGCTGGGAGCACTGAAGTTCAGCTACTAACACCATGTTTAAAAGCAGTATCAATTAGTAGGATGAGAAAGCAATTAAAAAAAAAAAAAGATATGCAGGACCCAGGAGGGGCAAAGAGGGAAAGTTCTATAATTGATATAGGCTATGCATTTCAGTTGTTGGTGTAACAGACTGTTTGCATTGCTTTCTCTGCCTACTTTGCAAAGCATAGCTTGCAAGCACATGTTGATTAAATGACACCATGGATTTACATAGAGACTAAAACTTTTGTCCTGAAGTGTCCCCGCTAATCATTCATTTTGTATCTGAGGCCAAACTCACACTAGACTCTATAAAAGAGGAGGAATACATATGAGCTTCCTGGCCCATTGGCATGGATCAACTGATGCGAAAGGGTGTAGTGCCCTTGTCCATCTCCCACTGCCACCCCACAGCCTCAGGTAGAAATGGATTTCTGGGACTGCTTCTGAAAGCAAACAAGTTTGATGCCTTTTTGAAATGTATCTGTGACCTGCAACTGCACCCTTCGGCTGTCTATCCCATACGATGCCAGGAGTCACACTATTCATTGCCAGAAGATTAGACTACTAAACAGATGCATTTGTCATTTTGCATTGGGCAAGCTAAGATGAGTTCAGGTCATGCTACTTTTGCATCTGAGCGATCAGGTAGGAAAAATCTGGACTTCAAGGATTTACTTCCCAAGATCACACTTGAAGGTTGGGAACTACTACTGTGGAGCAATGTTTGTTTTTGATTTTAATTGAAAATAATTTTAGCTTCCTTTCTAAAACTAGGAACTGAAAAGACATGTAATTACTCATCCAAACCACTGACCAAAGATAATATTTCATCACTTGTAGCTATGCTGCATAGTATAACATTAAGAAAACAACTCACACTGAACATGATTCTGCTTACCAAACATCCTTCAGCCTTCTGGAAACAGTAATATGCTTCTGCTGAAGATGTGGAATAATTCTAAGAGAATTAAAAAAGGTTTTTCATAGCTATGGGATTAATGAGATAGGTAGCTTTCCACTATTTGCTCATTATAAAAAAAGCTCAGATCAGTAGTGACTAAAAGTCATTACCTTCCAGCAGCAACTCAGTGACATATGGGAAGAACCGGTGGCCTCAGCTCACTTCTTAGAGCATCTAACATTTCTCAATTGGCAGTCCCAGCAGAAAGACCACAGTTTGAAGACAGGCTGGAGAGCTGCTTTCTACACTCTATTACAGCTCATGGAATTTGGAAACTAACAGATGAATCTCACCTGTGGCTGCTGGGACTTGTTTTACCTGACTAGCACACATCAGTTTCAAATTAGGTAATCTGGCAACTGCTGAGGATACTGAATTCAAGGCAAAGGGGTTTAAAAACAAAAAAAAACCAAAACAAACCGGAAACCACTATACCCCTTTAACTGCCATAGTAACATATTTAATGTACTTACTGCTCAGTCAATCTGTTTCTCTTAAATCATGGCTCTTCAGTATATTTCTCCCTCTTATATTTTGAAGAGCTGCATAAAATGTCACAGCATTTTCTTTTAATTATAGCTATACCTGCAAGAAAGTTGGAATTTACAGCACTTGTGGTTTACCAAATAGTGCTAGCACACAACTTCCTTGAAATGCTTTTACTAAAACATGCAGGCAACTGAATAAGCTTATAGAAAGGTTGGGGTTCTTTTCAGTCATAGTAAATATCCATTAAAAATACAGTAGTTTGAACAGAAAATTTGTAGTGGCTTGATCCACCTGGTGGTGAAATACAATGCGCTCTTCAGAGTGAGCAGTAACATTGTGAGACTTGTGGCAGGCTTGGAGTTGAAAGAGGTAAAATATATATAAAAGACAATATCTATTGTTAAACTAAGCCAATATACTGGGAGAGAGAGGAAAACTCGCACCAGAATGGTGCCAAGCTTTTAAGCGTGGAAAGTCTTCTTCCACTAAACACTAAGCTGGGTAAGCTCTTGAGGATCTTCTTTACAAGAGCTGCTGCTGTGTTTTACGATATTTAAGTAGTAGAGGTTGAATCCAGATCCAAATCACAAAGTAGTCCCTGTGAAATTCAAGTCAAGATGCTTATGAACAAAAGTACATGGTTTCTTTGCTTTTTTTGTTATGAGATACTTATTATGAAAAGCATGTTTCTTTTCCATTACTGTTGCTTACCACCAATCTTTTAACCACTGAGTAATCTGCTGCTGCCCACACCATGACAGCTAACAAGCATGACATGCACAGCTTTGTTTCTGTGTGTTTTAATGCATTGCAACCAAAGATCCTGTACTCAGTCCAAGTAGTACAGTGTGAAATCAGGACAACTAGTTTTCTATAAATTCAGGACCCGTTGCTGGCAGTTTAGGACCATGTTATTCAGATATCAGAGAAGATGTTTACATATAATGCACTTTTACCAGTGAAAACATATGTTCCTATAACTTAATGTTATAAGAAAAGGTCAGCTGTATTTCAAATGGAGTTAGGTGGAGATGCAAAAAAACCAGAAGAAAAAATAGTGGACAGGCTTTAGCCAAGGGCTTTCAGCTTCTATTTCACTCTGTTAACTGTAATAAATATCAACAAAAGGAAGTCAGTGGATCCAGAATACCTATACAGGGTAAAGTGGTAGCCTTATTGCACACTGAAAACATTGGCTGCCAGAGAAGAGTCTGAGATAGGATGACCAGTCTCAAAGGACAACAGACGGATTTTCAAGAACAGAAACAGACCTCAGTGCTTCCTCAGACACTGGGAAGTGAAGAGCAATGCCACATTTAATTAAAAGCTATTTGGAGAATCATGCTGATAACCATAAATATTTTGTTGATTTAATAGGGCAGAAAGTCATAGACCTTTCAGCCTAAGACCAGGACACTAGTTGCAACTGTTCACAGGCACAGACAATTACAGAAGTTTGCTGTTAAAAATACCACCTAAAGTTGTACTATAAAGCAACCTCTCTTAAAATGGGCAAGCATAGCAGCTCTCTTAAACCACAAAGTATTCATAAATGCCTCCCTTGTACAATGATGGGAGTATAATGATACCCTTTGCTGTGCTTTTGCAGAGAGCTTATTTGTCTTTTTAAGGTCTCCTCTGTTTCAGATAAAGTATAAGGCCTTAAAATAAAACTCTAAAACTGCCATGTAACTCTAAGACCTCACCCCAGGGATGGAAATGAAGAAAAAGTTCTGACTAGTGAACATCATGCTCAATGTCTCGCTAGCCTCCTGGGAAAGTATTTTCAAATACAGATTTCAGAAAATGTTATCAAACTGCAAGAAGAAGATAGTTCTCCAGGAAGGTCTTAATTATGCAAGAGCTTTGAAACCTATGACCACCTTTCTGCAATTCTCTTTTCCTCACTTCAAATCTTTTAATAGATGTCTTTCCATGACTTTTTTGTTCCTTGGTTGCCCTGCAACAGTATCTCTTTTTTATCTCCCCTTTCTTACATCTTTTCCGTCTCCCCTTTCTTACGTCTTTATTCTTCCTTTGAAATCAGCTGAGGGGTGCCTGTTTGCTCCACTAGATTGGATACTATATTAAAAGTGGCTTTTGCTAGTTGCATACCCAGAAGACCCAAAGCCATTGTGCTAGTTAAGGAGAGAAAACACAAGTTCACACAGAAAAAGAAAGCAAGCAGCTGTGAAGAACAAACTCTTATGTTATAACAATGAGTTTTGCATTTCTTTTGCACAAAGAGTGCAAAAATTTGGGGTAAGTTACTAAAAATTACAAGGAAGCACACACGTACCACACTTTAGTTTTGAGGATAAAGAGGGGCATTTCAACCTCCAGAAGCAGAAGTAAATAAGTAAATAAATAAAAACCCTGGTATTCTAAAGCAATGTCTCTCATTCCTTCCCCAAATCACTATGTCATTATGGACAGTTGGGTAAGGACAGTGACCTTCAAAAGAATAACAATGTCAAGAACTTCCACTGAGTTTTGAAATGCCTTGGACAAGCATGCTCTTTAAAGCTACAGTTATGGTTGGTGGGATCTCTCTCCAGTGGAGAAAGTCCAAAACATCTGCAAGACCGGTTAAAGTATCACACACCAGGACTCATGCTACCCTAACCAACTGCTGCAGCAGATAACTAAATGGAGCAGAGGAGAGGCAGCTTCTTCTGAGGGCAGGAGAATAATGAAAAATTTAATTCCTACATTGGTAAAATGCAATGAAACAAGACCATTCTGCCAAATTATTTGCAATTGTAGAATCACAGTTGTTTCAGCAACAGTGTTATTTAATCCCACACAGCTCCATCTGACGCTTTATTCTAATATTTTTTGAAGAGGGTTGCCAACAGTGATTGATCCAAGATGTTAAAGCACTCTAATTTTATGTGATTGTGATCTGTAATCAGAGAGAAATGAGCAGCTAAAACTGAGAATTACTCTGGAGTTACTAAAAACCTTCATAATAGCAATAAGTAGTCTCCAAAAATTGCCTTCAAAGAAAAACAAAGAAAAGGAAAATAAATTATTTATTTCCTGTTATCTGCTTGATTTCTTTAACTCACAGCTTGAGGTTTGGCGTTTCTAAGCTCTGTCTGCACCCACCAAATCTAGAACGTGATTTTTAACTGAGATCTGAGGCTCCGATGCGCTTAGCTGAGACTAAGTTCAAATATACCCAATACTCACATTCATGATAAAAACCGGCAGTGAGTCACTGGCAGTGCTTATGTCAAAAGTCAACTCAGGCAACTTTTGAAATACAATAGGATTTCATAAAATCCAACAGGATCCAGAGTTACTGATCTAATCTGAGGCCTTCTCATAGCATTGTCCTATGCTGCACCTTTATTGCTCAAAAGAATTAGTAAAACATCTTTCTCCTCAATATATTTCTGTATGCAAGTGCTGCAACTATTTCCTTTACAGTACAAAGCCAGGATACAATATAATACCTTTTGAGCATAAATCTCTAAAGGAGAAAACTATTAAGATTAAACAAAAGCCCGGAAGGGTGGAATGAAGTAGACTTTATTACATTTTTAGACAGAAAGCAAGGAGTTAGTCTTAAGACAGCAGGGCTATTCTTCCCAATTTAGTAAGAACGTTATTAGCTCATACGATTTCAGTTCTAAAGTATCCTGTGAGACATCCTACTTCTACAACTGAACAATTATCAAAAGGGATTCATTTGCAACTCAAAAATGGTCTAATTTTCTCTGCATTGTTCAGAATGCTTTATAGAACACCATTAAAGGAAATAAGAGTATTTTAGTGCTTAATATTAGTAACCTACATTAAAATAATCCATCTGTTGTTTTAAAAAAAATCTTAGAATTATAAAAATTGTTTGAACTCCTTGGGAAATACTCCCTTCCTATAGTGAGCCTTAAGAAAATTAAATTTGTTGTGCTATCTTCCTGCAGTTGTTTATTTTTATCTATGAATCAATGGGTTACTACACTTAATTGTGATCCTTCTATTAAAGCAAGTGGTAGCATTGATTTACAGAGTGTCAAGGGACAACACCTTCCTCTCTCACCTGCCCTCAGACTTTCAACCAATGAACTCCTGGTTATGACTATGTAGGAGAAGGCAGTATGCAGCCAGCTACATTCCAGTCAATACACATCCTGTAAGCTTCCAATAAGTACCACACCTAGGATAGGGTAAGATTTATCATTAAGTAGCTTATTTGAAACACATAGTTCCAGTCAGCACACATTTATTCAAAAGACTCAACTGAAAAAAAAAAAAGCTCAGGGCTTAAATGAAATTCACAAAACAGGGATGCTGTTCATCATTATGTTCTCTATAGTTCAGATTTAATTTTCAATAGAAGAGCTCCCAGCCAAAGCTTCCCATTTGCTCGAGCTACTAATAATGCATTGAAAAAAATACAAGGCAGTGTCTCCTCAACCTGTGAGCAGTCAGCTACTTTTTCTTGCAATGTGCCATACACTTCTCAACCAATTAAGTTTCAAGAGATATTCACCACCCACATTTACACAGGGAAGGTGGGGACAGAATATGAAAAAAATCAGCCAGTCTCTCTCTTTCTCTATGGTCACCTTTTACCTTAGACAACTATAATCACTGAGACACAACTAGAGCCCATACTCAAACGACCTGGCTTTTTTTCCCATAAATGCAGAGGAACATCAGCAGTGACATCTTGAGTTGGAAGGCCCTGACCTCTTGTTGACAGACCTGAAAATACAACTGATATTGATTGAAAAATACTGATAAAAACACAACGATCCTACAGAAACCTGAAAGTGTTGTGAATGCCTTGATACTGATATTTTGTGAGAGTTTGTTCTATCATCCAAGACAGAGATAAGTACTCTCAGGAAATAACAGGAGTCATTCAAAGCCAATCTAATTTTATTTTCCTCATGATTTTATTTGAAACTCTGTATAACAATGTATTATAAAGATGAAACCTAAATCAATGCTCCCTGGCAAGTGCACAAAAATCATCCCCTTGCCAAGTATTTTCAGCTGTACAATAGTTTTGCCAGAATTTATCCATCCTGCATGCTTGCCATGCCACAAACAGCTTTAATCAGAGCACTTAATCCACAGAAAGTCTCTAAAAAAAGTTGCTTTGATGCTTTCTTGTTTCCTCTTTCATTCCACCGTTTCTCCTGTTCTGATGGAATCTCAGTCACTGCTGCCTTTTTGGTTTGTCAGAGATTTGGTACTAAGCTGCAGTTGTCACCTTACTACCTTGGTTTTCAGCCACAGTAAACATACAAGTGGCAGCACATTAAAACTAAAAATTTATAGCACTAAGAAATTATAGTTTAAGTTGCTATTCATCAACATAATTGGATGTTAATAATAGGGTGTACAGTGCTGGCATTCATATCAGGTACACATGCTATACATTTATTAAGTATAATTCATTCTCCTGAAGTTCTAATGAGGGCTGCTTAATTCAAGCTTTAATCAAATGTCAGAAGAGCCAGAAACCCAAGCAGAGACTGTTTTTCACAGGTGGCATTTTGTGAATAAGTCAAACAGAGCTTTTTTAGCATTAAGTTCGATTATACTTGGCTTTATCTCTGCCTACATACATTCTCTTCCCTATTTCCATTTATTTCTCTTGAAGCTCCTAACTGAAGATGAATGGAACTGAATGTTATGTTCTGATTGTCTGCTTGTTCCAGTAACTATTCTTCATTGTATGACTACCTTTAATGGATATATAATAGACATTATGAAAGAGGTGGTGGTGGGAAAGTAATTTAGAGATTTTCAAACATGTTTTTGAGACATTTTTGAGCTACATATTATGTGAGCTTTTTCAGCTGCATACGAACAAGCTGATACATGCTTTTGAGCTATTATGCTAAATGCTATGATCATGATCATGTTAAGTACTCACTCTTTTGTCAGAAAGTTCTGCCATTGGCACAAGATTAGAAAAGTAAGAGAAACTAATAACAGCTCATAATATTTGCTAATCTCTAACTGTCATCTACCATCGCTGTCAGTCACAATCTGAATGCAAACTGGTACATAGACATGTTCTCAAAAAGAAAGTAAATTAGTTTATCACAGAATTACTGTATTCTATTCCCTAGAGAGGAACATTCTAATCCCTCATTTCTCTGGCACATGCTGTGAAGAAGATGGAACTGGATACGGTGAAACACAGCAATGAGCACCAAGGAAGACCCCAAAGATGGCAACCTTTTTTGCCTGTCTTGGAGACCAAGTTTTTGCGTCTTTATGGTAGTAAACCCAAGGCACTCAGAAGACATTCTGATTATCTTAATTTGAAACCTGGCTTCTAACACTGATTTATCCCAGAAATTTGGAAACTCATCTTCTAATTGAGCAAATTTTACAATACTTTCTTATCACCATCAATTTTTCATGTAGCATGATCAGCCACCAAAACGGTTGCTTAGAAACAATAATATACACTAAAATAATACCCACCCCCCCAAAAAAAAGTAAGCATACCTACTTCCTGTAAAAAGCAGTAACCATCCCAAAAAATAGCTCTTTTACATAACTACGTCCTCAAACTTCATTTTTTGCTGAGAAGAATATACTCCCTCTGCAACCAAGAGGATGTTTACACAGCAGGGCACTCATTTAAACAATTAAGTCAGATTTTGAAAAAAACACCCAAACACTGTGTGAGAACTTCAGTATAAGCCTCTGGTCCCACCCCTGTGTTTGCTCCATGTCATTCAGAGCTATTACCTATACAGAAAAATCACCAACTTATTGCAACATATGCTGTCTTGAAGTAAGTCTTCCTAAAACCAACTATTCTAGTCTTTAGATACCTCTCTATCCCGACAATATAAGGTGATGAAATCTAACCTGAAAGAAGAACTCCAAATACATTAAATGAACCTAGAGGAAGACTAAATGAGTATAAAATTTGTCACGTGTCTGCTACTGATGCAGTAAAATCTTCCTACAGCAGAACCATCAACATCTTACCTCTGCATTTCTGGGAACATAAGACTTCATCCACTGTCCCAGGTGCCCTTCTGGTATCTACACAGATTAATCTGAACAACCATTTCAAACCAGAATGAAGTCATACAGACAAAAATGCCCACTTGCCAGTGAGGGAATACAAGACAATCACTCGATTTTCTGATCTTTCATTCCTGACTGATAAATCATAACTCTATTGGGTATTTAAAATCATAGCTCTGTCCTTCCTATATCGATAACCACTTTATCTCCTTTCGCAACAGCTTTGTACTCTACAGGTATAAGATACTACTCTCTTCCCATCAATCTCTCTGCGTACCTAGCTGAAGTCATAAAGATTGTTCCCAACTTATTTGGTTTTGAAGTTTGCTACTACCTCTTCTGATTTGACTAGTTGTTTGTACACCTGATAGCTTGTATGTTGTTTCCAAACTAGTTTACGCTTGTCATATATTAAAAAGAGATCAGATCTACCTTCACAGCTCACCTATGTCATTGTTCTTAGATCATCATGAGTACAACAAATCTTTCACTGGAAACACAGTGGAGACAGAACATGTCCAGTGTGGAATATTACCTTTTTGTTATGGTAACGAACATGTAGACAGAACACATTCTCTTACATACCAGTTGCAGAAAATACTGAAATTTACTATAAAGATTTTTGAAATAAGCAGAAGAAGGATTTATCAAAGATGTAGTACATTGGTATGCAAACATTACTCACATCAAGTATCCCTGATATTTTTCATTCTCTGTTACTCATTTATTTTTAAAATGTTAGAATTCTATCCTATTATATTAAAATCAGACCATTACATAAATGCATACTGTTGTATAAATAATTTCTGCATCTTAGCATTTAGAAGTCATGTTATTGTGTTCACAGGGATGCAGGACTTCAAGATCTGCATTTGAGTATACAATTTGTCTAAACTGATACAAAAACTGATGAAAAAATATGCCCCTTTTGCCATTGTATTAGTTGCATATACACACTGCGCAGTCCTAGCATGAGCTTAACAGAGCTAAGGAGCAAGCATGAAAAGTGGCATCTTGGTAACTGTACATGGCATTTTTGTAACTAAATGCCACAGTTATTAAAAGCCTAAGTCATCATTTAAGAATGAGTGTACATAAAGCAAAAAGAGATCTGATAATCTTGGAGAATGTGTGCATTTTCACCAAGATATATTTGAAAGCTGTTGTACAGTAGTTAACCATCACAATATTCAAGGAGTGAAGAGATTCTTCAAATGGCAGTGGAGCTAATAGCAATGTGGCACCAATAATCTGGTGCGTATGTTTTCCTTGAAGAGTCTACGTACTCCTGGTTCCTTTAAAGTTACTCTGAAAACCGTTTTACAGTCTGCAACATCTCTGCAAGTGCTTTCATATAGACATTAGATTTATTTTTTTTTTCTTTCTGCTAATCCTACAGTTTGCAAATCTGGAAAATCCTGCTGACTCTCAGCATTCCATGTTGGGGTTTATATTTGATTCCAAAACCAGCACTTGAACTTTTTCCAGCTATTTCTGTGTGTCACAGTCTCCTGTAATCAATCAAATATTTTAAGAGGCAGAGAAAATAAAAATAATCCAGTTCTGCGCTCCCCAGTTCAAGAGCGACAGGGAACTACTGGAGAGAGTCCAGCGAAGGGCAACAAAGATGATTCAAGGATTGGAGCATCTCCCTTATGAAGAAAGATAGAGAACTGGGGCTCTTTAGTCTTGAGAAGAGAAGGCTGAGGAGAGACCTTATCAATGCCTATAAGTATCTAAAGGGTGGTTTGAAGGAAGAGGGAGCCAGACTCTTTTCAGCGGTTGCCAGTGAGAGGACGAGGGGTAATGGGCATAAGTTGGAACATAGGAGGTTCCACTCAAACAGGAGAAAAAACTTCTTCACAGTGAGGGTGACAGAGCCCTGGAACAGGCTGCCCAGGGAGGTTGTGGAGTCCCCTTCTCTGGAGATTTTCAAGATCTGCCTGGATGCAGTCCTGAATAACATGCTCTAACATGCTCTGGGCAATCCTGCTTCAGCAGGGTAGTTGGACTAAATGATCTCTATGGTCCCTTCCAACTCAAAAAAATTCAGTGAAATAATCAGCAAGTCCTTAAGGCTATAATCAACATAGGGAGTTAGTTCCAGAACCTGAGTCTGACAGAGAAACAAAGATTCAGTGTAGAAGGTGCTGGGGAAACTTCTTGTTTGGGGGTTTTTGTGTTTTTGTTTGTTTGTATTTGATTTATTTTTTTAAAAAATAATTAAAGTTGCTAAAGGAATAGAAACAAATATATACATAACGCATAAGAGAACTTACAAATAAATGGCAGTCAGAAGCAGGCTGTACAACAGGCAGTCTGATGACACAGTGGCATTGCAGCTTAGGTAGAAGAGAATTTAATGTTGAGAACACACCAGGAAATCAGCCATATGCTTTATAAAGTGGGAAGAAGTATGCTGGACTGCAGACATCCCAGGCTTGGGATGATTATCCATGATTATTTTTCCCCCACCCAGGAAACAAACCAAAAAAACCCCAAACCAAACAACCATAGGCAGATGTGAAACGTTGTTTCAGAGTCTCTTGTTTAGAAAAAGCTCATACAATGATATGTAGATACTCCCTGAGCGTAAACCCTGCAGGCTCAGTAGGCTTGCAGGATGCTCCTGAGTTCTTAATACATGCAGTATCAGAGCAGAGTCAGAATAATACAGCTCTCCCAAAGAGCTCAACTATGCATGGCCACCTGCTGCACACCCTGGGGAGGGTAAACCCAGAGCAGCTACAAAGCCATAAGAAGAAGTCAAGTGAATTGCCTACCCATTTAAGTCAACTGTACCTAACCACATTCAGCTTCCTGGCTCTCAAGCAGTAGTCCACCTCTAAGCAAAAATCCCAAAAGCTCAAAAATCAGCTATTACAAGTGTCAAAGAGGTTGTTATCAGTCAAGGACAGGCACAAACCTCGGTAAACACGAACATTGTCCCTCCCATTTCTTATGTCCAGGTGAAAAGAACATTTTAAGGGTTATGGTTGCTTCCAATAGCATTTTTTGTGTCTGTGTTTAGCAAATCAACTTGTAACTACTACTACCACTTAAATATCTTATTGCCAGAACAGAATTAACTGTTTAAGTTTTGATAAACACCTGCTCAGCAGAAGGAAGGAAGTCCTGTTGCAGAAAACAACTTGAGCTCAAGAAAACTACATGTAAAGATGTAAAGTTTCAGTTTTAGAAGACCTGTGAGGAAAGGAAATATGTTTCCATCCCTAGAAGTGTTAGGTCAACTAAATTATATCCACTCTATCTGTACGATTTTTGTGGAACAGTCCTTCAGTCCAGAACTGAGTGATTCTGAAATCAGTTCACATGCTCCACAGAAGCCACTGAAACCTTGAAATTATTTCCAAGTGTAAGAGCTTTATCACATGCCTGAATATTACCCACAGTTACCTTTGTAAGACATAACATACTGCCAATTTACAGTTGGAGTCCTCCCCTCTCAATTTTCCATTGTGTGCCAGCAAAAAGCTCAGGAAGATATATTCCCTGACAGAATCCACTTTTTCCAGTGTACAGGAGACCTATCTAACACAGAAAGTGGCCATTTCACCTCTGCTCTCTGACCTGTAGGTCAACTGAAATGGAAACAACGTTCATACTGTGGGAAACAGGAGCCCAGTGTTGTGTAACCTCAGACTTTCAGAGGTGCACCTGTGACTACTGTCACAAAAATAACCCTTCAAGAGGAGTTTTACATTTGGAATTGCTATCAAGAGGTAGCTTAAACAGCTACTGACATACAGTTTATTTTATTTGAAGACTTTTTTGTTTCAGTGTTTTAAGAAACTTATAGCCCAGAGCGCCATTAGCTGCAGTTGACTAAAAGTGTACTAGATGCTACTAGACATCCATTCTCTACAGGCTTCTGGGGGGGTTCATATTCTATGGAGAAAATGGCATTTCTATTTTGAATCACTATTCCACTTTAAGAATTCCTCCTTCTCCCCCTGTTTTTTTGCGCCCCCTCTCAATCCTTAGGTACTTGATCTAGGAGAAGATAAACAACTTGGTCAGCACCATCCCTGTTATAATTTTTCTAAAGGCAGGCTACTCTGATGAACAAATCAGCAAATTACATCTTCATTTTACATTGTTTGCCTTAACAGTTGTCTTCTCAGAAGCAAGATCTTTGAGACATAATATGCCACAAACCCAGAAAACAACTAAGTTTTCTAAATTAATCAGAGGAGGGCTAATTTGATTAAACCAGTATTGTATGAATCTCATAACATCCAGATTACCGATCAAGACCTCAGATACTATCCAAACATCCCTTTTAAACAAAAAATTTCCATTGGAAACAAAGTAAGTGCACTTTCCTGTTATAATGCTAAAATCTTTCATATTAAACTGAATTGTATATTGTATGGGGTTTTTTAAGGATTTTGTTGAAAGGAGAGCTCAATAACCCATAAGAGGGCTGTTTAACAACAGATATTTCCTACAAAAAATAAATAGATCTCTGGTAAAAGCTGTAATTTCAGTAGTCAGCAGACAAGTTAGCAAAATAGAACAATGGAAGTACATCACAGAGTGACTATGAGTACCTATGTCTCTACATACTTGATGCTCTGTAACTCTGATGCTCTGCAACATCCATGAAAGAGTAATATATGCAGGAACACCATCACACAGCTAACTTAAAATAAGAAACAAAAATATTTAGCGCAGTGTTAAAATAATCTCAGTTCAGAAGAATCTCAGTTCAAACTGAACTACTTGGACTCTTCTCAATTTAACCTGGAATTACTCCCATTTTAAGATTATGCCATCTCATTAAGACACTCATTCTCCCACCTAATACCTCAGTCTCTAACCCTAAAGATCAAGTCTGGCAATGGCCGTGGTAATTCACAGTGAAAATACAGTGACATTTCAAAAATCTGAAAGAGCTATTGCATGTACAATATCTGATAAGCTGATAGAGACCTTCATTCTGAAGTGCAGAAGTTTTGACATCTTTCAGCAGTGCTAAAAAGTGCTACTAACAAAAATAATCTCCCTTATGATGTTGAAGGTAAGAATTTATCCTCCACTGAAGACCTCCCTGTCAAGTTCTTAAGAGGTGTTACTGTGGAGAAAGGATCTTAAATGAGAAATAAAATCACTAAAGTAAACAAGGAATGAAAACTTTCTTTTTTTTTTTTTTTTAAATCAAAACACAACCTTACTAGCATTTATAGAATTTATTCAGCTACGGCATGTTTACATCAGATCAAACGGAAGTGTTATTAAGAAAAATATTGAGTTATTTTATCAGAAAACAAATCTAATTTCTAAACTGGAAATCTGGAATGTGTTAAAGACCAATGCAAAAGAACTGGTTCATACCTGTTGAAGTGGAATCTTTTTATTTCAATATTTCAGTTTCATTTTGGAATGCTTCAATGGTCCATGAGAAACACATGAGTAAGTTTACTCATCCTGTCTGGAACAGGAGACAGACCATCACACACAGCATTGTTACCTTTGTGGCAAGTCTTAGCAGAAAACAGAGACTGAAACAACATTCTCAGAGGTTGTCTCTTCAGAATAAAAATAAAAAATAGAAGAAAGAAAAATGGTAGAAGTTTAGGCTTACTGCATGGACAATAACACTATCACACTGGAACATGTTGTTTTCTGTAGCAATTGGCCAGAAACCCTTCACCATCCCTCACCCAGAAAGACAACACCAATGCTGAATCATCTGGGAAGAAGTGAGCTGCACAGAAGATTTTATTAGCCTGGTCTTTATAAGACTTAAAATATGAATGTCTGTTTCAAAATACTGCAGCTACTAGGATGAAGCCTCTAATCAACTCACATTAATGAAAAGTCAGTGACTCAGAGCTGCATAAAACACCCACTAAGAATCAGTGCCCACTGACTGTAGCAAAACCAGAAGTACGAGGTACCACAGGAAGTGCTCCCACAAAAGCTGAGAGAAGAAGTGGCACAGGTGCCTGGACTGGCCCAGATGTAAGCACCCGAGGTTCTCAGATGCAGCTATTTCAGCTTGTTTTATAGCCAAGAGGCATTCCCAGGAGATTGTTCAAAACTTCAGAAAGGTTCTTACCCTCCAAAGATGCATCTTCTCTCTCTGCATTACCAGAGGATAAAGACTACAGAGACTATGATCCTAAAATTGAGGCAGTATGAAGTGAGGCTAGCATGACCAGGATTTAGCTAAGAACAGAGAATTCATACAGTTGAAATCTGTAAGAAAATTAAATTATAGTGGCAGTCATTAAATTTATTACAACTTGAATGGTTGTAATAAACAACAATTGTAATAAACAATAAACATGGAGTCATATTAAAACATCAGTGAGGGAGGCAAATAATATTATCACTGACCATAGCATACAGCAATAAAGAACAATAAATATACATTTATTAGTGACCAAAACCAGCAGAGACACATAAATTTAAGAGTGAAAAACAAAAAGTGTATTCTTTCTCCATCTGGGAAAGAAACATTTCCATGGTTTCCCAGATTTCAAAGCCCAGTTGAATATTTTGTAGTGTACTAAAAGCACTAGGCTATAAAGAAAGAAAACCAAAGGATAGAATGGGCACTTTTAAGGAACTTGTTCATTTTTGATGTTAAAAGTTGTTGATGATAGGCCTTTTCTCGTATTGATCTATGAACAGGAGAAATCACTGAATCAAGTACTTACAGGAAAAGTAAAGGAAGCTAAGTTGTTAAGAGAAGAAACAAGTCTTGGCTTTAATTAATTAAAATATTCTCAGAAGGGTAATATTACACCATAACATCTGCTGATGTAATGTTGTTTAAGTGCTTTCCAGAACAAGGCACTTAAAGCCCTATTCATAGAAATTAAAACTACAATTTGACTATAATTACAAATTTTAGTCATGAATTGATATAACAGTAATATATGATTTTACATACCAAATTCAACTTTTCAATTTTGAAATGTCTGCACAAACATTATTTGGGTAGTTCCTTACTAAGAAAGTGTATTACTCTAGCATAATGGGGGAAAAAATATAAAAATAGATAGAAAAAAAGATACAATGCAGTATTTCTCACTCCTGAGTTCTCACCAGCCTAGAACCTCATGCTGCTTCATAAAGAATTGTGATAACATGTACTAGAAACTGAACATTTTTTGTTCAAGTCAAAGGATTCACAGATCAGAAGCACAGTGTGCTAGCTCATGACTTTTGACAGCTTGTCAGCGGTGGTCCCAGAAGTCGCTGTATCCAGCTGCTTGCCCCATCCCCGCCCCAACATAGCACTACTGGCTAATGCAGCAGTACCTGCAGTGTTTCCACTGCTGTGCCAACATGTTTCATAGCCGGGTGCTGTTAACTTCAAATACCATCTATTTCAACCAGTATATGAACTCAGCAGATGAGGGGACATTAATCCTCTGTTCTGCTACTAGGCAGTAACTCCACCAGCGATGGGCAGATGGCAGGTACAAGAGCCTCTTTACTCCTCCTTGTAACCACATCACAGATCAGATTCATTTTAGATCACAGTGAAATCTTGTAGACTGGAAACAGGAATGCCTTGACATCAGGCACATGTGTTGTAGGAAGAGAAATGAAAAAGCCAAAAATATTGCTGTACCTGTGGTCTAACTTCCACTTATCTCCAGAAACTTACAGTATGGAGTGGTGTGAATGTGCTTGGGTCCTACAGATTCCTGGAAACATCCAGTTTGGTAACATCCATCCTGTAATGTATCTGTGAAATAAACATATTTCTTCAAATATTCCAAACATATTAGCAGCTTCAAGTCATTCCTCTGACTTCTGTTGCTCACAACACAAAACAAGTTTCTAAAAGAAACCTTCAAATTGTAATAGAAAAAGCATCGATGTTTTGCAGTGGGATCTGACATGTTAGCATTTCCTGAAAACAATGGCTGAATTGAACAACGGGGGATGTATTTTCTCCCTGCTCAGTCCTACCTGGGTTTAACTGGAGACTCACAGCACTTGCACAATGTGGTGCAGAATAAGGTCACAGCAGGCACAGCTTTCAGTGTCCCTGGATGACAAGACTACTTAGCTTTTATTGATGAAGGATACATATTGGTCTACCAGAATCGGCTTAGATTGTATTCAAAGAGCTATATGCTTGAGGTAAACAAGAAAGCTGATTTTAAGGGGCAAGTCAGTGGCTGCAAATCCTTTTTCTCCACAAAATCAAGATGATTTAATTGAACTCTGCCTGCTGCTACACTATTTCCAGACATATTGAACAGCAGTCTGGATTTTCCAGACAATTATTTGCCCTCTGTTCCATTATGTACATCTCTCTGCATTTTCTTGCAGCCATATGGGCTAGTGTAAAAATACCAAATTCACCAACAACAGCTTTACTTATAAATAGCCCTAGGAGAAAATAATCTAATCTTTAGGATGAGCAGGTGTTAATATTCCATGCATCTGGGAAAAAATGGCATTCTGTAACACCCTCCGATAAAGCTGGCGTGCATATTAGCAAACACTCGCCACAGGTCTTTTAGCACATTTAATTTAATTTAGCATTAACAAAACTATGGAAGCTGAAGGAAAGGACAAAGACCTCCATAAACCTATGAATAGCTTCCCCTTGCCTCTTGAGACGCAAATACTACCATTTTCCTCTAAAACTGTGATCTTTGATAAAACTATCCTGTTATGCTAATATAAAAAGTTATTAGTATTCAGCAGTGGAAGCTCTGGAGAGCTATTTCTAACAGTTTAAAAATAGAATTAAAAAATGTTCCTTTAAACATCACCAAGGGAAATTGCACAGTCAGGAGAGAAATTGCTTACAGTTATGCACAAGCCCATCGTACTTAAGAGGAAATAAAGGCCTTCAGTCACAGAGCATCCATTTGTGTCCTTGGGAACACAGGGAAAGGGAAAAGAGAACTTGAAGCTAAGCACATGCAATGTATTTTTGAGAGTGGATTCAAAGGACTTTGTGCAAAACAGCTGTTCAGATACACTGAAAAAAGTAGAGAACTATGCACAAAGGATGACAAACTGACTGACATCTCGTTTGGATGCACAGGTAGGTCAGGAAACTCATCAGTTCTGGTCATTCAAAGAAGAAAATGATTTCCTAAAAGCATCTTTGTCTTCCAGACCACAGGAAGGTACTTCCAGGTAACTGAGATGACCATAGACTTCTCCTGAGTATCTTTGCCTTTTCTGGGAACACTTCATTAATCAAGAAGCATCGTAGCATAAAGAAACAGGGAGTCATGGCTCAAAATTCATATCCAGTAATGAACATGATCTGACAGACCACATTTCTGCCATCCCACAAAGTTTTAAAAGGTTTCTTAAGATTCCATGAAGATGAGAAGTGGAGCATGTGGATCAAATAATGATGTGGTGAGTACTGAAATCTGTGAGAGCCCTCCTCCTAACTCCCCATTCACAAAATTATGAATACCTATGGACCAGAATGAGCTACGCATAATGGCATTTTAAAAAAGAAAAGGATACTTCTCTATAAAATACAGTTTAGAAAATAAGGTTTTCCTTGTGTTTGTTAAGTGTACAGGACAACTGACACTTTATATGCCCAGAGCAAAGAGAGATGAAAAATGCTGTCACAGCTACATTACAACAACAAGACTCAACAGAGGCAAACACTGAATCTGGATAATATAGGATTTCTTTCCTCCCAAGCCCCCTCTTTTTTATCCCCTGAGGTCTTAGATCACAGCTTAATGGCATGTTACAATAATAAAATATTTTCTTATAGCCACTTAAAAAGATTTATTGTAGTTCCACACAATACCACATGTTTATTTCTCTTCTGAAATTATGTTTTCTCTCTGCTAAGCTGAGGGTAATAGCTGTTGAATACTGATTAGGGTTTTCCTTATTTGATTGCTGTTAATTAGAGTCAAGCATGTAGTGCATCAGACAGGAGGACTGCAGATCATCATGACACTTCAAACAGCCCGTTTAACTTCAGCAGAGCCTATTCGAAGTTTGGGGTCAGGATAAATCTTCAGCAGAGTTGTTTATACATAGTTGTGTAACATTACACAGCATGGGGTACTGGACTGTTTGGTTAATTAGTTTAAGAGCCTGTCAGTGGCAGCTCACCTCCAGGTTTACAATTGGAAATTGCAATTAGCATGAAACAGTTTTCTTTTTTGGTCCAATTTCTCCCACAGAAATCATTCTCACAGATGTCTCGCCTAAGAAACCCAGGACCATAGCCAGTCAGCGTTCACTCACTCTCTTCAACTGGTGTCTCCATGGGACGTCTAAAGTAACATCAAAGGGTTAGGCTAATCCCAACTGATCTTGGAAAAAGTCCAGGATTTCCTGAGGCTTTAAGGCGGTGATTAAAGAATTCACCTGTCTGCCCCAGTAATGAGGTCAGACTATCTTTGCCAATGACAGGCTGCTTTTTATCCTGTGTGATGCACTTCCTGGAGGAACTGTTAGGAAAAGGTGCAAATATGAAGCAAACAGCCATTCAGCATCAAGTAACAGTCTCTACAAAGCCACAACTATTACAGAACTGCCCCCAAATCCTGAATCAACTCCCTCTTCCTCATATGGCAAATAAACTGCAAACGACATATGCTGCTGATTTACTTTGCATACCATGCTGGAATACGTTAGTTTTATCTAGTTTGGCTGAAGGTAATGCAAGCTATACAGAAGGCATCTTTGAAACAGGGACAACTTAAAATTTACTTGAACTCCAAAATTAAAAGTAAATACTATCCTCTCCCTGGAGTACTCAGAGATATAGACAGTTAACAGTTAATCATAACTATGCATAAAGTAAATCATAAAGTTTCTATTTCAATTTACAATTAAGTGACATCTTTTTATCCGTTCTCAGTACTAGACATTAATTTATCTTAGAGCCTTATCAGCTGAGCTTACCAGGTTACAGGTGATAAACAAGTAAGCCACTACCCCTCACATCAGCCAACCACAAGATACTAAAAGGGAGTGAAATGGACTGGAAAGAGAAATAAATTATTCCAATCAAGAAAATAAGTTTCTCACATACTACATTCTACTGACTGCATTAGTGGCCTCTTCTTCTACCTCATGTCAGTCTCACTATCTGTTCAGGCCCATCTGCTTGTGCTAATTTCAGGGTCAAGCAATTAAGACATCAGAGTCTTCCACATATCTGGGTCACAATTATTCAGGGGAATGACTGGTATTCATTAGTCACATATAAAATTAACTGCATTATATGCCAGATAGAGATAGGCCCATCAGATGGCACTGAAAAGAAAACCTTTTGTTTCCAAAGTATTTACCATTTATTACAAAAAACATATTTAGTAAGAGATGGGATTAAAAGTAAAGACATACTCTTCAAAGAAAACAGTTTCAATTCCTTATAGCTGATATTTCTTTCGTATCTATTTAAAACTGAGTTTCAGCCATCAGGAACTGCAGGAAATTCTCTCTTCTACTAATTTTGTTGAACTCACAAAAAGGTCCAGATTTACCTGGGACCGCTGTCTCCAGCTCCCTGCCAATGCTCTGGCACTAATGATATTCCCAGTGCTTTGGGAAAGCTTGTTACCACCACTGCCCCCTCTCCCAGAGGGGAGCCAAAGGACCTGTGCCATCAGCACAAGAGGTTGAATTCCTTAGAGCATCTAAGAGCCTGCCAATGCCTAACTGGTAGCATGTTCACAACAGGGCTTCACTTGCCCCCTGTCCAGAAAAGATTACACCAGGCTTCTTATCCACACAGCTAAAAGGAAGGGATAGGAGACTTTAAGTGATAAAAAATGCTTTACTTTTCTGTGGTATTTGCAGTTTGTTAGCTATTGCATCAGTCACAATGTTTCATGATTTCATATGCTGCTCTTAAACTTACGCCTGCAACATATAGAAAACGAGACAACTACTTGTAGTTTTTTTAAGGGTTTCATGTTTTGCTAAGGCTTGGTATGTTATATTAAACAACTTTCACTACTGTTAATAAGAGTGTGTTACAGATTATAGAACATACTAGAGGTATTATAGATCTCAACCAATGCATATACTTAACATTCTTGACAAGGAAATACGTCCATGATGCTTCTCCAAGTTTGTTTTCTTCATGCTTTTCTTCAGACTCTTCCCAGAGCTGTCTTAAGAGCATACTCAGAACTTCTCTTCTTTCTATCTTAAATTAACACAATAATCCTAAAATCCTAAAGTAATCAATCCATTGCCAAAACAAACAAAAACTAATGACACCATTCTTTTCTTCCTTTCACAACTATTAAAACACTCAACTATGGGACTAAAGACAGTCTGCTCATTATTCTTACCTTTAATGAACACCATATGATTCTGCTGTACTACATCTTCCTCTTGTCAAGTGTGCTGCTTGTTTTTCTTTCTGGTTTTGGTAGCTATCACTTCACGAAAACACCCTTGATTCTGTCATGCCTGCAGCCACAGAGAGTTATGTGAGTTCTAGGAGCAAGTTAAAAACCAATCCACCCCCAGCCACCAACTCAAGAGTAAACACAACCACACCAATGTGGTGGTTCACGCTTAAGACTAGCAGAACATTCTCATTTTGAGAAAGAAGGGAACATTTCTTTTTTTTCATCATTTGAGGTAGAGTGGTTGGGGGGGTATATTGTTTCCCACCATCAACAGAACCGTAGCTTACATAGCTCTATAACCAAAGGTAACTTGAAAGTAAACAGTTGATATCAGAGAGCATAAACTTTTAGTTTTAATGGACGTGATTTTTGTTGTGGCTTTTTTTTTTCTTAGGAAAATTGCAATTACATTTTTATGGAAAATACATGTGGATTGCTTTGTTCAAATAGTGCAATAAAATAGTTACTGTAAAACAGAGTGGGTTTTCAGTAAGTAAAGTAACCTCAAAGGGTAATATATTTGCCCTGTATATCATTTAAGGATATTAGATATTCCAATAATATTAATATTTAATTTATATTTAGGAAAAGAAAATACTTCTTCCATCAGAAACTTACTTGCTACAGAATAATTTCTCATTAATTCATATTTTTAGTGTTTGAATCTCCAATTATGTTTTCACTGAATTAAAAACAAGCATCTGAAATGTTGCTGAATTCATTTTAGGGAATTTCTTCAGTCATTTTTTAGGATTGTCCTACAGTCACCATGAAATGTATGAAAAGTCTGCATATGTTATTTTCTACCTAGCTTTGGATGTTCGTTTCTACTCCATCTTAGGAAGCACTATGAAAAGCAGGCAGTTGGGGTAATTGTGGCATAAATTTCTTCCAGTTTGTGATTAATGGACTGCATGATGAGCCTTGCTCCTGATCCAGCTCATTGATTTTTGTGGCCTTCCCTTAGAGATGCAAGAAGTAGGCAGGAGAGCAGGAGAGCAAACAGCTTTAAGGAAGTCACTTCTGACAGGAAGCACCGCCAACACTCAGGCCCCTTCTGCTTCCTACTTAACAAACCTGTTACTGGCTGCCGTAACTTGTTCAGACAACCTGTTTTAGTACACAACATATGCATGGCAAAAGTGAAAAGTGTTTTTCCTAATGTCTAACTGAAATCTTGCTGCACTTCAGCACCCCACTGGTGCTGAAGAGAGAACATACCACTCTCACTATGCACCGGTGGAGATGATTGCCTTTGCAACATCAACATAATACTGTTCATTGCCTTTCGGCTTGTGACCCACCCAGATCATGCTGTGCAGTTGATCATTCCTTTTTCTACAAAGAAATTTTTCCCTCCTGAATAGCATCTTATTTGTTATAAACAGTTTCTCCATTTTGTAAAGATAATTTTAAATTCTAACTTTGCCTTCTGACATTCTTGCAGTCCATTCCAACTTCAAATTTAATAACCACACATGCTATTCCATCATTCAGGTCATTAATAAATATATTGAGCTGCATTAGAGCCTAGACAGGTCCCAGTAGAATCCCAGTCAGTTCTTTCGTTCATTTTGACAATTGATCATTGACAGACCTCTAAACACAATTTTCAAAACAACCTTGCATCCTACTTACTAATTTCTCCTGCATTATGTTTCCCAAGCCTGTTTATGAGACTGTCATATAGGACACTGTAACAAGCCTTAACAAAGTCAGGGTATGTGATACCTACCATCTCTTCTTTAACCACAAAGCATGTTACCCTGGTGAGAATTTGAGAAGGAAATTAGATCGGTTTGACATAATTTGTTTTCATCAACTCCATGCTGACTGTTAGTCATTTCCCTGTGTTCTTTTCAGGGCTGTTGATTTTGACTTCAATGCTCCTGGCAAAAGTAACATAATATTGATAGTAATAGCAGGATCCATCCCACACTTAATGTAAGCTTTGTCCTAAATTCCTTTATTAAAACTTCACAGATTGTGACAACTGACATCACTCAGCTATTAGAGACCATAAATACAGAAATATTCAGTTATCTCTAACTTTTCAATTAAACAAGTATGAGGGCGAACAAATAATTAATCTGCAGCACCTTAAAAGAGACCAAATTAAATTGGGTTAATAATTTCAGTTGTCATAATTACAAAATTAGAGTATTTAAAAAAAATAATTGCCAGAAAGACATGGTATTAAGCATATTACTGGTGGTGCTGAGCCTCTCACTGAAATGTGGTTAAGTGAGAAAGGCTCATTGTAAGTGGACTAAACACAGTAATGTCCCAACTGTCTTTACTCAGTGCTCACTATTTAAACATGTATTTACTGCAATCTGAACCCAGGTTTCAGATTATTAGCAATGCCAACTAAAAGCATTGTGATCTGTTTTGCTTTATCAGAAGCACTCCTTGGAATGTAGCCCATAGATCCCAGATGGAGGCCCATTCGGCCACTACAGTTTCCTACAGGGCTCTGAAAAATCTCATTTGTTCTACTGAATGCATGCTCATGGGTCCATGTTCTGGATCCAGCCTGCAAAGCAGCTTGCTCAGATCACAACTCTCATCTGAGTCCTTCAGATGAGACAGTAATTAGGCCATAGATATATGAACGATTATGGCAAATTGCTTCTTGATAACCTATTCCCCAAGACCCGTGGCTATCAGACCAAAACACAGACATATTATCTCGTACCATGAGGACACATGAAGTCACAACCAGAGGACTGTACGTATATGGGAAATGAAGTTACAGGATTGCATAAACAATGTCAATTGATAAGTTTGCGCTTCACATTCTTGACACTCATTTCAGTCATTGAAAAATTGCAATTTCAATTAGATGAGGAGGTTAGCACCAAAGTACTTCCCAGATGTTCTACTGCATTTCTAGCATGCAAAACTGAGTACATAAGTGACAACTGAATAAATCAGTTACAACAAGGCTGCAATTTCAATGGAACCATCGCACTATGGAGACAGCTTGCATCATGCAATGAAAGACTGGATTTAAGACCAGCATCCAAGTCAACTTGAGGACCTTCACAGCTAAAATCTTATCCACTGGTATTTTTACGCTTCTGCTTTCTCATCTAGAAAGATGCTGGAGGAGAATAAACTGTCGCTGTAAACACTAAGAACCATGAAGTCCTAAAATAAAAACCCCACTATGTGGAGAGCTAAGCTCCCCACTATGTGGAGAGGTAAGCTCCACACTTGACAAGAGCAGTTTTGATTGATTGGTATATAAATAGAGAGACAGAGAATAGTTGAAAGATGCAATCTCAAAAAAAGACTTGATGTAGACATTGTAAAAGAAGGCTGCAGGGCTTTGTTTGCATTTACATTCATAGGCACTCTCATCCTACTTTTAAGTATCTTATCAGAGCAATTTGTTCCTTTACCTCTGCAGCTTCTATTGTTTCCTCCAGCTGCTATTCTAAAAAAATCTCATGTTTGAAATCTTATCAAGCCTGAAAGTATCCAGCACACAGATTGTGTTTTTATTATTAGTTAGTATAAGAAATCAAATAAAAATGACTACAGTTTTCCCTAAAGACAGTTCTGATCTTGGTAAGTAATGAAGGGTGTTGTAGGAAGAAAGGGGAGACATCACACAAGGAGACAGTGACAATGAAAGAAGATGATGTTAAGGATTAAGTTGAAGTTAAAGACTGAGCTTTGAGTTGTTCTCAGTGTGGAAGATTTGTCTCTCAATAAACCTATGTCTAAGAGACACAAACTTGAGCCTGAAAATAGGTTCTCATCTTTTCAAAAGGAAGGTTACAGTCAACAACGATAGTGTGTGAGTAGGTTTGGTTCAACTGCAAGGCCAGAAATAAAACAGAAGCCACTCAAAAAGCATGTGAAGAATAGTATTCCTGGAAGACGCAGTGCTGGGCAGACTGTTTCTCTCCTAGTGGAGTTAACTGGGCTAAAGTTTAGGGAACGGCAGGTGGAGAGATCTCCTTACTATGACATGCCCCACCATTGCCCCCTGTGACAGAGCCAAACATGATGGATGCTGTCAATCGTCAAACACACATTGAATTGAGTCATCATCTACTACTGCTGGCCTGCAAGTTTGTATGCCCCGCTGGGCTTCACAGTGAAAGTTTATTCCAAAACATGTGATGTCTGCTAAAATTAGTTCAGAAATTAGGAGTGGAAGGCAGTCTCTCACAATGACAAATAGGGGTCACTTTTTTATAAAACACACAAACTCACATACAACTACACAGGATCCCACAGCAGGTATTATCAAAGATTTAAGAGCTCAGTCATTTCACTCAGATCCATTCTGCAAAACAGGTCTCCTTGTAGATCAACATCAGCTGTACTCAATAAACACAGGATTAAACAGAACAAATAGAACATGGACCTCCTTAAAATATAATTTAAAAATTCATCAAAAACTCCTAGCTCTTGGTTTCTGGCTCCATCTGTACACAAACAAAATGCTGCTATTTATCTGGCATATTTATCTATAATTTTCAGAGATACATCCTTTGAAAGAGGAAACCCAGTCATTCTTACCAATGCTCAACAGTCTGGAGGTTGATACTTCATGTCAGTAGCTGATTTTCATCTACATTCACAGCACCCAAATCTACAGAATGTATTCTGAAGGTTCACTCTAATCTGTGAGAACTGCACAGATAAGACAGTATAATGCTAAGCATCGGTTTCCCATGATCAAAGTGATTTTGTAAAATAACTCTATCATGGAAATCGGTAGAATGTCCCCCAGAGACAAGAAGAAAGCAGCGCAGGATAGGCAGTATTCTCAGTCTGCGACAGGAGAGGCCTTTGGCTATGTCTTATTAAGCTTCTCAGAAAACAGATTATTTAACAGCACAGACTTTTAAGCTTTTTAATTTTTTTTATTTTTTATTTTTTTAGGACAAGGATTATTGAGCAGCTGAGGGCACAGTGTAAACTTTTGCTCCAAAACAATGCAACCCCTTTTAGCAGAGGTTTCTGCCACTTTGGGTCAGCACTGGACCCCTCCCCAGCTCTAACCTGAGCACCCTCCCTCAGCTATAAGCCAGCAGATATTCTCAATACAGGTTTAGCAGCTCCTGGGCCAGGCCCTGTGGCTGGAAGGTGCTGCAAGGGTGCAGGGCAGGAGGAGCAGGATGGCCTCACCGGGGTGCTTCAGCTGGGCAGGACCATCCTGGGAGCCCTCAGGGACCCCCTCAGGGGATACCCCAGGAGCCCAGCCAAGGTAGCAGGGCCAGGACCCTGGGCTCCGCTTGAGGCAGGCCTAGGGCCCTGGCTGAGCCAAAATGGCAGGCCTGGGCCTCCAAGGGGAGGTCAGTCTAGGAAATTAAAGGCCTGTGGGTGCCTCGAGGGCCCAATAGTCCCCGTCAGCCAGGTTTCCAGTGACTTGCATGACTAACAAGAGCCAGCGAAGATTTCAGTCAGAAACTGACAGGTATTAAAATAATAGCTAATTTGAAGCAAAAGTCTCTGCATTCCTCTACTTACCAAATTTACATCTAGGAAGCAGTTTAAAACTAAACAGGAATTAAATTAAAATAAAATTTAAGCTTGTCCTCCTCCAAACTGAAGTGAAATTTTGACAGTGTCTGCAAGCCAAATTTCTGAACTAATTTTGCCTTTAACTGAGCAAGAAAAGGACCTTTGGGTTGGATGCCTCAAGTGATCCCAACAGATGATGACACAAAGTTCCTCCTACAATTTTCAGGAACTTCCTCCTGATCAATATCGCAAGCCTAAGGCAGAGGTCTGAGAAAAACCCACATCTCTGTCTCCTTGACACATGCTCCTTTTGGCATGTTCTTTCCTGGAGGGTTTATATTGAATCCCTACGTTTTCACATTCCTAATAGTGTAAGAAAGCATTAAGAAACTTTACTCTCAAAAGGCCTGAAGAGTTAAACTCAATCCCCTTCACAAGGGGAAAAAGTAGCCACAAGTCAGCAGAGGTCTGTCTTCACGAACTGCTATCCCCAGGTTTCAAAATGTGCTCTTTAGCCAAAACTTTAAATGTAAAGTAGCTTTGCAAATGACAAACAAATAGCATTAACTTACCTGCAAAAAAATAGTTTAAACAGCTAAATTTATTTTCCCTATTTTACTAACTAAGTAACTATGTAAGTCTAGAACAGTATATCAAACATAGCTCTCAATAAAGAACTGTAAGTTAGATACTTCACTTGCTGGCTGAAGATAAAAAAACCCAAATAAAAACATACACTTTTATCTTAAGTGCACTTAGGAATATGGCTACTTTTACCACCCTATAGCAGCTTTTATAAAGTTTGTTTCTAAATTGACACCTCCACAGAAACATAAGCAATTACGTTGTCATTACTGTACTAGACCTTAATTAGCTGCTCGCATTAGAAACACCCTGAGATTTCTCTCAGTGTAAGGGTTTGTAATTAGTGTAATTAAGACAATATTTTGATTATATAGCTTCAATCTTTTAGGCCACATAATGGGAAACAGCACATTTTAAAGTGACTGTCCTTTGAAAAAAGAACCACAAACCAAACAGTCTGATGAACTCATTTGTTCTGCATCATCACACTGGCCCCTCACTCACACTACACCATCATTGCCTGGCAAGCCGCATCCAGCTGCTAAAGGAGGACAAATTCAGGCCTTGCAGGAAGACTACCTTTTTGTGTGGAACGTTGGCTTACCATCAAAGTCTGTTAGATCAGAAACATGAAGCTTTAGCTGATTTACAGCCTCATCCTGACAGTTAAAACCACTTTCGTCATTAACTTGCTGACGGTACTCTGCAGGGGGTGAAAAGAGCTCCAGCTCCCTATGTTTTCATTCTCAACTCTATTCTCATTTCAAAGTTTGGTCTTTAACATTAAATACTCACCATCTCCCTTCCACCTTTATTTTTGTTTTTATCCTCAGTTTTACTAAGAAATACAGACCACTTACAGAAACCAAAAGCCAAAGCAACCTCAAAGGAGAAATATGCAAGAAAAGGAGAGAGATACGACATCCTGCATTTGAATCAATATTCTTTCCTCTGACTTACAGCTTGAACAGTCATTGGGGGAATCATGAAGGAAAAATTGTATTTCTTCATGTGTTGCCATCTGTCCTCATTTCAGCTGGGATAGAGTTAATTTTCTTTCTAGTAGTTGCTGTGTTTCAGATTTGGTATGAAAGCAATGTCAATAACGCATATTGGTTTAGTTGTTGGTAGGTGATATTTATACTATTCAAGGACTTTTTTCAGCTTCCCATAGAAGATGAGAAGGAGCATAGACAGAACAATAGAATGGTCAACAGAATATTCCATACCATAGAAGTCATGATCTGTATATAAATGAGGGTTGCCCAGGCAGAACAGGACCCCATGATCACTGCGCAGGTTGGGCTGGGTGACCAATCACAGGGTGGAGAGAGTGTCTTGTCTTGCATTACTTTATCCTGTGTATTCTTCTACCATTATTATTATTATTATTGCTCTTTTCCTATTTCTGTTATTGTTCTATTCAATTGTCCTTATCTCAACCCAGGAGGTTTTTTTCTTTCCTTTCACCTCCTTTTCTCCCTCTTCTCCCTACCCAGGGGGACAACTCCATGAGGAGCTGCATGGTCCTAGCTGCCAGGTGGGGTTAAACCACCACACCATCTTTTTGTATTAGACTGCTGCCCATGTTTCCAGGTGAGCTGCAGAAGTCTGAAGCATGAATTGGGGGTGACACATACCTCTTTTCTTCTAATCCAAAAGGTGTTTTTCTCTTTTCCCTGGCTTCTTGCGTTAAGCTATTATATAAAATAGAGAGCTTGGCTAAAACACAAAGGCAAGTGGTAGTTAATTCATCCTCAATATTAAAAGCTGATAACAATGTGCATATGGAATTCAGCTGAGGTCTTCCTTACCCTGAGTGATAATTCAGCACTGCCTCTGAAGACACAAGTCTTCAGAGGTGCTATGGACCTCTATCCATAGCACCTCCAATAGGACCTCCTATTAAACTTGGAGGTTTAATAGCACCAATAAAAAAAAAGTATATATATAAATATACTTAAATTCCTTAACTTTTTAAAGTTCAAATATGCTCAGAAATGAAGAAACACTAGTGAAGAAGAAATGAAGAGTCTTTAATTCAAATTCTTGGAGGTTTGAACTTTGATGAATTCAAATTCAGCCTAAACTCTGTAGACAAGCAGTCCTCGGTATCTTGCTTGGTTCAATCCTTAAGATCACAAAAGCACTTCTGATGACATGTTTCAGCAATCCACAGGATCAACAGTGCCCTCAATGTCCTTCCACTGAATGGACTGGCTTGTGGTGTTAATCTCTTCTCTTTGAGTTTAAAAGTTACCATTAAAACTGGAACAGCCATAAAATTAATTCTCATTGCCAAGTATAAGACGCACTCTGTCTCAGTGCAGATTCCTGTAACTGTGCTTTCCTCTCTAGCCCATCAAGTTGGAGAGGTGCAGGCCAGAGTGGCTCTGGTTGGAAAAAAACTTTCTCTCATCTTCTCATACTAAGGTCTAGGCTAACAAGCATTTCCAGGCCTGAAATCTGCCTAGGGAGTTTTAACTTCAGATCCCATTCTCTTAATTTTCTCCAGCCTGACTCTCAGCACAGTTCTCCCAGCTCTCATCTCCAGCTTCACAAAGCTACAGCTGCAAAATGCCATTATGAGAAAATCAGCATAGAACTGTCAAGTGCTCTTACAGTTATGGATATATTAAGCTATTTCATCTTCAGAATTTATTTCTTTTAATTCAGGAGAATTTGAAAGAGTTTTTATAACTCTAGAGCACAGCAGCAAAAATGCCTTTCTCAAAATTCTATGCTCTAAATCACTTGCAAAAGCAATTAATCGCATCAGGCACTCCTGTACTTGCTGGTTATCCCACAATTCTTATTATATTCCCTTGTCAAATGAGTACAACTCACACCGTTTTTATGCTTCTGGGGTGATTAATTAAATGCTATCACCCCATACACCAAAAAAACCCAAGATTTGAACTATAATTCTGGATATCCCAATATGAGAAAAGGTGGACAGGAGTAGGCTAGTTTAGTCCTTTGAAGATATAAAGGAGAACATAATACTACACTTCACCTCATCTACCATTCTAAAAAAAGGGTGATTTATATTCCATTACCTCTACATGAGATTAGTACCTGAATGAATTAAAGGTTTCCCTAAAGATATTGCCTCTAAGATATCTCTCCTAAGCTTAATAGAAAATGGTAGTAGACAATTCCTGAAGGCAGATCTGATTCCTTCCCCAGATTCTTTAATTAAAGGCAGCTTACCTGTAGGCAATTGAGTCTGTTTCTCCCACTGGTCCTACATTTTTCTCAGCCAGGGATAACATGTTCACTGTATCACTGAACAGAAAGAACGGCCATTGTAGGAGCCTGCCTTGAGTAATTTAGCAGTGGCAGTCTGTCAGGTATCTCTAACATATAACAGACAAGTATTTAGTCCAGCTGTCCTTCTGAAAACTGGTGTAGCAACACTAAAAGGTGTCATAGACTGGTGGCAGGTTCCAAGGCCTAAGTAAATCCTTCAAAAGGATGCCAGCCTCGTATCCAGAAAGTCATCAGCATGTTTTTCCTGAAAAGCCTTTAGAAGAGACATATGTAAAAAAGAAGATTCCTTCCTCGTGAAGGAATAATGTGTATGTATTCTTCTGCAACTGGATTCCCTCGCGTCTCTGAAAGCTTAAGAAGTACAAAAGTTAGAAAAGCAAACAAACACCCTGCCACCATTGTCAGTGGAGAAAAGTGCTACAACAAAGCAAAAAAAAAAGAAATCCTCAGCATATTTGGATTTGCCACTCAGATTTTTCATCCATCTACTACTTGGGTTTAGCTCTCAGATCCCAAAACTGACCTGGTCATTTGTACAGCCCAGGCGAACTGAAATTAGCTAGTGTCTAGCAGAGTTGCCTTTCAGGTAGTGTTTGACTATGTGGTGCTTACTCACAGCAAGGCTTGCCTTTCCTTTATATCAGATGCACTACATGCCTTTTACTCCATGTGTCAGACACCCAACTTTTCATGTCTGCCTGGCACGTTGACTGCAGTTCATTGATTTTTCCCAGACCATGCAGTCTTCTCCACTCCCTGACAGTCTGCAAAACATTTGGCTACATGAGTAACTCATGCGCACAATGTGGTTAAGGATTCTCATTTATCCAATAAATATCCATATAAATATAACCTTGTGTATCTCTATAGCAAGTCACTATATTCAACCCACTTACTTGTTCTCAGGCTATCCCGTTATTAGCATTTCTCACCAATACTGCAATCACGGACACAGAGTCAACACTTAACACCCACTCTGAATACAAAAACATTTCATTAGTGATTCTTTAAGAGTTCTAGTTGATACCATGCCTAAATAGATGCTAAAGTATTCCTAAACATCTGCTAAACAGGTGAACATTTGCCAGATGTCTAAGAAGACCATTAAGAGAGAATTTGAGTTTGCAGGAACTGTTGTGCCTAAAGTGTGCCTTTGATAAGACGACACTGTTTCAGTGTCATAATACAAAACATTATACACAAGCAATATTACTGCTCTTCTTATATTGCCTTCAGTGTGACAGTAAACTACAGAGAGGCAGCAAGTAGTACAAGTGCCATCTCCCCTATTTATGTTGCTCCATGTAGCTTCTCTATTTTAAGTCAAAGGTAAGAACTCCAAGTTAGTTGTTTGCTGGTATTTTACTAACAGAGCATGCTAGATGCACTCGCACCTAAAAGGGAGCAGGTGTGCTGAGACACTGCAAAATGCACATCATGCATTTGCCCAGCAAAACCAAACTGCTCAATAAATAGGTTGAAGAAAGGTGAAATTGTCCTCCTTTTATAAATGACTAATTGTATACACATAAATATTCAAGTTGCCAATTTGGATCCATTTGTAGCAGTGTATTTTCATGAAGCAGAGCTCAAAAATGTCCCATTTTGTTCAGTTATGAATAGTGTAGATACTGGACTCTGAGTTATTAGCAAGATAGCTCATGTGAATTGCAAAGAATATTTCCATGGGGGAATTTGCTTTTTAAGATCTCTCTCAAGGTCCAATACTTCAAAACAATACAATTTTCTTATATCCATTCAGAAGTAGAGATGCAGTGCTTCCTCCTCTTTTATGTCCCTTAAAATAGGAATATTGCTTTACAAAAAAAGAAGGTTGAAAATCAAATGACACAATAATATTGTTCTCTATGAACTATACAGTCTATATCCTAGAAGACTTAATCCTTTAGGGTTAATGACACTTCTAGAGAGCCAGCTACAATCAAATGTCTGTTCTTCTGTCATCCTCAAGGTGCCAATTGCTGTAACAAGAGCAGATAAACGGAAGCACAAGGACTGCTTATAATCTACACAACTTCCAAATGTCTTACATAATTATTTTTTTAATTGAAAGATAAGATGATAAAGCATTGCCCCCTCATAGAGAAGCCAAAATAGCCAAGCCATGTTTTTCCTTCTCTAAAGCATTTTAAAATAAACAATAAGCAATTGTTTCGGATCCACTCCTGCCCCTATCACTCTTGGTAGAAATAGCTGTCAGGAAAAGTCTATTGACCCAAATATCCAGCCAAGGACTGGACCTTTTCGTTCTGTTCCAGTAAAGAAACTCAATCAATTGATACTGTGCTATAGAAGAACACCACCTTCAGTCTTACTATACAAATCAAGATTTACACCAGTGACTGCTATCCTTCCATCCTCCCTTGGTGGAATTGCACTAACAGAAATAATGCCACCACCAAACTCAAGCATTGCAAATACACTGTGGATGGATGGACGTGAAGTCTTTCATTACTGAATTAAAGTATGGAGCTGACTAAATTCATGTAAAATGACTGACTTTCTGTTTTACTTTCAAAGCCATTTGAAAACTTAAATGAATCCTTTCCCAGTGAGCATTTATCATCCTATTATATTCACCTGGGGGATGTTAATGATTTTGGACGACTGCCTCCAGCCCTTACCTCACCTCCAAGTGGATATTATGTGATGGCAGTGCACATTTCATAAAGATGTATTGCTGATTATATTTCCATTAAAGAATATAGCCAAGTCTGACTTCTAATTTTCCCAGACTAATCTGCCACTGAGAGCTTTCCTGCACTGATGAGTTCATTGCAGAGAAAGGATTCCTTTCCCCTCCTCTTGCAATTTGCATAAATGCATGTCCAGAGTGTGAAAGTTAATTAGGTTTGTCCACAATAATTAGAATACCAACACAACCTCTTTAGTTTAGTAAAGTGTTCTTCATTCAACTGCTCTTTTTGTTTCATAGAAGCTCAATCCCCCTTTTAGCAAAATACCTCAAAAGAAATGAAATTTTAGACTAGGGGCTTGTTGTATCTCCCAAAACGCATCTAAGCACACATTTGCAAGTACTACATAGACATTGCTGAAAAATTATAGGCTTACATCTAGTCAAAATAGCTATTATACTTAGATTATTTTCCTTTATACCAGTACTAAATTAATATATAGGAAATACACTAGGAAATGATACCATGTTGAAAGCATCATGCTTGTTTATCAGATGTTGAATTCAAGAATGCAGACATCAGAATTTGCACAGGGAGCAAATTTCCTTATTGAAATGATGATCTTGAAAAAGAAAAACTCAAGTGTCTTTCAGTTCTGCCTCTCAAATGCTCTAGTACAAAATAATAGCCTGTTGAACATCCTACCACCTCCAGTTTGACTCTAAAGATAAGCTTGCTTGCTCTGGACTCTATTTATTCTCTTCCTAGATCTGGAATCATATTACTTGATTATTGACTTTTGTGATGAGAGATTCTACTCCTGCTGTGTTTATTCCAAGAAATGAGGGGCATTTCCTATTGTTGGACTCAAATAGAAGCAGCTAGGATGTACTGGGATATAGAGAGGGCATGCTCGAAACAGCAGAAAATTCTGAACCACACATACAGCAAGAAAATTAAGGGGTGCTTATTACATGAGTCATACTAGCTGCATATGGTGACATTGCCTGAGTTATGTTCTCATATTTGTTTTCAATTATTAATATGTTTTGTTCTGTTGAAATTTATTTATTTATTTTCTCAGATCCATAAAGCTCATCTAACATTAGCAGTACAGATTTCTTGTCAAGGCTGTTCTACATTCCCTACTGTTCGGAACATTAACATTCAGGTGAAATATTTGTGTTTGACCCACTTTTATAGTTTCTAAAAATGTAAATACGTTACTGTAATTGCCTTCACCAAGTATCATTAAGTTGAGTCATAGAAAAAACAACATTGTATATCATGAAATACAAAGCCAATGAGTATACAGTCCAACAGCAGCAGCATAGGAAACTGACAATTTTCACATGGAAAGGGACGCTAAACATCACTTTACCTCTTTTTTTCTTAATATGCATTCTCTATAGATAATTGCATGAATTCATGTTTCTCCAAAGCTGACAGAACACACCATATGAAGTACTAAGGTATGTTTTCTTGTAAGCAGAGGTGGTATGCAACATCTACATGTAAATAGTACTTTAAGAAACCAGCTGAATCCTAGTACAAACACGTGGAGAAATTAGCTAACCTGGAATGTTCTTCCTAAGCAGAGTTCCCGGACTGGTTCACTACTGAGGTCATTTATATGGGACTCTGGAGGCTTTGGTCTCCTTGTAGCTGTGTGCGTAGCCTGCTAAATGTTACTGATTTCTACCATGCTCTGTGCCTCAGTTTCCTTGTTTGTAAGATGCTGATACTGCTCTTCTACTTACAGTGCTTCGAGTGTATTCCTGAAAAAAAAAAGAAGAAAAAAAAAAAAGATATCTCTATGAGAGGGATATGGATGAAGTTGAGAAACAGAAGAACATTTCTTTTGGGCTATAAAGCCCTGAAAAGCAGAGCAAATTAGGGCTTTAAAAATTAGGGTTGACACCAGCTGGAATTGTATATTCGACTGAAGCCAAAGTAAGATATGCAACAGATGTGCTTTTAATTTTCCAAGTTATGCATCATTACTAGGTGATTAAGTATGATTTTACTTTTCAATTCTGTTAGCATTGCAGATCCATGTAAAAAAATCACAGATGTCCAATCAGTCAACAAAACTGTCCATCAGAAAAAAAAAAAAAAAGAAATTAGAATGTGTAAAGTCTGAATATCCATTACATCTTCCAATAAATATCATCAGGGTTTAAGAGCTGGAAGAAGGAGTATTAGTGATGAACTATGCTATATTCCCATTATTTGTGGAGTTTTGAAGGGAAGAGACAGGGGAAATGATCTGGAACAGAGGTACATCAGCCCCATTAAAAAACACTCAGCTTTGTAAATAATTAAAAATATCACATTAGGGACCTGCCTAAATGGAGGGCAGGTCATTCTTCCTGGAATCATAGCATATACAATGATGTCTGTGGTCACATGGAGCAGTCAAAGTTCTCTATACAGTGTTAGCTGTTTAAAAACTTTCTCTTCTAAGATAAAATATCACACACTGCAGTGCTGAATTTAGTTTAGGAGATTCTTTGCCCTTTAGAGACCAAAGAACTTTTCAGCTACAGGAAAAGCTAGACAGTACAATGAACTGAAAAACAGCATGCACTCACAAAGCATCCAGTATAAGAGAATCAAGTGTTGAAATGATCTTTCAAGGATTCATTTTTTTACCTTCCTGACCAGGAGAGGAACATCACATCACTGAAAACTGAACAAAACCAACCTGCTTTTATTCTTATACTAAGCAGTGATTGTAACCCAATATTAAAAAAGAGAGGACTATAAGATAGACTTTCTATAAATTAGGTAATAAATTCTGAGGTTTAAGACTTGATTCTATTTTTACAAAATGGAAATGAAGATAATAAACTAAAGGAATTCAAGGAGATTTTTTTTTTAAGGTTTCTGTAATAAAACAAACCATGCAATGGGATTTATCCAAGCATTTTTAAAGGAACACACTGTGCTACCTTAACTCCAGTATCTTCTTTTGACTTCTCAAGTTTTTCCTAGGGTTCTCAAGTATGTAATGTTTTTTGCATTAAAGTCCGGATTTGGCAAAGCACTAACAACATGCTTAACTGCATATGATCTAGATTTGCCCGCATACGCAAACACTAAGCTGACAAAAAGACAACTCATCCCTTTCACTGTTTAGACTGCAAAGCTGAAAACAGTTTGCTTAAGAGCAAAACAGCATCTAGCATAATTAGGTCACTCTTTACATAGGCATCTGCTTAACTTTAACGTTTATATTTCACTCATCCATCTAAATCTTGGGAGTCACTTTAACTTCAGCAGGTTACTAGTCTGGAATAATTACAGCATTTTCCTAGAACTAGAATGCCAACAAAATATGACTTGGTTAGTTGCACAGTGCATTAAAAGGATGAATCACTTTTTCCAAGCCCATTTTTATGGACTGGAATACACAGTAGATCTCAGATGGACTTCTTGTGTATATCATTATGAAACTAATTTTTAAAATGATTACTTAAGATACGCCCATGCACTAATACACAGCTGATACTTGAAAAGTGTTATTCATTTACAGTTTGCAGATCCTTAAATAAGGTTGATGCTATTTAAGAGGATCTTTAACATAAAGAGGAAAAAATAACAAATTATTTCAGACATTTTTCATAACAGCTTAATAAAGAATTAATCAATAAATGAGAAATTGCGAGCATTTCATTCTTGAGGGACAGATGGAAAAAGAAACAAAACACCATACCGACAATTCACAGGAACATCCTCTTTCAGCTAGGGGAAAACTGGCTATTGAAACTCGCTGGAACTGTAAAAGAAATAACCACTAGATCAGATCTGAAAGAGCTCTTTAAAATGCTTATCCGATTTATGATTACCAAATGCTAATGAATCCTAACCCAAAAGCTAGCAAGGGAAACCTAGTGAGGACTCTCAGTCTGTAAGCTCTGAGACATGCTGGCTACACTGCAGCACACTTGAAGTCTTACAGAGATGAGTCAGGGGCTCCTAAGGTAATAGGAGCCACCAGTGAAATACCTCAAAAGAACTAAGGGGTGTTCCTCTAAGAAGGTAACATGGCTGACAAACAAGTTGAAAGCCTATGGGTAAGAATCAGAGACCAAGGCAACAAAAGGAATGTTGTGGTTGGTGTCTACTACAGGCTGCCCGACCAAGGGGAGCCTCTCAGTGAAGCCTTGTTACTCCAGCTACAGAAGGCATTGCACTTGCAGGCTGTCATTTTGCTGGGGACTTCAACCACCCCATCATCTGCTGGAAAAATAGTATAGCAAGCTGTAGGCAATCCAGGAGACTCCTGGAATGCATTGAGGATAACTTCTTGAGCTAGGAAACGGCCAGCTGTACCAGAGAGGAAGCAATACTAGACCTGTTGGTCATCAATGCAAGTGAGTTGATTGATGATGTCAAGATTGGAAGCAGCCTGGGCTGCAGCGATCATGCACTGCTGGAATTTGCAGTCCTGAGGAATATGGGTCAGGCAAAGAGTAAAGCCAGGACTCCGAATTTTCAGAAAGCAAAATTCCACCTGTTCGAGGAGTTAGTCATTAGAACCCCCTGGGAAACTGCCTGCAGGGGCAAGGGGACAGAACGGAGCTGTCAAATTTTTAAGGATGCTTTCCATAGAGCACAAAAGCTCTGGATCCCCAAGGGTAAGAAATCAGGAAAGCAAAACAAGAGACCAGCACAGAGAGACTGAGATCTGCTGGTCAAATTTAAGGACAGGAAGGAAATGCACAGGCAGTGGAAACAGAGACAGGTGTCTTGGGAACAGTATAGGGAGGCTGCCCGGTTGCGTAGGGATGGGGTCAGGAAGGCCGAGGTGCTGAAGCTGGCAAGGGATGCAAAGAATAATAAGAAGGGGTTCTACAGGTATGTCAGCCAGAAAAAGAAGGTCAAAGAAAGCATATTCTCTCTGTAAGCAAGCCTGGCAAACTGGTAACAACAGATGAAAAGAAGGCTGAGTACCAGGACAGGTACTCAACAACTTTTTTGCCTCAGTCTTCACTGGCAAACTCGCTTCCCACATGCCTCAGGTAGATGGAACCGCAAGGCAGGGACCTGGGGAGTAAAATCACTCCCAATGTAAGAGATCAGGTTTGTGACCACCTGAGGAACCTGAACGTTTTGTGGGACCTAATGAGATGCATCTGAGTCCTGAAGGAGTTGGCTGATGTAGTTGCCAAGCCACTCTCCATGATATTTGAAAAGTCATGGCAGTCAGGTGAAGTCCTTTTTAAAAACAGTAGAAAGGAGGACCCTAGGAACTTACAACCTGTCAGCTTCATCTCTGTGCCTGGGAAGGTCATGGAACAGATCCTAGAAGCTATGCTAAGGCACAGGGAGGGAGGCGATTTGAGACAGCCAGCATGTCTTCAACAAGGGCAACTCCTGCCTGACCAAGTTAGTGGCCTTCTAAGATAGAGTGACTACATCAGTGGCCAAAGGAAGAGCAACAGATATGACCTATACGGATGGCTATGATGGTCCCGCCACAACGTCCTTTTCTCTAAATTGGATAGGTATGGATTTGATGAGTGGACTGTTCAGTGTATAAGGAATTGGTTGGATGGTCACATCCAGAGGATAGTAGTTAATGGCTCAATGTCCAGATGGAGTTCAGTGACAAGTGGTGTCCCTCAGGGGTCCACACTGGGGCCTGTACTGTTCAATATTTTTATCAATGACATAGACAATGGGATTGAGTGCACCCTCAGCAAGTTTGCAGATGACACCAAGCTGAGTGGTGCAGTTGACAGGCCTGAGGGAAGGGATCCCATCCAGAGGGACCTGGACAGGATTGACAAGTGGGCCCATGTGAACCTCATGAGGTTCAACAAGGCCAAGTACAGGGTCCTGCAACTGGGTTGGAACAATCCCCAGTATCAATACAGGCTGGGGGATGAAGGGATTGAGAGCAGGCCTGAAGACGAGGACATGGGGGTACTGATGGATGAAAAGCTGGACTTGAGCCAGCAATGTGTGCTTGCAGCCCAGAAAGCCAGCCTCATCCTGGGCTTGATCAAAAACTTCATCAAAAGAAGTGCGGCCAGCAGGTTGAGGGAGATGATTCTGCCTCTCTACTCTGCTCTCATAAGATCCCATCAGCTGCACCGTGTCCAGTTCTGGCGTCCTCAGCATAAGAAAGACATAGAGCTGTTGAAGATGATCACAGGGCTGCAATACGTCTTCTATTCAGACAGGCTGAGAGAGCCTGGAGAAGAGAAGGCCCCAGGGAGACCTTATCGTGGTCTTCTGGTACTTAAAGAGTGCTTATCAGAAAGGTGGGGACAAACTTTTTAGCAGGGCCCATTGTTATAGGACAAGGGGTAACAGTTTTAAACTTAAAGAGAGTAGATTGAAACTAGATACAAAGAAGACATTTTTTACAATGAGAGTGGTGAAACACTGCAACAGGTTTGCCCAGAGAAGTGGTAGCTTCCCCATCCCTGGAGACATTGAATTTTGGTTGGATGGGGCTCTGAGCAACCTGTTCTAGTTGAAAATATCCCTGCTCATTGTAGGGGGATTGGACTAGATGACCATTAAAGGTCCCTTCCAAGCCAAACTATTCTATGATTCGATGATTCTCATGGCCAGCCTTTCCTTCTCCTACAGTCATTAATGACTACACCTCAAAAGTCAAAGAGTTAGAGAACTGATGCAAAGTTACACCACAAGGCAGAGAAGTTGTGTTTAGCTCTGCGTCCCCATCTTTTTGGCCGCCCTCAAAGATGATACCAATGAAACCGAGCCATTGAGAATTTTTCTTTCTCCAAACACAGATACTGTAATTCCTATCCTGCGTCCAGGGGAAGAATGTAATATTCTTGTTCAATAACACTCTGCTGCTGCCTATTAAACAAGATGTGCACTATGTACTGGGAAAACAACAACAGTCAGGAGCTGGATGCCTATTTTTCAGTCCTTTTCAATACCAGTCAGCACTGTAAAGTTTTACGGTATTGGCAAGAAGATCACGAAACTCAGACCATATGACCAGCACGGGGAACTATCTCATGGACCCTAGACATCAAAATAATATCTGCAGGTGTTTCATGTGGGACTTTTGACAGGGACACTATGAATATTTGTGACAGAAAAGTGTTTCATAGTGAGGCTCTGCATCACATCTTTAGCAATGTGTTGCTGCCAGGAATGTTTTTCTTTACCACACCTTCTCCACAGACTGCAGCCTCTAACCCATCTCCCTGGGAAGCACTGCCAGTACCAAGCAGCCTGCCTCTAAGACTGCCCAGGTGCACACACATGACACAGAGAACTTCCATCACTGGCACCTGAGCATGGCCATAACTTATCAATCTTTTCTTAATGTTTTAGGCCCTTGTTTGTGGTACCTGGAAGTATCACCAGGGTTCCAAGTGTCCCATCAGGTGAGTTATTGCCTGAGTGCAAAGATCAGACATCAGTCCCAACATTAAAATAAAAAAAAAAAAGCACCCAAAGGGATTTTACTTTTTCTCAATGTGTGGATACAGGGTTGAGCTAACAGTCAAGCAACATCTCAGTTTGCAGCTGCAAAACACCTCTGTAGATTTCAGCCACGGCCTCTGATAATTTCATCTTTCCTATTCTCACAGAAAGCTGTCTTTGCAAGGATCAGGCATCGTACTTTCACAGGCTCCATAGCGAGCTAGGAAAAGAAGGAGGGAGTTCAACCAGCAGGGCTGCTGGTATCCCGCAGCCCCACATGCTGGGCCTCCTGCTGTATCAAGGTCCTGGGGGCTGCCAAGAGCCTGAAACAGAGCGCACTGAGCTCTTTCAGCAGAGCTCCCAGTGGCTGACAGCTCCTTGTCAGTTAAAAGCCACGGATGGCTTTTATTTGCCTCTTTGTAACTTGAGTAGCAGTTAATTGGGGCTAAAATGTTACTGACACTCGTTGTCTAGTGCACATTAGGGCTTTTCAGAGCCTTCAGAAAAATCAACAAGATCAGGAGCATATCCAGCACTCCAGCTCCTGGTTTTGATTCTCAAACAGGTGCAACTATTCTGTTTCCAAGCTCAGGGGAATGATTCATTTAAGTAGGTGTAAACTGCATAAAAAATGCTAGTACCCTAGGAAACAAGAAAACCTGCTCTGATCTGCAGGGAAATTGCTTCCAAAAGTACCCAGTGTTTGACAAATCTAATGCTTTGATCAATTTACAGAAAAACATAGCAGCTAACAGTTTTTTTGGCTGTGGCTAGTCTCAGGAACTTGGTATGTATTGCAGCTTGGTTTCTGTAGGAAAATAAAGTGATGCAGCTCTAGTTTGTTAGAGAACTTTGCTGTGTCACAGCAGTATGGTTACTTGAGGAATACAGAGCTCTCTTCACTTTCTGATGACTAGATTTTTAAAGTCTCTCAGTGAATAAGGTTTTTTCTTCTCCAGGTAATTATTTTAACCAGTTTTATTTGCTTTCACCACAGACTTAATAGGTAACATAGACATAGATTATTTTTCTTCCAGTGGGCTGTTCACAATATGAACACCTACCATCTTTTAGTTTGTATTTCATAAAATATTTAGAGAGAAAATTTGGTACCAACAAACAAAATTTAATCTAGAAAATGCTGTGCTGACTTACAGCTTTATTAACTTAATGAGATGAACATGGTTTTGGTCACAAAACAGGGCTATGATGTTGTTCTGAAATAAGTTTCTAAATCATTTTTAGAAAGCATTTTGTTTCCCCTAGGCAGAACTCTGACAGCTCATGCAAGTCAGGAGGAACAGTCCAAAGACAATGTGAACATCCTAGCATAGATTGTAATTACCACAGCAGATATCTTTCCAACTAAATGATTGAAGTCATATCCTTTCCATGATTGGTTGAGTTAAAAGTTAAATAAAGTGCAAGCAGGTGAATTGTTTAAGTATCACCATGGAAAATACAATTTGCTTATTCATTTAAATAAAATGTTTTTGAGTAATGTTTTACGCTAATCAAATGGTCAAGAGCAGATTTTGGGCCTAAAGTATTAAGCACTTATGGTAATAACCTCAGTTACAGAACTGTTACGATTTAGATCATCATTGCATTAATTCAGGCTGAGAAATGTGAAAAACAATACAGAACACTAGAGGAACCAAAAAGGTCATATACACAGTATCTAAACACTATACTGAAATATCAACTAAGCTATTATCAAATGTTAATATACTAATTGTCCACAGCAAAGAGCAATGGGTTTAGAAAAGGGCACATTTCTTTAAAAACGAGTATATGTGGCCAGACCACTAACTGCTTCAAAGGAGGCTTTTGCTGTGACCATAAGTACCATGTACTTTAAATCCAAGACTTAAATTTAGTCAAACCAAGTATAAACCAAATAATAAGTTAAACAAAAACAAATAAGAAACATTTCTTCATTTTCCTTGGCTAGTGCATTTGGCAAGCAATACTCAGTTTAGTTTTCATTGGTGTAAGGCAGAATATGATGAACTTTTAAAATATTAACTTTTGCCATTCATGTGGAGTAAAATCTAGATTAATATGCAAACGTCTATTTGCTTAGGATCAGTTTTTATAGACAGAATAGCTATTATTGCAAAACTTTTGCCAATACAGATAAAGTGGGATTTTGCAGGTTTCTTTGGGCATATAGATCAGGTTAATCTTGATGCTATTTACATAACAGAATGCTATTTCCTCCTAAGGTAAGCTTACATTTAGGTCTTAAGCTTACATTTAGGTCTTAGGCTTACATTATTTGTCCATGACTTTTCATTCAATAACAGTGTCTCAGACACCAGGTTTACGCAGTATCTCACAAATAAGTTGGTATTAAATCAGGGTTTGTACTCTAATTAATAAAGAAGTTGGAAACCTAACTTATTTTGCAGTCTGTGAGAATGCTCCATGGCTCCAAGGAACAAGTTGTTTGGCTTAGGGTCATGGAAGGGTGAGCCCAGGTAGTCTCTGTTGGTGTATACATGACCAACAATGACAAAAATACAAAGTATATTTCCAGACTGAAAATCCAAAGGGAGTTACAAGTTGTGTTTCTTTTTTCCAAAGCTGCATGATTAGGTGAGGGCAGAGATTCATAGAATGATAGAAAGGTTAACGTTGGATGGGACCTTGAAGATCATCTGGTTCCAACCCCCACTAGCTAGACCAGGTTGCTTGAAGATACATACAACCTAGTCTTGAACACTTGCAGCAATGGGGCACGCACAACTTCTCTGGGCAACCTGTTTCAGTGTCTTACCACCCTCACGGTAAAGAATTTCCTTCTTATATCTAATCTAACTCTACCCTCTTTCAGTTTAAAACCTTTACCTGCACCTGTCCTTGTTGAATTTCACAAGGTTGTACAGGCATACCTCCCAAGGCTGTCCAGGTCCCTCTGGACAGCATCCCTTCCGTCTTCCCCAAGATTCCTGGCCAAATTTAATTCTATCAATCAGGGCCTTAGTTTTCCTAACCTCATCCCTGGCTGCTCGGACAATTTCTCTGTATTCCTACCAGGCCTCTGACAATTGTATGCCTTTCTCTGAAGAGCTGGGCAGACACTATCTGAAGGGCAGTTATCACATGAGAGAGACAACAGAAATTATCACACAGAACCAAACCAATGTTTCTACCTTTTACATGACAGCAAGAAGAACTATTTCTTTCAAATCTTCATGTATTGATTACCATGCCAGTGTTACAGAAACCCAAAACCTACAACACAGTAATTGGCAGAGAGCATGGCAGTAATCAAGCCTTTCAAATAAAGAATGTAAAATACTCATTTCAACTCTTAGTAGGTGGATAGGGCTAGTTTTCAATCCATCTCTCTTAGTCATATATTCATTTCTTGTCTTCTCTTAGCCTCCCAGACTGCAAAACTAGACCAAACAGATAGGCTACTTATCTTATGCCAGGTCAATAGAAATGTCAAAATAAATCAGAGAAGAAAAGAGAAATAGGGCATCAGAATACGATCTCAGTCATATGATGATTATTAATATGGAGTAAGAGAGTTAATTCTATATGAAGTCAATGTCTCTCAAAAAAACCCAATTCCAGATTAGCAAAGTAATGATGTTAATGAGATGAAGAAAGTGTGTTACGCTTACAGGCTAAAAAAGCATGCAAATGGTAGCATCTGACTGTATATCTTGTGCTACCAAGCTTAATGCTTATTGCTGCCATAAAGGAATTCCCTTGGTATGTGTTCACAATCATGGTTGAAATGTGAAAGACCTGAGCTCCTTTCAAACAAAACAGTAATTTCTAAGTGTAAGAAACCTTGCTTCTGTATCACAACGTGTTAGTCGTGTCAACAAAAAACAGGCTCAGTTGGTATGGTATTTTTCAAGTCAGACGTAAGAGGTTCACAGAAATAACAGAAGGGAGAAAAAACAACTCAATCAAAACACAGTCTGTATCATACCCATTTGAGGGGTTTCATTGCAACTTGTGTTTTGTTTCCTTAGCATTTTTCCCCTCTTACTAGCTTTTCCTTGTTAATGACTGAAACAATCAGGTGATATTTACCTGCGACAGATAACATTAAACTAAATACCAAGTCACTTGTTATTTTGATCATTGGAAAATAAGGAAAAAAACAAAGGAATGACTAGACAGAAACACCAATAGGAAAGTGATCTCAAGTGTGACTGGCATTGTACAGCAAGCAATAAAGTGAATTGAAGTTTATAACATCAGAGTCAGAAGTCGAAGTTCAGAGCTTTTTATATTGATGTTACGTATTCCCGCCTCTTTTCTATGATAGCAGATCTACAGCACACACTCCTCTACTGAGACATCTCTCTTTTTTGTTTCTGTGTGTAATGAATCACATGAAATCAGCCATTTTGTTTTAAATTATGATCCTAAACAAGGTCTTGAGTCTGTGGAGCCTAATGGAAGGCAATTAATCCCTGGCAATATAAAGCTTTAATCATATGAAAAATGTCTAATCACTGTGTTTATAATCCCTTAGAGCAGAATCTCATGCAGAAACTCAGTGCTCAAGTCCTAACTTTCCTATTTAATGAATGTCAAACCCTGACTTCCTTTAAAGTTTGAGGCACGCGTTAGTCCTAACACACATGCTTCTGTGAAATACCTTGTTAAAACTTTCACTGAGACAAACACTGTAAAGTGAATGGGATTATCATTTCAAGTACAAGTTGTTGGCCAGGTCAGTGAACTGCCATGCTGGGAGCCTTGCAAGAATTTGTGTGTTGTCCCTAATGAGAATTTCAGCATTATGAGTTCAGGAAAAGGCTCAGTTGTTTTTTTCCCTACTCTGATTCATCAGCTTCCTGACATAGTAGCAAGATTTTTAACAATAATGCTCTAAAACCCACTAGAGTTATACACACGAGAGAATTTGCACAGTACTTATAGCTTGAAAATTTGCTTTTGAGTTTAACCATGAATCTCTGAGAACTTCAGATAAGATATGGACTCCCATGCTCACCAGTTGAAGTTGAATTTCCTCACAGAGGCGACTTTGCTTCTGAAGTGAAAAAATAAGCTGCACTGATACCGTGGCAGCCGGTTCTGTGTTTCCTTGCCATTCTAAATAGCCAGAACAATTGTGCACAGGAGAATGTACAGCTTTGTGTACATCTATTGAGTTTTGCAGACAAAGAGTTCTGAACATCAGTGGTTTTTAGTCATACGGACAACTGTTCATCAGCAACTGGACCAAAATAACCAGTTTTGGTCTCATGTGCTACACATAGCGCAACTGAATAGACAATGGCTGAACAGTTTTCAACTCTTGTTGGAGTAATCTATTTGAAACAGATGGTTCATTTAAAAAGTCTTTCTCATCCATGCTCTTTTGGTTTTCCATCACAAAGGAATCAGTTTCAGCGCTTGCCTGACAATTGCAGCTGTTGGTTATCAGTTCTTTCCAGCCATATTGCTGAAGGTAGAGTTCATTTGCACAACTGCATTCATTTTTACCAATCAGATTGGGTTTGCATGGCAAGGTTTTGGTAGCAGGGGGTCTACAGCAATGGCTTCTGGAGAAGCTGCCAGAAGCTTCCCCCATGTCTGATACAGCCAATACCATCTGGCTCCAAGATGGACCTGTTACCGGCCAAGGCTGAGCCCATCAGTGACGGTGGTAGTGCCTCTGTGATAACATATTTAAGAAGGGGAGAAAAAAACCCACTCAAATCTGTGCAACTGCAGCCAGAGAGAGCTGTAAGAATAAGTGAGAACAACAACTCTGCAGACACCAAAGACAGTGAAGAAGGGGGAGGAGGTGCTCCAGGAGCCAGAGCAGAGGTTGCCCTGCAGCCCATGGTGAAGACCAGGTTGAGGCAGCCTGTCTCCCTGCAGCCCATGGAGGTTAATCGTGGAGCAGATATCCACCTGCAGCCCAAGGAGGACCCCATATTGGAGCAAACGGATGCCCAAAAGAGGCTGTGACCCTGTGTAAAGCCTGCACTGGAGCAGGCTTCTGGCAGGACCTGTGACCCTGTGGAGAGAGCAGCCCACATTGGAGCAGGTTTGCTGGCAGGACTTGTGACCCCATACAAGACCCACGCTGGAGCAGTCTGTTCCTGAAGGACTGAACCCCAAGGAAAGGACCCATGCTGGAGTAGTTCATGAAGAATTGAAGCCTGTGGCAGAGACCCATGCTGGAGAAATTCATTGAGGCCTATCTCCCATGGGTGGGACCCCACACTGGGGCACAGAAAGAGTGTGAGGAGGAATGAATGGCAGAGACAATGCATGATGAACTGATCACAACCCCCATTCCCTATACCCCTGCACTACTTGAGGGGAGGAGGTAGAGAAAATCAGGAGTGAGGCTGAACCCAAGAGAAAGGGAGACGTGGGGGAAAGTGTTTTAAGGTTTGCTTTTATTTCTCATTATCCTACTCTAATTTAATTTGCAATAAATTAAATTAATTTCCCTAAATTGAGTCTGTTTTGCCCATGACAGCACTTGGTAAGTGATCTATCCCTGACCTTATCTCAACCATGAGCCTTTCGTTGTATTTTTCCCACCCCTGACCAGCTGAGGAAGGGAGTGATAGAGCAGCTCGGTGGGTACCTTGCATACAGCCAGAGTCAACCCACTACACCAATGTGTTCTCTTCCATAGCATTCACTACCTTTTTTTTTTTTATATTCAATGAGTTAAACAGCTCTGGATTCAGTTAAAATAATGAGATAAGATAAATTGGAAAGAAAATATTCTTTTAGGCATGTATGCTCTTCTATCAAGAATAATTGGCTTGTGCAATTGAGATCTCACTAGAAAAAGGCCTTCAAAATGGTCAGCAATGCAGATCTGTAGGAATGATTCTGTGATAGTCAGGAGTTTTAGCGTGTTTCCTGTAAACAGTCCAATCCCAGGTATGAACTTCAGGTGGTATACATAACACAACTCCACTAGCGTTGCTACAGACTATCGGTCATATTTAGTCTGCTGGCTCTTAAGCAGCAATAACTGAAAAGGAAGGCAAAAGGCAATTTTGTTCCTCCTACAGCTGACAGTTTTATGTGCTCTCCGGTTTTTGACGAACAGCAGAAATTCCTTTTTTCCTCCTTTCATCTCTATTCACACGTCAACTTTTTGAGCTCAATGCTGAAAAATGTCACTTGTCATATCCAGTCTCTAGTAATACTTTCATATTGAATTTCAGGCAGTTACAGCAATGCCATTTAAATGTATATTGACTTACCTGTAACAAAGACACAGCTTTCAGTTTCTCCACAGTTGTGCCTTCTCTCGCTGACACTATCCACCGCTTACAGTCTTAAGTCATCACTCAAAAGCTACATTACACATATATGGCAAAACTGAAGTTGGATGCCTAGTGCAAAAATCCCTTTGACTGAATAATGTTTTTCATCTTAAAATCTCAAGCTGCCGTATCATATATTAGATGAATTAGGCAATAAGAAAAAAAAAATAATCCCTCCATTCTTTTTTTTCTGTTTTTCTGTTTGGTTGGTTGGGTTTTTTTAAGAAAATTTTCAACACATATTCTCATACTGAAAAGAAAGCTACTTCACTCATTGCCTCAGGGTAATAACTCATCATACTCCTTATTGTATGGTCATGGCCTTTTTTCTGACTGACAAATGGATACACAGAAGGGCTGAAACTCCATTCAACTCCCATTGCCCCTCAGGTACTGAGATTCCTGAAGGAAGTCCCCTGTCTCACTGAAATACCTGTGCTAACTTACTTTCAGCTGCACTTGTGCTTACAGGTTTTTCTGTTGTTTGTTTGCTTTTTTTTTTACTTCCAATAAGTCACGCAGGAAAGTTCCTTTTGACAGGTTTTCTTTTCTCTTTTAACAAAAGCAGAACACATCTTTTCATTTCCAGTGCTTTGGGATACTGCAAAGCACTCAGCTAGTAAAGTTCAGAGTTCAGCTGGTAGCTATGTTGTTGTTGTTGTTGTTGTTATTATTATTATTATTATTATTCCTCACTGTGCCATTTTGTCCTAACAGTGGCTTCCAAAAGGTAAGACTGTATGGTTAAGTCATCAGTTATCACTCTGGCATAAAGTTCATCTTCGCAGGCAAGTAGCCAATAACAAAGACAACTTCCAGAGATAAGTTTGTGGAATTAACACACACCGTGCCTTCATACAGAGATACATGCATGTCAGGAAGGACTACACCGCTTGCCACCTTTTCCTTCCACTCCACCCCTGTACACCATTTCATAGCATCATATAAAATCATAGAATCATTTAGATTGGAAAGCACCTTGGAAATCATTGAGTTCATCTGTTAACCTAGCATTGCCAAATCCATCACTAAACAACGTCCCTAAGCACCACATCTGCACATCTTTTACAGACCTCCAGGGACGGTGACTCAACCACTTCCCTGGGCAGCCTCTTCCAATGCTTGACAATCTTTTCGGTGAAGAAATTTTTCCCAATATCCAATCTAAACCTCCCCTGTGCGTCTTGAGGCCATTTTTTCTCATCCTATCACTTGCTAGTCGGGAGAAGAGACTGACACACACCTCACTACAACCTCCTTTCAGGTAGTTGGAGAGAGGGATAAGGTCTCCCCTCAGCCCCCATTTCTCCAGTTCCCTCAGCCACCCCAGCAATACTCAGCAACCCCAGTTCCCTCAGCCACTCCTCATAAGACTTGTTCTCCAGACCCTTCACCTTTGTTATCCTTCTCTGGACACACTCCAGCACCTTAATGAGTAGTGCTCTTGCTCTTTGAGTCCCTCTTATAGTGAGAGGCTCAAAACTGAAGATACTACTCGAGGTGTGGCCTCACCAGTGCTGAGTACAGGGGGACAATCACTCCCTTAGTCCTGCTCACCACGCTGTTCCTGATACAGGCCAGGATGCTGTTGGCCTTCTTGGCCACCTGGGCACACTGCTGGCTCATGTTCAGCTGACAGTTGACTGACACTCCTAGATCCTTTTCTGCCAGGCAGCTCTCCAGCTACTATTCCCTGAGCCTGTAGCACTGCATGGGGTTTTTGTGACCCAAGTGCAGGACTTGGCCTTGCTGAACCTCATACCATTGGCCTTGGCCCATTGAGTAAGTTTGTTCAGATCTTTCTGTGTAGCCATCCTACCCTCAAGCAGATCAATGTTCCCTCCCCAACTTGGTTGTCTGCAAACTTACTTAGGATGCACTCAATACAGATCATTGATAAAGATATTAAACAGAACTGGCCCCACTACCAAGCCCTGGGGAACACCACTTGTGACCAGCCACCAACTGGATTTAATTCCATTCACCACAACTCTTTGGGCTTGGCCATCCAGCCAGTTTTTTACCCAGTGAAGAGTATGTCCATCCAAACCATGAGCAGCCAGTTTCTCCAGGAGTATACTGTGTAAAATGTTGTCAAAAGTTTTACTAAAACCTAGGTATACGGTATCCACAGCCTTTCCCTCATGCACTAAACAGGTCACCTTGACATAGGAGATCAGATTAGTCAAACAGGACCAGCCTTTCATAAATGCAATAATTAATTTCATATAATCCACAGCAGTAATTATGGAAGGTTTCTAATAAGTATTCCTTGTGACAACAGTCTGTAAAAAGCCATTTGAGACCGATTTTGTTTGCTCACAACAGCTACATCCATAAAGCTCTACTCTTCTGGTATCCATTATACACCAATGTGCAAAAAAAAATACAAAATAGTTCCACATCAAATATGTCCATACTGCAATATCACTAGATTCTACCAGATGTTAAGTTCCAATCAGTCACAATGATCTTTCTCTAATTAATCTAATAGTTAGCCTCAAACAGTCTTTTCATGACTCAGACTGTCACTAAATGTCATTTCAAGGTCACAGGTGATTCTCTTTTATGTGCAGAGCATTTGCATTGTCTGAAAGCACTAAATATTACCACCACAATTCAGAAATTACATTCTAAAACAGAATAGCAGCTGCACCAAAAAAATTATACCATCCCATATTTCGTAAGCAAAAAGTAAGTTCAACTATATTCTCACATCATCATATGAACATGGATTTCAAAACTAACATGTAGATTACTCTTGCTTTTAATTAAATCCAAAGAATGTTTACTTTGCAAAAATGCCTCCCACTTCATTGAGAATTATACTTGGTGTCCCAAGAAGATGGCTTTTTACCCTAGGTCATTGTGACTACATACAGACAAATTGGCTTTGAGTATATGTTAAATCTCTGCCCTGCTTAGCCTTTAATTTTATAATTAAACAAATAAAATGTTTTGTCATTCAAACCTGTTTCTAAAATATCCTGATATCTTTCTACAACCTGTTTGAAAAGTTATTTCTGCATTTTTAAAATGCAGCAGCCAATTTTGATTACAAAGACAACCTTTACAAAACTACAAAGTCATCTTGTGTAGACAGATTGAAATTGTAAATTGCTCCAAAGTCAAATCCTTCAGGTCTTACTGCTGTAAGATCCTTTGATTAACTTCAATGACTATTTTTCACAGTTTGAGATTTCATTACAACAATTGCTTATGCTAAAAAAAAAAAAAAAAAAAGGTCCATATGCCTTTCCAGCTAATTCAGCAGTGTTCTTGGCATGAGAAAAATGTGCTAAAAGTGCTGCCCGTGCTGCCATTACATCTGTGAATGCTCCTGAGCTTTTTAGGCAGCAACACTTCCCATATTGACAATTATTAACAACATCTTGAAAAATCCTACAACTATTCCATTAGGGAAAACCAAGTATCATCAAAGGATTGTCAATTCTTCCTATTTTTCTATGATACAAAGGTGCCTGTGAGTGTCAAAGGGGTCTGCTTTAGGTCTTTTACAGTCAGATGATAGGAGTTAATATAGGGACATCTTTATCATGAGGGAAGAAAGGGAAGCTAAAAAAGGTTGGGCATTTTTTTATTTTATTCTGTATTAAACAACAGAAGAATAACCCTTTTATTTTCCTTCTTTTTTTTTTTTTTTTTCTAAAGGACAGAAAAAACATAAACCCCATAAAAACCCATAAAGGAGGTTATATTTTCTCTGTCAGTTCTAGAATGTACCTTTTTCAGCCTGAAGATTATCTTTTTCTAAAATTTCCTTATGAATTCTTGAACGGGTAAAGTGAGGAAAAAGGTAGCAAATAGAATATCAGGACAATGTGATTATGGCCAGGGAAGATGTCAGAAGGAGCTGTCTTATCTTCCTTTTTCCATTATTTACCTACTTATACCGCAATAACCATTTTCCTGTCAATGACCTTGTCACGTTCATATGCAGGTTGAAACAACAGACTAAATACTGTAACTTCCAGAATGTAGGTGTTGCAGACTTAGCTTTGATACGAAAGTAACATAGGTTGAAAGTGTATAACTCAATATGTTATTTCCTAAATTTGGAGGACATATGTGCAGTATTTTTAAGCATCAATATCAAATTCTTACCCAGTATTACCGTTTAAAATAAAACTTTCTGATTAACATTATTGGAAAATAGGATAGTAATAATAAAATCAACAGAAACAAGCCCTCTAACTAGTAAGAAATATTATTTACAGTTTTCAGAAGTCTAATTTTAGAGAATATTTATTCTTTTATAGTTGCTACTTGTTTCTAAAAGAAAAAAAATCTTCATCCTTAGCAATTCAAAATGTAAATTATCACTTTGTTCTTTAAATCCAGCCTATCAAAATCACTATGCAAACAAAGGACGTTATCCGTCTTTCTCCATAAGAGGAGTTCATTTTTTGCATCCCAGCATATTTTCATCTATCCTCAAATTAACTCAGCTGAATTTTTGTGGGTGGGCAGGGGGACAAAACAAATGTAATAAGTAGTAATGAAGTACAAATGTGTATTTTTTTCATCCTTTAATTTAAGAAAACAAGGTGGGAAAATATGAAGTCTTATGTAGCCTGGCTTTTTCTACAGAACTTTTAGGCATATGGTATATAATCAAGTTGCAGAGTAAAGAGTTCTGCTTGGAAACTCCAGTGCATCAGCACTCTCCCAATTGTAGGTATACAAAGAGGACTCAAGATTAGATCTTCTGTGATGATTTTCAAGATCATCGATTTTGTCCAGGAGGGAATGTTTTTTTTCTGTTGCTGTCAGCACTGTCTGCTGAAAAGCAGTTTAGATTGTCCTTGGCTTTATTAATTCTTTCCTCTCTTGCAGTTATTCTTGCTGCTATATCAGCCAAGGTCACATAAACTGTTTATACATCTGCTTTAATTGAAGGCACACCACACATTAAATGGGAGACATTACCCGCTTTCGTTTCAGCTAAGATCACTTGAAGGTACGTATTTTTGATGCAGTCTTTTCTTAGATTAATTTCTGACTAAGCTGCTGAGTGTATTAGGATCACTACTGATGCAGACACTCTGTACTTGAAAGAAAATACCCAATTCACAGCATCTGAGGCCTGCAATTGATTCTCAGGATGAGAACCACAATACTGAGCATTCAGCAGATGGTTGATTACTAGAGCCCTACAGAAAAATAAATAGTAAATACAGCTTTTTCCTCTCCATTTCTATATACTAATGGTACCTAAGAGCACATCAATGCAAGATACATGGACATAGTGTGAAAAACACTGACTGCACCAAGAATTTTGGTAGCCATGGACATGGGATGGCAGCATGTCATAATATCATCTTCTCCTTAAAATGGCATAGTATGCTCTAACTTTTCCACTATGTTATCCCGAGTGTAGAAAACCCTGAGTCGGTAATTAGCTTGAAAAAGAAGTTCCACACACTTCTATCTTTTCTTGCAACAAAAGACTCAATAAGTTGAATTAACTAAAGCATTTAAAATAATTAAGAACTAAAAATACAATTAGAGGTCTTTAATTTTCCAAAATAAGGTTATTTTCCTCCTCCGACAAAGATAAGATGATTTTCTGAAAAATGGAAAATTTCATGTGGAAAAATTCTTATGCCTTTTACGAGAAAGCTCATCTATCAAATCAAGAGAAGGCATCTCTTTCTACTTGGTTAAATCACCAAAAAAAAGTACTTCAGGTAGGTAATCTCTTATGAAAGGTTTTGGTTTGAATCTCTTAATCACTACATAATGTTTTGGTATAACGAAACACAAGAAATTACAGAAATAATTCTTTCCAGTTTCTTTCTGCAGCTGGTTTTTTTGGCCAGGCTGCAGTTCCAGTGAAAGGGGCAGTATGGTGAATCTTAGGAGTCACATCTATAGATTTGCATTGCAATTTCTGTGTTCATAAAGGAGCTATCACCCAGCCAGGGCAACTTCATTTTTAGTTATAGATATATAAAAATCCAATTACACGTTGGAAGAAATTAATGATGCTTAAAACAGAAGACGTATTTACTGCTGGACTGACTGAAGCCTAAAAAGAAGGCAGGATTTTGTGTTATTTGTTTTCCTGTTTATATGTATGTTGGGCTGCCTTGTTATACGAAAAATCTTTAGTATTTCAACTGAAGAGGCATTTAGCTAGGGGTTATTTGAGGCTTCAAGAATATCGAGAAAGTATTCTTCTGTGAAGATATTCTCTGGCTAAAGTTTCTTACTGCTGCTCTCATGGGACCCATTGTTTGTCTCCTTTTCTCTCAGAAACTTTGTCAGCACAGAAAGAAACCGCATTTAGGAGATACTCTAGCCTACAGCACAGAGCTGATATCTGTGTGTTAAGAAAGGGTCAAGGGCACAACTGGCTGCGTTGAATTTGCCTGTTACAAGCAGATCAAAACCTATAGGTATGATTTTCATGTTACTTTTAACTTGAATGATGCATGACAAAGGCCTTGCCTTTCCTGTACAGCAGTGGAGATCCTAATGGTGACATCTGCATAGACTTTAGTGACGCGGGTAAGCAAAATATGACTCTCTTCCATTGCCAACGGGTGCCACCGCACGGCCATTTCATTAGCTTAAAGTTTCAAACTGGATACCTTAAAAATCAATTTGCTTAAGGTTAACTGTCTAAGGTGATAGCTTGAAAAACTATTTCATGAAAAGGTTTTGGGACTGAGTGTCTTTAAATCATGACCACCTGTCAGTCAAATTTAAACATTTTTTCTATTACTTTGACTGCTTTATGTACAATGCAGAAAGTATTAAAAAAAAGACTCAGACTTACAAAGCAGTTAAACCATGCAGTACAGATGACTTAATAAAAGTAAATTGAAAACAGTGTCAAGACTCATATTATCTGATCCTGATGATTCTCTGCATAAAAAAACAGCCTACCTACCAAAGGGCCATATTCCCTACTCTTCTTACACATATACCCAGGAACAGAAATACCAATCTGAAAAAAAATAAAATAGCAAGAATAAAAAATGTGTTGTCACACATCCAGTGAGGACAAAAAGCCATGTGTTTCCACAAAAAGATATTTTTCCCTTTCCACAATGCCTTACTAAAATAGGAATACATAGATAGAAACATTAATTTCATTGTCAGTATACTTGATACTGATTTATACATGACCATAGAGCAATGTTGCATTCTACTGTTTTACCAGTGTAGTTTTAACCCACCCTATCCCCCCCAAAAAAATTCCCAATACCTTATTGAATAACACTGGCCCACACTCAATGGTAAAGTTAAAATTCAAAGGCAAAAGTCATGTTAAAGCTCATATTAAAAATTGGGATTGCTGGGAAATCCAGGTCCCACTTTTACCAGCTTGCATGTTTTACCTGGGCTTTTAAGTCCTTATGTAAAGTGAAAAGCTAAAAGAAGTTAGTTAAAATTTTGCACTAGTCTTTGCCATAGAATTAACATCTGGAGTAGAAAAATGGTGAAAAAATCCCTCCAGTAGAAAAGACAAGCTTCAAAAAGGTGATATGTTCCACTTGGAAACAGACTGTGAATACAAGCATTCCCTCCACCCTACTCTAGCTTTGTTGTTATAATAACACATTGGTATTCTCCCAGCTGTCACCTACTTGGGTGTCTTGTATGCAGGCAGGCCAGCTTTCATCAGAAGATGTATGCCTAAACATTTTTAGAATGAAGAATTCAGACACTTAAGGAAGAAGGTAAAAGTAATAAAAAATAAATTCACTGGCAACCCCACCCCTCACAGAACAACAACAAAATAGAACTTCTAGTACATTGCAAAGAATATTAAATAGCTTGTATGCATACAGACTTTTCAGGAAAGCTTCATTTCCCTATAAAAATGATTCTGGAGTTTACCATGTTTTTTCCTAAATTGGGGTGTTTTTTCAGCCTTTGCTGAATATTTCAGAGGAGCCGGGAGGAGATATTACATAGGAAAGAAAAAAGTGAGAGAGTAAAGATGTGACAACCATGAAACCAGACTTATCACAGCTATGGAAATGGTGTCCCACTGCAGGTCCACATTGGAACACTATTTTCTCAGAGCCAGCTATACTCCATACATCTTTGATTGCATTTGCCTTACAGAGCGTCTTTTAAGTTCTGAAAAAGACTGCCCGTGTACACCGATAGCATCTCTTCTTTTCTAGGTGAACGCCTACGACTGTAGCGTGGTGTACGCACCCTCAGTTCAGCTCTCAAGCGAGTTATTCACAAAGTGGCAGCAATCTGTGCTGAACTGCGTGGAGCTCAGCAGGCAGCGAGAAACCCTCCCGTGAAGCAAGGTAACGCTAGCACAGTTCACCTCCGCTGGGTTCTTGTTAACATACCCATGCTGCTGCACACTTTGCAGAATCTTCCATCCTCTGCTCGCAGAGACACCACTGTGGCTGATTTCTCTTTACAGCTTTAACCTGAAAACTAATCATGGTCTTAAAATAAATGGTAAGAGGGTGCACGTCACATACATGTAATTTTGAGTTATTAGAAATTAATTATGAGTCAACTTTCAAACGTCATAGAATCAGAGAATTCTTTGGGTTGGAAGGGACCTTTAAAGGTGTCTAGTCCAACCCCCTCCTGCAATGAGTAGGGACATCTTCAACTAGACCAGGTCGTTTAGAGTCTCATCCAACCTGACCTTGAATGTTTCCAGGGATGGAGAAGCTACCACCTCCTTGGGCAACCTTCTCCATTGTAAAAAATTTTTTCCTTATATCCAGTCTGAATTTACCCTCTTTCGGTTCAAAACCATTACCACTAGTCCTGTCACAATAGGCCCTACTAAGCAGTTTGTCCCTATCTTTCTTATAAGCCCTCTTTAAGTACTGTAAGGCCACAATAAGGTCTCCGCAGAGCCTTCTCTTTGGGCTGAGAAACCCTAACTCTCTCAGCCTTTCCTCATAGAAGAGGTGTTCCAGCCCTCTAATCATTTTTGTGGCCCTCCTCTGGACTCCTTCCAATGGGTCCATGTCCTTCTTATGTTGGGAGCCTCAGGGCTGGATGCAGTACTCCAGGTGTGGGTCTCACCAGAGCAGAACAGAGGGCCAGAATCATCCCCTTTGACCTGCTAGCCATGCTGCTTTCATGCAGCCCAAGATACGGTTGGGTTTCTGGGTAAAAGTGCACATTGATGGCTCACATCCAGCTTTTCGTCCACCAGTATCCCCATGTCCTTCTCCTCAGAGCTGCTCTCAATCCCTTTATCCCCTGGCCTGTACTGATACCAGGGGACTACCAAACTGGGGTTTGAATGCTTTATTTTGAGCCTCAAAAGTCAACAGAAATGAGTGTGCCTGCTCATTTCAAGCTATTTTTTTCTGCTTTATTCCTCCCATCATTCCTAGTCTGAACTCAGAGATGCACCAAAAGAAGTAGAAATATGATTAAGGACATTAAGACAGAAAAATGGAGTTCACTTTAAAGCTTAAGCACAGGAAATATGTATTTTATTTCATAATCTCTATTTATCATGACTGTAGAATAGCGGCACAAGTGATGTGCGTGATCAGCCTCCAGCAATTCCTCCAACCAGGAAGAATCTTCGAGGACAATGGAGTAAAACGTTATTCTTGTTCTAAGGTGTTTGATCCCTGGATGCTATCCTAAACTGCTACACAGACACATCGTTTTGCTGTAGGTTTGCTAATGCATAAATCATAAAACATGAATCAATTGCTCCAACAAGTGTTAACTGCTTTCTCATCTTTCAGTAGGTATTACAATGTTTTGTCAGGACAAACAAAGTTAAGGTCTTATAGGACATAAATTTGGCCTGGCTTTATTCAAGCTGGTGTACTAAATCATCATCACTTCAAAGGCATTCAGGTACTGGAACTTGCTGTGCAAGTTGGGCAAGACTTTGGCACAGTATTTGCTCTTTGGGAAGGGTTATGCCTGTAGCCAAGTGAGATCTTGGTCTGGAAGGAACTCAGGTTATTGACAGAGAAAGGTTGCTTGACATAACATGAAGAGCAGAAATACACGGCCTTGAGAGAAAACTGATGAGAGTGTTTGAGGGTTTCTTGGGTGGAAGAAGAGAAGAAGCTACAGTTTGGAGAAGGGGAAGAAAATTCATCTGGTGCATGAAAAAGCCACATCTCTACTACCTCTTCCACAGAAGCAATGCCAACTGTGATCAAATTAGAGTAGTGCAGGAGACTACACATTCAGATAAGCATGTAGGAGACAAAAGCTACAAGCTAGGTCAAAGATCAAACTCCCAGTGCCAGAACTCATCCCCTACTCCCATTTGCTTGTCTCCACTTCATGTAGAACCAACTGTTGCTTGAGCTATTTGCCAAGAGTAACTTCTGGAAAGATCCTCCATTAAGTCAGTTCAAGCCCTTCTTCCCTCTTGCTCTTTGCCACTTCTAGAATTCCACTTTGGGGCTAGAGCAAAGCCCAGCAAGATCTGTACTGTGGGCATGTGTTTAGCAATTAGATATTGGTAGTGGCATACAACCTGCTTCCTTATCTGCCACAACAGTATTTCAGCCGGTGCTTTGCAAGTGTGCCAGGATAATCCTGGGATGAGCTGCCACAGATGTCTCTGCTGAACCTTCAGTGCTGTTGATTCTGCTAAGATAGTGTCTCTCAATAACAACTCACGCTGTAGCGCCAAACTTTTCTACAAGTTTTCTCTTTCCTAGACATTATGTCTCACTGTTGCATAGATCACCTCCTTAGGGTGATGAAGAGCTTTTGCAGGAAGGAGAAAGGACAGTAAGTTACTACTAGTAATTTCTGTATACTTTATCAGCTATGGGATTTTCTGAAATTTCTCTAGATCTGTGGCAGGTCCAGGAACAAGAACTCAGACTCTTTGCTTACCAGGCAATGCCCTCAGCAACAAGCCCTAGAAACAATATGCACACATTAAATAATTCCCTTGTTTTCTTATGAAGTTTCACATTTTTCTATACTAAAAATGTCAGCATATCCTGTTGATTTCCCATTTCTCTATGACAAACGTTTTCCTCATCCTCATCATTTCTCTTACCACCTACACTAGTGTGGCTTCACTACAGTCCTAGAAAATGGTTCCACTACATTGCAACAGAAAGGGCAAACACTAAGAACAAGCAGGTGTAATCAATCTCCAAGTAAAGCATCCCATGAAGGTTCAATTGTTTTCCAAATTTGGCTGAGTGCTTTCAAATGCATCAGCTTTCTATCATGCATAAACTGTTTTAATCCTATTTCTTAGTCATGCTTGATAATATTTAATGTGGCACTATAAGTCCCTTATTGCACAGTTCATTCTAGTGTTAATCATCTCACTTATACTGGTATAGCTGGGAGCAACCGTGGCATAAGTCTTTCTAACACACAGATTTTGTTTTTTGCATTGGGTCTGAGATTCATCAGGACACCAATCTGGAATTCACAGTTCAGTTTTTCATTTTATTTTATTTTTGCTTCTGCAAAGCAACTCACTAGCATTTGTTTTATTGGTATAAACTTTCAGTGCATGGTTTCCCCAATCAAAACACATTACATGAAAATTTCTTCTCTTTCCATGATTTAGATATGGTCTAAAGACAAAAAGTGAAATATTATATTATGAGAACAGCCCTCCTCAGGAAACAGATGAAATTCTTAGAGATCCAGAGCCAGAAAGCATTTTCAACTCTATCTGTTAACAGATCCACATTCACACAAGTCCCAGTTCAATGCAGTAAAATCTGCGGCACACATGAAAGCATATGAATGAATAACTCGGTAGGATAGCATTCTTGTGAGCACAGAATTGAAAAAGCAGAATTTCTCCATACCTTACTTTAATTTGCTTGCCAGTGGTTATTTAGGAATGAAAGATTCTCTGCCCAAAAGAAGGTGTCTACATACCACTACAGAATTGTAGGAGACAAAAACTGATTTTCAAGGAGACTTTTCAGTCTTTAACAAACCTCCACCTCCTAAAGCTCCTTTTGCAAATTTAACAGATGCACTATTTATTTAGAATGAACAATTGCAATGCAGAGACAAGTCTAAAGTAAAATCCTTGCAATTTAAAAATCCCCTGCATCGGGACATTCAGAGTCTAGTCTGATCCATCCAGCTTGAGGCCCTCTTGAATCTCAAGGCAGCAAGTAGTTGTGCGTTTATGCACAGAATGAAAAACCCCTACTTTACAGCATCTGAAATTAGTTGCTATCAATGACTATCAATCACTCTGCTTGGGTTGGTGGAGTCAGTAATATTTGACTTGCACAGCTGCAATGTGTTATTCAATAGGACTAGACTAAGAAAGGAAAAAGACAGCCATCCATAGATCAAGAAGCTCTCAGGCAACACGGGAAAGGATTGCAGTCTGATCCCTCTTGACAAGTCTGCTTGATGATTGCAAAGTACTTTGTATGTTTGCTGTCTTCTAAAAGACATTGAGAACACTTACTAAATAATACATTCACAAGTATAATGATAGTCTAGCCAGTTCCAAACCACATTACGCTTATTGAGGATCCAATAGAAGACAAAAATGTTTAAATCAGAAATGATTGGGTAAGAGAGCTCCTACGGAATGAAATATACAGGTACACATATGCAAATTTGTGGTTTTGATAGTAGCTTGTAGTCAATTAACTAAAAAGGAAGTCCAATAAAACTGCCTCCAAAACAATTTATGGAATTGGCAAAGATTGCCATGCCCTTGAGTGATAGACATTGCAAAGCCACACAAAGCATACTTGAACATGTACATATGTATGTAATAGTTCTAATGAAAGGGTAGCATCTCCCCACCAGCACTGAGATGCTTTCTGCCTTTAGAAGAGACTATGTTGTTGCCTCCTCTCTGCAGGCAGTAAAAAGGGGCAATGTAAAGTGTCTAGTTTTCCATTCCCATCCTATCGCTCTCTTTAGAGAATGCATCGTAGTCCTAAAGTACTTCCCACAGAAACTTAGCACTCAAGTATACTTAATGTTTGTAATTAGTTATATTTGGAAAGCAGAAAAAGTCTTTATCATTTATGGGTCCCAGCATAGCCAGGGTCTTAACACAGACGGCAGAAGAACCTAAGTTAGGGAACCCTTCTCTGCAGCTACTAGCATGACTGACCCTTTGCCTTTCCCCTGGTGTGCCTTTCTCATACCCCACCTATTCTACATGCTTACCCGAAGTGGAACTAAGGGGATCAGAGTGTTAGCTAGGAGTGCTGAATAAGGCCCTGTACACAGGCATGTGTTAATGTGTTCAAATTAAGGATTATCAAGTTATTAGAATATCCTGACCTGTTTTCAAGATCTCCACCTGAAGAACAGCTGAACCTAAATTCTGCAGTTCTCCTCTTAAGCTCCTACTACATAAGTTTTCAGCTACGTATTTTCCCTCATAAATTTGGCATCCTATTGGAACAAATGAGGCAGAAAACAAAGGTGAGAGAAAAGATTTAGGTCCAGCTATGGAGTCAGCACAACTTTATACACCTGACATTTTAATCCTCTCAGTTAAACATGAAAAAACCCATATATACTCTCACACAAACTAATTTCCATGCAGAGACATCAGGGAAGAAATTCTAAGATGATGAAACTCACAGCTGTTCACCACAAATTTAAGTCTAGATTTCTGTTTATCCCCACGTCAAGTACCATAGCAAGATCAAATGTTAAAGTTGCTCTTTAGTATCAGTCCCCAGGCCCCAAATCTTCATGGAGTAATCAGACTTTTGTTTCCTACATGCAAAAAACATCTCTCTCAATTACAGCTACTTTTAAAGTGTTTTACACAGTACCCTATGTGTACTGATGTGGATTCCCCCCGCCGCCCCTCCTGCCCACCAACTGGCAAGTGTTCTTGGTTTGGTGGTTTTGTTAAAGCACTTGGAGTTACATATGAATGTATTATGAATGTAAGGGTTAATTATATAAACTGGTTAGGGGGGGGTTGTTTTGATCAATCTGCAAGACAATTGCATGTTGAGAGAATTTTCCATCTTTATCAGAGTTAACACACAAATCAATACACTTTTCTACTTGAATACGTCTTTCATGTCACATTCAATCATTATCCAAGATAATAGATTTTAAAGATAAAGAATTTTGTTTCTTGTGAACCTACCCTTCTTTCTAAGCCTGCTTTTTCCGTGAAGCCATAATGATGGGTTCAATTCCTATAGCAACCTATGCTGCGGTTAAAACACAGCATTTCAACTTCATTATACTTTAAAATATAAATGAAAGAACGTATAGTGAAGAAATTAAGTCTGTAGAGATCTACTTTGCTTGTTAAAAATGAATAAAACTAAATAGAAAAGTACAGTATATTGCTCTGTGTATACTTTCTCCCTGAAAGTCATGACCTAATATGATTTTCATGAGATCTGGACAGTGAATACAAATGAATAAACAGGAATGCTATGAAATAACATTAGCGTAGGGGAATTAGAAAGCATTTTGGTATTGCTCGAATTTGAGAAACCCTGATGTGATAGATATTGTGATGATCAATCCAGATCATTCTCTCACTAAGAATTGCGTATTTCCTGACATTAGCCTATTTCCTTACATCTAAGATAGGTTGATTGTTTGATGAACATAACTACTACTCTATTCGAGGTACTCTGATGTAACATTAAATGTATAGAATGAAAAGAGATACTAGAAGGTAAAAAAGGACACAATTGCTACTGGCATGTTAAACTCTGTGAAATAAGATCATCAATGTCATCCAGAATCTTCATTTTAGACCACTGCAGAGAGCAGAGGCCACCTACATATTGAGCAAAGTGCAGTCAATATTGCCTTAAGGGCCTTCATTCATAAAACCCAAGAAAGACCTGTTCATTCTTGACCAAACCCTTTTTTTTCATTTGGTTCTTTGTCTAAAATACTTTTCATCTTACCCTATTAATCATACCTGAATGAAAATCAAAGTTACTAAATCAGGAAAAATCCTACAAAGGTGCTTAGAAAAAAAAAAGAGTATGAGTTCTTGTCACTGGGATTCTGAAGCTTGTTTTGAGAGCATTTTTTTCCCCAGTTATGATACTCCCATGTTATTTGCTAGGTAGGTGCTACAAAGAAAAATAATGATTTTCATAAGATGAGTATCTAAATGTTGCTCAAGAAGATGCCTCAAAATATTGCTTGCTTATTAACTTTTATTTTGCTTGCTTTTGTGTTTACACAATATTCCAAGAGGAAATAAGAATGTGACTAGGGTAATACTTCCCAACATAGACAATAGTGTAATTCCTTTTGGAAAATATCACCATGATTTTGACAAAATTACTGACTTTTGTTGGCAAGGCTAATTAAAATTCTAATTTTACCCAGAGCAATGGATGCTCTTTGCTCTTATGGTGACAAACAAAAGCAAATGCATGGCATTGTTATTAAGCAATTTACGGAGATAAATCAGTTTTATTTCCACCTATACAAAGCAACATTACTCATTCATAAAAGAATAGCATAAAGGAAACTAAGTACAAAAACCACTGCAGCAAAGAGGTGAATGCCTTACAAAAATGACAGATGTATCTAATCTTATTAGGCAAGACACTATGTTAATAATTGCATTAACGCAAGTACAAAACACAGTTCGGCTAGAACACTATTCATTTTGCCTGCATATTGTAAACAGACTAAGTAGTTCTCTTTCTCACCTTCAAGAAAAATTTCAATTCTCTTTCTGGAAATAATCACCACCTGAAATGAGCATCTCTTCCTTGCTATACTATTGTCTGATGAGAGACTCCAAGACAATTTCTGACCCATATCTCCAGAGCTTACTTCCCAAAGGCAGATGTACATCATGTCAAACACTCTTAAGAGAGATTGCAGTTCTTGAGGAACCCTGGTTTAGAAATAGGAATTCCAAGAGTACTTGCCCTAGTCTGTATCATGATGGGAAATTTCATTCCGCAATCAGCATAAGAAATGTTATGCATTTAATAGAATAATTAACTGTATATAATAGAAAGCTTACAGCAATAACATAACAGCACAAAGTACCTTTGCAGATTTTGTGTTTTCAAATATATCCAATTTCAGAACCTGTCACAGAAACATGGACAATAAATGATTTTTTTCTTCCTTATCTATGCTGAAGGACTTCTTTCTCATTTAAACCCAATTATACACAATATAAATGCCGAATTGCCAAACTGATGTGGTCTTTGCCTTGTCTCCCACAGAGTAAAAATACCTCAGCTGATAAGCTGGCTTTTAATAACCTTCAGTCTATATGTTCATTGCTCAAGGCAATCATTCAAGGAACTTTAGAGAGCAATGAAAACAGAAAAGGGTGAATTTCATTCAAAGCTAAATAAGTTTAGTTAGCTTGGCAAAAGCAAGAGTACCTTTTTTCCAGAGAGGTGAAAAAGTAAATGTTACTAGCACAGTTTCTGAAGCACTACTGACTACTCTGTAAGTTAAAACTTAAATTTACTTATAATCCTGATGATCCTATAACAAGATCATTACTTCATGATACATAAGCAAAGAATATTAAATAACACAAAACCAAGAGCCACTTCACATTGGCCCCAGTAAACTGATATTCTCCATGCTTCAGAAATACAAAGGAATTTATCATACAGCTGGTAGTAGGTTTTGCAGGGTTTAAAGCACTCACCCAAGCAGTAAAAATCTCATTTCTGTTGAATAAAAATAAATAAAAGAAGCTTTTGATTTGTCAGAAGAATTCAAGACATATTCAAATCAATCAAAGTAAATTTAGCAAATCAGATGTAAGGGCAAATTCAAGCACTACAAAAGAGAGGATATATCCATTTGTACTAGTTAGATTCGAATGTCTGAAAATATGCATTTAAATCTACTGTTGCAAATTGCTTTTCTATCCACGTACTCATCCAGAGAGCAAAAAGGGTGCCTTTTTTAACCATCTAAGCTTTATTACATCATTATAATATGACCAGGAAGACATACTGGGTTTGATTAACAAGAAAACACTTGTATTAAAACACCAACAGTTAACAAGTTTCCAAAACTTTGGCCTTTGGTTGCTCTGACAATTTTCTTATCCTTTTCTCAATCACATGGAATTCAGCTGTTCACACTCTTGAGTACCTGACCCTATATTTTGAATTCCCTTCCCTGTAACCTTCCCTTTTCCCTTGATTCTCAGTCTTGCCTTCTCACAAAACATAAACTAACACCTGTCCTAGACAGGCTTATCTTCAATACCAAATGGCTGTCCTTCAGACAGGATAAGGGAGAAGCAGAGCTGTGCCCCTGAATTGAATCAAAGATAAGGAATATAAAGCTCTGCAGGACTAGATCTTAAATTCAAACTGACTATGGAAGATTGGGGAACTACTGTGATGTGAGTGGGAAACAATACTGTAAGGTAACATATGAAATGAGCTAATTAGCATTTAAAAACATATGCAAAGAACTCTCTGAAAGAATCTCCTCATCAAAATCAAGAGTTACCAAAAAATCTCCCCACATTAACTCTTAAATTCTGCAAAAATCAGCCTAGAGTACCAGAGACTGGCAACGGTTTTTTTATACTCTAGGTGATATATGGTACCTCAAGAATGATTTAGAAAAGAGGCCAATCAGAGAAGGCTGGCATCAGTTGCATCACATTTTAAACACAGGCAACTTGAGTTTAAATTTACAAACCCAATGTTCTTCATGATGTTCCAGATTTTGCAGTTCTTATGGTATGTTATTTCACAAAATGAGGGCAGCACAGAGCTCTGCTCACACACATAGTCAAGGCATCAATGAACTTCATGGAAGGAAATCCTTTTTGGTAAAACTAGCATACAGGATTTATTTCTGCTTCCTATAAAAGTAGAGGCATTAAATAAACTTTAATATGTCACCGACGGTAAAGTTGTACAAATAAACATACAAACTTGTGGAGAACAGTCATGATGGACTGGAAAGAAATTAGAGCAGAATTTATAGCAGAATGAAAGATTGCCAGGAGCAGAGGATAAGAAACAAAGAGCTAGTGATCCAGCCGTCTGGGTAAAAAATTAGGACATGAATGAAGCCTCAAGAAGTTAATTACTAACAAAATACATTTGTGGGGTTTTCCTCCCCACTAAGACAAACCACCTACTTCATGCAATAGAACACATAGTTGTTTGAATGGTGGCAATATTGATATGTCATTGTTGCTGTACATCATTATGCTGTGCAAAGCTGAGTCCTAAAGCTTTTCTGAAAGTGTTAATGGGAAGAAAACAAGCTCAGAACTCGAGCAACAGGGGAACACCTTAACTTAGAATAAGACTCTAGAAGCTCTAAGGCAAGTCCAAAAATTGTGATTTCTGAACTATGTAATTTCCTCTAATCCTTCTTCCAGGACTTTTGTTGGCTTAGTTATAACATGTCACTTCTTACCCCACAAGCATAGCTTATCTTTACTTAATTCTTTGAGTGTGTCAAGATCATTAGTGGGTACAAACAATCTAATTCTTCATCCTCAAATCAGATATTTCTGCAAGTATCCAGCTCTAAATAAGCCATCAGACTTGCATGCACTTGACGCTGAACCAACAAATTAGTATGCAGACTGCAAAGACAATAAGCTAGGAAAAAATACTCTTGATCCATTACAACCCATTCCTACTATGTGATTTATTCATGTAAATCAGGCAAAAAGGTAGGATTCAGAGAAATTTAAATGGTGTTAGTCAACAACAAAGTATGATTGACAAGGAAAATGTCTGAATGCTGATATTGAATGATAAATGAGTAGAGTTCAAACAAAACTACATAAAATTCAAAATCTGTATAATAATGTAGCATGTAGCCTTTACGAATATGATCTTCTGTAAGTGCAAGTTAAACAGAAGGGTACCTAAGTGAGTTTCTAAACATAGTATTTCAAGCACATTGACATCCAGTAGTTCTGTTTGAACTCAACTCAATACAACCCCAGTAAAAAGTTGCTCCTAATATTAACAATTATCTATCATCAATCCCCCTACTCTCAGCTGGCTTTGAAAAAGAAACACTAGGGATCATTTTCGCCCCAGGACTTTGGTAATGAGCCCATAAAATCACCGCTCACAAGGAACAAAAAAAAAAAAAAGCCCTGAAAACAAGACCAAACAATGAATCATCAATGATCTTTAAGAAATGTATTAGAAATATCTACCATGAGAGCTTTCAGCAGATATCACAATGATTAACAGTAAAATCACAGGATGAAACCAGTCTACAAATTTCATAATTTCAAGCACTGAATTTCAATAGGCAGCTGTTCAGATTGTCACTTTACTTGACCCTCTGCATAATTTCCATGGCTTAAAACCAGAAAGCATATATAAATAAGAATTGCTGGTCACATTTATACTATCTGATGTGTTACTACCATTAATTTTCCTTATCACATGTTATTTCTCAGTACGCAGTGTTAGAGTTGCAAAGATATATTTCCCTGGCTCTTGTCCTGTTTAACATACTAATTCAACCACATGACAGCTTTCATGGCTCTAGCAGAGAGACTGATGCTGTATTTATAAAAATCTCTATTTCTGGTAGCCCTAGGAGCTGCTAGATAAAGCTTACAGGAGGAAAACCATAGTTAAGAAAGAAAAAACATGGATGTATAGAAGGAATAAAATCACTTAGTTCTCTTGCTAAATTCTGCTGCATTCTTAACGCCACAGTCAAATCTCATCTATTTTTGACAATTTTCAAGCAAGTGCATGAACTGATTTTTCTAGACAGTTTACACACTTGTGTTTTATCCCAGTTCTCAGGCCCCCAGAGCACTACCTATAGAATAAGAAAATAAAGGTTTTGAAACACCAAAAAATGCTTTTGTGGTGTATTTCAATGACTCTGCTAAAACTCCTTCCTTCTACTTTCTAAGAAAATCTCTACTCTGCCAAAAGCAGTCGAGGCAGTGTTTTGGATACAAGGTTCTTCTTGCGTAGATTTGTAAATGTAAGCTCTATGTCAATCCCCTTTACTGTTTACTGAAATGACCCCTTAGTCATTCAGAAATACTTTGCTTTTAGTGCTCTTTATTTGAGCCAACCTCCAGGAATAACACCAAAGCAGTCTGTTTCTATTCATACAGTTTTGGTTCCCTTAAAACAATGTCAAAAGATGCAGAGGCAGTACTCCTAGAAGTGGAAAATAGAATGTCTCAAAGAAGCCTCTTGAACTGCTACATTCCTCCTTGCCAGCATCTACCAGTGTGTATCACTAGTCAGTCCAATGTAGCTTGTTACACTGTGCTATTCCTCTCTCCAGACCATCCCCCTTGTCTCCAGGGTCTGGGATTCATGAAGGGCAGCTTTGGCAGTGAAGACCAAAGAAAAGAAAGCATTCAGCAGCTCCTCCTTCTCTGTGTCTTCCACCACCAAGGCACGCACCTCCTTCGTCAGTGGGCCTACATCTTCCCTAGCCTGCCTTTTTTTTTTTGATATACTGAAAAAACCTCTTCTTGTTATCTTTAACTGTGGTTGCCAAGTTAATTTCTGCTTGGGCTTTTGCCCTTCTAATTTTTCCCCTACATATCTTTACTGCACCTTGATATTGCTCATGACTAACCAGCCCCTTTTTCCAGAGATTGTAGACTTTCCTTTTCTCCCTGAGGTCCAGCCAAAGCCCTCTATTTAGCCAGACTGGTCTTCTTCCCTGTCTGCTCATTTTATGGGACCTGGGGATGACCTTCTCCTGTGCTTCTGAGAGTTTCCCCTTGAAGTATGACCGGCCTTCCTGGGCATCTTTGCCTTTCAGGACTGTCTCCCAGGGGACACTCTCAACCATGGTCATCAACAGGCCAAAGTCTGCCTTTTGGAAGTCCAAAGTGACAGTTTTGTTGGCTCCTTGTCTTGCTTCTGCAAGAATTGAAAACTCTATGATCTCATGGTCACTCTGCCCAAGACAACCTTGAACCTTTACATCCCCTACAAGACCTTCTCTATTAACAAGCAGGAGGTCCAGTAGGGCGCTTTCCCTGGTTGGCTCGCTCACCAGCTGTGTTAGGAAGTTGTCTTCCACACACTCTAGGAACCTCCGGAATTGTTCCCTCTCTGCTGTGTTATATTTCCAGCAGATGTCTGGAAAGGCAAGTGATTGCGAGAACTCTGCCAGTTGCTGATAGAAGATACCATATAAAAAATTATATTCAAGTGCCCTTTAAGGAGGAAAACCTCCAAGAACAATCCTTCAATAGTGTAATACCTCTCGATTAAGACTATTTTTGGGAGGACTGGTAATGGTTATATTTCTTACTGTTAGGTCAGAAATATTGCATTATCCATTAGAAAACTATCCATTAGAAAACCACTTTCACTTATGCTTAAACTATTACTAAGTAAAATGCCTTTGAAGATGACTTCAAGCAGTAATTACATTTGCTTTATTCACTCCAGCCTTCTGTATATAATTTTATTTGCTCCAAATGCAGCATCACAGTTATTGTTAGGAGCCAACGATTTACACAGTAACATATTAATAAAATCAGGTGTATGTAAGCTTTACCACATATCACTGATTGTCTTACTCACTTTTTCCTTTAAACAGCTTTAATGTCACCTAAAGACTTTTCCATCTGTCATTTCCAGGTGTCTCTTAACCATCCCATTTTAAAGTCACTTTTATACTTCAATATCTTTCAGAGCTGCAGGCTGCCATTACATTTTTAGACTGACAGAGAGCACTACCATCAAACTCCAGAGTTTCAGCCACCCACTGCAACTGTATCAGGAGCCAGCAGCCTTGGCCTCCCATAGCAGCTTATGCTACTGCAACAATCCAATGTTGGGTTTTTTTCATTTATTTTCAGATCCCGTGAGAGAAACAAACCTGTGCAGTGGTAAACTGGTCATTGATCACATTAGTTGTATCTTAGAGACAGGTTAATTTTACTGACTTATTCGCATACATCTGCCTAAGAATTGAGCTACTACATCTACCAAAGAAGGTAAATGCTGGAGCTCTCAGGCACCTGACAGGTTGGGGTTCACCAAGCAGTGAACCCCAAACTCTGCCAGCCAAGGGTTGAAACTAGTTTGACTTGTGGTTTCAGTCACACTGAAAATAACCATGTTACTTCCTGGTTAGCTTTCATAAGTGAATTGGGAAATCTGCTTCCTGAGGAAGCTCCGCATACTGACTGTCTCTAGACTGGCCAAGGCTCAAAGCGTTCATGAAAGCTCATGTTTTCATGAAATAGAATGACATTTCCCTGCCCGCTCTGCTTGCTGACTTGAACTGATATTAAGATACATGGGAAGAATACAAAAGCAAAAGTGAAAATCACATATAAAAATACGGTGACATTGAAAAGTCCAGTTTAATTAATTTTGCTCATTTTTGTCTCACTCAGTCTATGCCTAAATCACTGTTCTGTGACCTAAGCTTTTCATTTGCTTAAAAACTGGGAAGCTTCCAGTCATTTCTAGAAGCAGTGGAAATCAATGTTCCACTTCATTCTAGCAATAGAGAATAGGGGGTGGAAGGAAACGGGTTTTGCTTGATCTTGATCATTAATTAATATGGTCATTCAAAAGCCACTTTTAAAATTCCACTGAGACCAAGATTTCTACCTTATTTGTTAAATTGTATTTAATCGTATTATTTATTTTCTAATTCTTGAGCCAATTTTTCTGCTTTCTATACATAGCTTATCAGAACATCCAATGAAGAAGACACTAAGGTAATACTTAGTATAAAAAACCATTTTGGTAGAAATAGAGATTAGATGAACACAGATAAAAGAACCATTTCCAGAAATGATACGACAATGCATTATATGTACTATTTATAACCGGAGAGTAACATTTTTCTCCAATTTCAATACTGTTTTCTTTTGAAGAGCCCCCCAATAGCTGTCAGAAAGCTACCGGTAAAGCATCTGCTGCAGTGTCACAGTTTGCACAGACAGATGCCCCATCAGTGTCTGCATCCTCTTGGATGTGCCTTATTACTTAAGCTTGAAATCTAGGATCAAAAGCTATGAATTTGAGTCTAACCCAATTTTTCATTAAAGCAATAAACTAACCTATACACATTGCAAATCCTTTTCGAACATTAAAAATCTGTATCTTCTCTCTCTTCAGAGTAAATTACTGACCATTCTTCCTGACAGCCTTCTGAAAAACAGAGGGATCAAATACATACATACTATTTTAAAACAACAAGTCCTCTGGAAAATATTAGCCTCTGTTACACTGATGCAGAACAGAAACTCAGTTTACTGTGAAATTGTGCTGTTTGTAAGCTATTTTCACTGGCTGGCTGTACCAGTCCCTGGCTAGTGGAGAGGCACCAGAGCACTATTCAAAAGCAGTTTAGCTCCCTGCTCCTGGGAAACGTGAAAGCCCCAACTATCAGCCTAACTTAATTGAACGGGAAACAAATAGGAGATGCTTCTATACTCGCATCTCAGCCCAGGCTGGTTTGTATGCTTGCACAGTGCTTTGAGGAGCTCTGGGACTCTGCCCTTGGCATGTCTAAAATGCTGGAATTTGAGTGCAGATTTCAAGCACTGAGACCTGACACGCGAGACAGCCGAAGGCTTTCTGAGAAGTTCAGTGCTAGACATACTGCTGGAGAGGGCCTATTTTCATACAAAATCAGAGAAAAAATACTGAATTATAGACATAAGTGCTTCTGCTCATCTAACTCACCTCAATTTAAAATACTTTGTTTTGCACGTGTATTCAAGGGTGTTGAAAAAAATCCCTATTTAAATAATTTCTCAAGAGTTTGTCTTAAGTGTTCCCATTCATCAGTTTGTGTCTTCAGTTTGCTGTCCATTGTCAAAGTTACCGCTGTTGAGAAGTGCCCATCACTGAATGTCACACCTTGCTACCCGACTTCTGCACACAAAGAGCAATTTCTACGGGTGACATGGCTACCTACATCTGCATAACATCAGGATTGTGTTGCAAGAACAGGTGGATTTGATCTTGTTTTGTTCACTGCTTTTTACACAGATTTGTACAGTTAAATCATGCTGATAGAAACTTTGCATATGCGTGCATGGACTGAAACACACACTTTCAGGAGGAGAACTGAGGACACGGATAAGAAACTGCATTAGCCTTACACTGTTTTTAGTATTTCTCTTCCGTGGTTTTATCTCAGGTTTTTGGTTCTTCACAGGATAACATAACCTACCAATGTCGTAGTACCATAGAAGACATTTCATTAATAGAAGTGCCAGCATCGTATGAATGAGTAAAGATTAGTCACGTTAATAAAAGTGATGAAAAGAGAGCATTCCACTCTTTCATTAGAATAGAAATTTATTAAATTATCCTACTAACTGAATTTAATACATTCTTATAATCCTTCCTTAATTCTCATTGCATATTCAATTTTTCCAATACATTTGTAAGTTTCTTGGAAGAAATCCAACTGTTTCATTCAGTTATGGTTTATTTTATTTTTTTTTAGCTCTGTCACATGAAAAATAGATTTATTTGGGGCAAGTATTCTCAGCTAAATACTAGGAACTTTCTGTAAATTTGGCTTCCCAATTGAAAATAGTGCCCATTTATTAAATAAATATAGAATTATCTCAGATGTCAGTTTTATTTTTATGAGGTATATTCTGAACTAATTGGTACCAAAACACCATCAAATCTGAGCTTTAACTCACTTTATATTCATATTTTTAAAGCCAGAAACCTAAACTCCAGCACCCTGCGACCAAAGGTTTGAACCTTCCAGGCCAAAGGCCTCTGTTACATAGTTTAGAAAAAAACATCATAAGGAAACTATTCTCACTCATCTCACAGTTGTTAGCTGCATCACAGTGGACCCTGTTAACCTGTCTATATGCATCAGCAAATTATTTTCAAAATGCATGCACAAACACAAAATGATGCAAGAAACAATAAGAAGACAACATAAAAGCTAAGCTTCAGCCTCTGCCAGCGTCTGGGTTGGTTTAAATAACTAATAACTGAATTGTAATTATATTTTTAATATTACCTGAAAAGCTTTTTTAGTAATTCCACCAGAAGGGTGTATTCATAACAGTGGTTTAATGGGAACCCTTGAGCCAAACCAGATTTATCGTAAAAAACAAACACACAAGCCTCATGAACCCTCTGGGGAGTTTTTCAAAGTAAAATGCATTTATGGTATTGATGCAGATAAGCATCATTCCCCAAAGCCAGTTCTTTTTACAGTAAATGAGTCTTTTCTTTTCTGCAGCTGAACCCAAATACTTTATATCTTCAAGTGAAATATTCATTCACCTATCTGTTTTCATAGGTTGGCACCCTATAATTATGTTTTAATTAAATAATTGCACAAGGTAATATGCAGTACACACAACAGAATAATGTATGAATGAATTATTGTCTGACAGTACCTAAGGCAACATTTTAATGGTCTCAGTAAGGGAGAAAAATCAGAAGCTAGTATCAGAGACAGGCTAAACAATAATCAGAAAACCCAAAATAAAATTAGGAAAAAAAAGGTGCATGAGATTTACTGGCAGTCCTATTAGTGAAATCTTGTTAACAGTCCTCACAGAGGACAAACAGCAGAACAAGAGGTGCACAGTTGCACCCTTGCACGTTTTCCATTCCTGGTGAGTTTACTTGCTCTGTTTTGCACTTGTGTAGTCAAACTAATATGGGGGAGGCCTTGATTGTGGAGTAGAAAGGGTATTTTTAAATTTCTTTTTACACGGTGAGTTTTTCAGTATAGAAAAACAAACAACTTTTACCCGAAGATATCAGACATGGAGATCCTACTATAGGCACAGTCTTACATTTACCTGTGCTTGGGTGATTGTCTACCTGTGGCAGCTAGGAGCTCACATGATACTAAAAGTGTATCACGCACAGAGCACTCATCATAACAAAAGTAAGAACATAAATAATGAAATAAAGAAGAGAAATTTATTTTTTTAAACACTTAGTACATCTGCAAGCTGTACTCTGACAATTTATGTTCTCAACCCCACAGTCCTATGTCAGACTACTTATTGCTATATCCAAATATGAGAATTAGACCCTAAGATGCTTGACATCAATATCACGGTAATATAGGCAAAATCAACCTAAATTAGGTATATGAAGGCAACCAAACAAATACGTTCTACTGATTTTTACAGTCCCTAACCACCAGCTTGGTCACCATGCCGGCTCACACTTATATCTTCATACATAAATAACATGTATTTAATAAATTTTTTAAAAGGTAGGAAATAACTGTGAGGTCGGTGTGGTGGGGGTGTGTGTAGGGGAGTGGGTTTGTTTGGTCGAGTTTTGGGGTGTGGGTTTTTTTTGCTATTAACTTTTTCACTGAGGCTGATAATATATTTCGGTTTACAACTGTGCTGGGCTATGGGAATGCACACAGTTACTTAAGGTGTCAGCTGGCAGATGGTAACTGGGAAACCATTTAAGAGTCATGTTCTGCCACATATCCATGCAAGTGCCTGAATAATCAAATTAAACAGTAGGGTAACCGTGCTACAAATGAGGATATTCAAATGTGCCAACTCCAAAAAAATAAAGATAATACATAATGAAAGAAAAATTAAAACACTCATACATTTTACTTCCTTGCAATTTATGCAAAAACTATCAGTTTCTTTACATATTATTTTGTATTTAGACATTTGCAGCTCTATAACGAAGATATCTGTGAGCAGATATTTAGTCTGTGAAGTCTGAGAGCTGCCATCCATTCTGACTCATTGGCTCCACTCATCATATCTGAAAGCATGTCTTTGTTCAGAGTGCTGCAAGGAAATTTCAGATCTCTCTTTTTACTGGTCAGATAGTAGATATGCTATCTGCACCTATTCCACTATAAGCACCTATTAAAATGTGGGTTACATGTAGATAAGAAAAAGCAGCAGAAATACTAATTTATCTGTTTTGATTAACTACAGAAAACATCACGGCTAACATGATATTCTGACATCACTCAGAACACCTGATACTTTTATAAGTCAATGCTACACTTGATCTTTTCTGGAACCTTACTGTAATTATCCAAAGCAACACCTGGCCAGCTCTCAAGATTTCTCCAACGTCTGTAAGAAATTTCCACCCTGATCTCTGCTCTCTTATATGCATAGAGCCTAAACCCTTCACGTTGCACTGGTTTCTAGAGACTGTCTCTCCTTGGCCTTTGTCTCACTCAAGGGCAGTGGAGCGTAGCTCCACTACCACTATGTACAGCATAGCTCCTACATGCAATGGTTTAAATGCAAAAATTCCATGTTTGTTATAAACTGTATTATCTGACTATTTCCTACTAAATGTTAAGCATAATTTTCCTTTTTAAAAAAGAGCATAAAAACAGAAATTCAAGAGCAGAAATATTGAAATATGACTAGTCATCCCAATGAGATAAGTTTTACATACCACAAAGTGAAGCGGGTGGTATGAAATAAATTTATTACTTCATAATAATTTGTTTTTTATACTTATACAGCTACTCTATCATATATTCCAGACACTTTTCTTCAGGAACCAAGAGGATAATACCAGGAGATAAAATATTAAAATCTGGGTGGGTTTTAGGCGTAAAAATTTAGTTGTAAAATTACAGCGCAAACACCTACCCCTGGGAGATCAGAGAGAAATTTGACTAGATACATAGAGTTTGGAGCCATTTTGAATATAACATGCAGCAGCTCATATTGGATGCTTTTTAACTGCAATGTATCAATGACACATATTCTTGTCCCAGCTTGTTTTTATGCAGCAGGAAATACTCCTAAACAACTTAGAGTTGTGCTTTCTTACTTCTCTAACTTTATGTCTCCTTCATTATCTTTGCAATCACAACAACTTTACCTCTTCCTTGATTAAGCTGTAAGACTGAAATATGAATAGGTACCAAAGGTGGCAAAAACCCTGATGGCCACTGGGGAATACACAAGCACACTCATGTATACACACACACACACTATATACACTGATGACATGCTCCTGAACAGGTGTTCAAATATATTTGTTTTATTCTAAATCAAGACTACATACTCTTAGCCACTATCATTTTCCTGTACCAAAACCAGTTCTTAATTCATACAGAAAGCACTATGTTTGTGTATTTAGAAACACTAAAGCCAGTACAAAGTAGTAGGAAAAACTGAGTGACAATTTTCTCTTCGCCTCCTACTTGTGTTACTCTCTTCATTCCTTCCTCCCACTCATAGAAGAAGGTTATGCAGTCATCAGTTTATGGTAAACCTTTAAAAGCAAGTATGTCAGGTGAACGGAGCACTGTCAATACTTGAGCTGCCTATACAGTGACATCTCTAGTTAATGCAAGAGACTTTCAAGACCACAAGTTAATCTCTGAATTTAAAAAGGAAGTTTTTACAGAGATGATTAGTAGGACAATATTAATTTCTTTGAGTAATTTTAATTTCTTGCTGAAGTCTACTATTCACTCACTGAACCAAAAAAAAACCCAAAACACAAAAAACCAAACAGACAAACTGGTCAATCACATGAATTGAGGGAGGAGAACAGTTGTAACTTGGCATCCTGCACACTGAAAGACCATCAAAGAATTAGCTTTCCTTCTTTCTTTCATCTACTCTGTTCCCACAAACATCCCTTCCTATCTCCCTGTCATGGAGGGAAAATCTTGATCTCTCCTAAGCCCACAGAACTCACATTCATTCAGCTTAGAAATGTCCCCTGCGATCAGAAAACCTTGGAACAGAAATCAGGTTCAGTAAACAATTGTTGGCATTGCAGAAACTGAGGCACCTCCCTATAGCTTTATTATTATATACCCAAAATGCTTTGCCCACAGACTTCACTATCTGAAACTTCAATTTAAAGAGCTGAGCTCATGTTAAATTCAATGTATTAACAGTTCAGTTTCTGTTAGTATCTGAGGGCAAAGTGTAACGTAGGTAAACTGAGGTAAAACCCATCAGGAACAACAAAATCCTAAAGTACAACCTAATTTTATGTTAAAAAAAAACCAACAAAAAACCCCAAACAACTGCCAGAGTCACTGTATCTGTAGGTAACTCTGGACTGACTGAAGGCAAAGCTTCTATAACAACAAAGCGATCTCTTGGCCCAGAAATTTCCCAACAACCCAATGTTTCTAAAACTGAACTAACAGCTTAGCTCATGAGCACACAGACCTAGCACGGGGGAAAGGTTTCACAAGTGCAACAAGGCTTAAGAGGGGTTCTGGAGTTTTGGTGGAGAACCAAACTCTTAGGATGCTCTGCTGACTTAATGTACGAAATATCACACTAACACTGTGAGAACATATTGCCTTCACGCATAGGTGACTGGGTCAGCTACATATTGTGTATGTTTAGGTCAGTCATTCATAGCACACTGTGCAAAACTGCATGTTGATATTTATAGGTTACTGGGTCAACTGTATCCTGTGCCTCATAAAGCCAATCATACATAGCATGTTATATGCCAAGGCATGTTGAAATCTGTCATTTCAGAAGTCCTAGCAAAGTATATCTGCACACTGACGAGACCTAAGCCTGGCTGCTACTTCCATCTGTCAATTATATCACCTTCAAAAATATTAAAATGCAGAGTGTTTCAGAGATAATATAAACAAATGTTTACACAATACATTTCATAATAGCCATATATCATCAAAATATAAAAATTATTAACTTCAAAATAATCATCTTTGGAAGACAAGAAATTAGAATTCTCTTTAACGAAAAGTGTAATTTTTTGCTTTTTTTCTAACTGTTTCCGGAATAGTCCAAAAGTTTCTTCAGTTTCATCGGAACCAGCTTTTCATATAGAGTTTAAAAGTATTATAGGCTTCCTGGTTTGATTATTTTATTAAGTAGTCCCTCAATCTACTAGCAACAATTAACTTTCAATAAAGTCATCAAATCAAGCGCCCTTTTCTAAGGCTTGGAAAAAAAAAGAAGTCATTACAATATATCAATCCAGCTTCACCTGGATTTGTTTCTAAATGAAAAAAAATTTGAAAATTTAAAAATAAGAATCCATATAAAGAACTACCAAGCTCCTGTGAAGAAAATAGACCTTGTTTAATTTTACCCTTCCTCTGGCCTCTTCAAATCTGCAACTTAAAATCTTAAAAGAGACGTTCATTAGGAAAGTAACATCACTAATGAACAAATAATGTTTCTTAACAAGCAGTAACGCTGAAAGAAGCCACAAAATACTGAATAATCACTAAACAGTATTGAACTTCAGAAGGAACAGTGAATATTTGGAGATATTAACTTGGAAATTTATAAAGTAGCAGCCTGCATGAAAAACCTGGCCATGTCTTAAATTAATGAACAATTATAGCTGTAAGAGAATGTATTACCATGTAATACATTAGCAGACTTGCTTTAGGATATTCAGTTGTTACTAAGACTGAAAGTTTACATCATTACTATTATGGTCCAGNTGCATGAAAAACCTGGCCATGTCTTAAATTAATGAACAATTATAGCTGTAAGAGAATGTATTACCATGTAATACATTAGCAGACTTGCTTTAGGATATTCAGTTGTTACTAAGACTGAAAGTTTACATCATTACTATTATGGTCCAGAGCAAGCAAAACTTCTTCTGTACCTAAAAAATAATTTTAAGTACCCTTCCTTGCTATTAGAAGGCACAGCTCTCCGTAGCCAAAACCTTCACTACAAAGTGTTATTTCAGTGGGTGGTTCATAAGCCTATCACTAATAATTACACTATAGAATAAAAATAATTGAAGCAATTTCAGTCATATAAAAATGGTCTTGTGCATCGAGAAAAGATCCTAAATGCATANCTATTATGGTCCAGAGCAAGCAAAACTTCTTCTGTACCTAAAAAATAATTTTAAGTACCCTTCCTTGCTATTAGAAGGCACAGCTCTCCATAGCCAAAACCTTCACTACAAAGTGTTATTTCAGTGGGTGGTTCATAAGCCTATCACTAATAATTACACTATAGAATAAAAATAATTGAAGCAATTTCAGTCATATAAAAATGGTCTTGTGCATCGAGAAAAGATCCTAAATGCATATTCTCTAAGTATCTTCTCCAATACTTGAGCAATGAAATTATTGAGACAGGGTAGGTTTGTTTATTTGTATGAACAAAATACTGTGTATGACACCAAGCA